>JACEGR010001177.1:0-185016 GCA_014170235.1 Listronotus bonariensis
ACACGTATTTTTCCGACACCTTGTAAATCAGCTGTTATATATTTTTAGCGGCATGTTTGAAAACCCAAATAAGAAACACGGAAGTGCATTTTCAGTTTACATAATGCACCAAAAAAGTTTATTTAAAATAAACAGTAATCTCATTTTAAACAACTCTTAAAACTTACACTTAAGTAGGAGCTGAAAAGCATATTTCTAAACACAGTCGGACCGTTTTAAACTAATGTTTATATTCGCCAAAAGCCACAAATTAATTTTCACAAAGTTTACTTTAAATTTCAAATTGTTTACATATAAGATGTTGCTGGAGAAACACATTATTCTTGTACTGTTTTGTTTAAACAACCGATTTAAAAAGTATGTTTGACCTAAGGACATAAAATATACAATAGACTTTTAAAAACGATGTTAAAGTCATAAATATTTACCTTATCAATAAAAACATTAAAATTTAAAATAAATTTACTTAACTTAATAGCTATTTATGTATCAAGGGCGTTACTAGGACTATAATGCCCTGAAGGTCGAAATAGATTTCGACCTGATGGGCATTATAGTCCAGTAAAGCCCGTGGTGCATACAATGCTTTATGTTTTACCCAAAAAGAGTTTTTCAATGACTAATTACATTATTTATTCGCAATATAAAAATAAGTTGCACCTGTACCTGTATACGTAAGTAGATAATGACTGGTGTTAAGTTTGACTTTGATGTTTCTATCAGTTAGTCAGTTGGCATTTTTTATTTAACGATTTGCTCAAAATGGAAGAAATTCCACAAAATATAAGAGAAAAGGCCATAAAAGCGACCGAAAATCTTTTGCCAGTTAAATCAAGGCAACAGTATGATCGGGAGTATGGCATATTTGGTATTTGGAAAGATGCGAACGCAATTCTTCAAATAACCGAAACCGTTTTAATGGCATATTTTCAGGAACTGGTAAGTTATTGATTTTATTTTAATACATATGTTTAACAAACTTTATTATTTTTAGTCGGAAAAATACAGTCCGAACTCTCTCTGGACCAAGTATTCCACCCTAAGGTCTACGTTGATGGTCTATGAAAATATAGACATTTCGCAATACCATCGTCTCATATCTTTTTTAAAAGTTAAGTCGAAAGGATACGTCCCGAAGAAGTCTAAAGTTTTGGAAGGAGAACAAATATTAAAATTTATTAAGAAGGCTCCTGATGATATCTACTTGGTACACAAAGTCATATTGGTAATGGGTGTTTTTGGAGGTTTAAGACGAGATGAGTTGGTCAAAATGACTATTGATGACATTGAAGATAGAGGAACAGTCTTGGTTATAAAGGTACTAGAAACTAAAACTTCAACTTCAAAAAGTTTTACTATCATTGAAGAAGATTTAGGCGCTTTAAATTTAATAAAAAAGTACACAACATTAAGACCAGCTGGAATAAAGGAGCGAAGATTCTTTCTTACCTATAGAAAGGGTCGATGTACAGTACAACCCATTGAAAAAATACCATAGGAAGCGTCCCAACATTGATCGCAAAATTTTTAAAATTGGATAATGCAGAAGATTACACCGGCCACTGTTTGCGTCGCACATCGTCAACTTTACTTGTTGAGGCAGGTGCTTCGTTTGAAACGCTAAAACAACATGGGAAATGGAAAAGCTCTTCAGTAGCTGAAGGATATATAGAAGAAAGTATTTCATCCAAAAACAAAGTAGCCAAAATGATTGCCAATTCAGTTAATTCCGAGGTTAATTCCGTATCGACTATTGAAAATTCTTTAATTGACTGTTCTTCTATACAAAATAGCGTTAGTGCTACCATCACAAAACACACCGACCATTCTATAGTGGGATCAGCTACATTTTCCGGGACATTTCAAAATTGTAATTTTTATTTTGGAAATAAAGTTTAATTTTTAGTATTGTTTAAAGAAAAATATTTTTGTATAAACTTGATCTTTATTGTGAGAGAAATAAAATTGGATAAGCAATAAAATTTCCATATTAGCGCCTTAGGGCATTATAAGCCTGCATTATCATAATGCCCGCTTATAATGCCCTAGGTGTGATAGCAGGTATTATTGATACCATAACATATTCCGTTTCTAAGGTATTACAGATGAATAATAGATGGGTAAAACATAAAAATCGTTTAAATCTAACCCAAACTATGAGTATTTGGAACTTTTTAGTATGAAGTCACCCAAATGGGATCATTAAAATTATGACACTGAATCAGTTTTATTTGGTCGACCAGATCGTTATGCACTTTATAAGAATTTAGAGGGGAGAGTTGTTTAGATCTCTTTATTCTCCTTATTGCCAAAACACTTTTGTTGGCAGGTGCGCCCCTGATCTCTTCTTTTTTCTTTATTATCTGAGCATATTCCCTATTAGAGGCAGCTTTGCCGCACGAACAACGTACGCCAAATCTTGATTGTACAAGGAAACACAGATTTTAAAAGAAGGCAATGAAATTTGTGTTTAGTTATACTTTTACACCTTTCTTAAATTTTTTATTTTTTATGATAAAAAAATAAATGCAAATACCAGTTTATTAAGTTGGTTTCGTACAAAGTCGGTCTATATGGGGGCGCGACATCCGGCCATATTGCTTTGACGTGTTATGACGTCATAACTCCCATTTTTCGGCCATGTTGTTCAGTACCGGAGATATACAGTTTATTGTATTAGTAGAAAAACCGGTTACACAACAGTTTTTAATTTTATTATTATTAAGTTGTAAATTCTTTTACTTTAAATAAAAAACATTTGGAATTGGTGAAAAATAGGTTTAGTACTTTTCTCTTTCGCGATCCTGATTTGGTTATTTTTGGTACCACCGCGATTTGAGAACGTCCTCCTTTTTGAAGTCGGTTAAAAATTCAACTTTAAGGTGTTCAAATTCAAAAACCAATGACGTTTTGAAAACAAAACATGTATGATGAAGCTGTACTACCATTCTTTTATTATGTAAAATCACCCTGTATAGCTCTAGAATAAAGGTTTGGCCACACATAACCGCAACAAGCCCACAGCAGTGCGTCTCGCTGGTAAAATGTTGGGGGATGCGGAGTAAAAAGTTTTGGATTTAATAAAATTGCGGTAGCACAAGTCTATTATACTACGTTTTAAATTACACCTGATCGTAAAATAAACCTTAACCAGTACCACAAGTTTTACCTATACTACATTTAAAGTTTGGATAAAAAGGAACAGAGATAAGTATTTCTATTTATATTTTTTTCTTGGTTTTGGTCCCTTCAGGTCCAATCCACCACTCTCCCCTTTCCGGACTATGCTTTCCAGGGCTTCGTCGGCGGAAAATCTGGATAATCGAGCTCGTAGCTCCCAGAAATTCCAAAAAGAAAACAAAACAATTCAACAATCGATGCAATGCATAAATTGTCGGCTGTCAAACCAAGCTCTGCTACTGGTGTTACGTATAACCTTCACTTTCACTACTGACAGTTCCCATGGCACGCCCATCTATTTCCCGCCATTTGAGAAACACCTCGTGCTCACCACCAAACAGGATACCATCAGCTTATAGGAATTTTCGCTCACAGCGCTTAGATCGAGAGGAAAGATGCCGTCAATTTAGCGTGAACCTTTCCTTGATCCCCGAAGGTAAATACGTCCGTACGGCACCTCTAACCGCCACTCCGGGAAGAACTTTGTAGTCCTCTACGCACGTACGCACTTTCCGGAGGTCAAACAAAGATTCCAACAGAGATAAGTAGAAAAATCTGTTTTATTTTAACAAGGAGATATACGGGGTGTCCGGAAAGGTAGGGTCAAAAATAATAGGGATGATAAAGTAAACCAAAATAATATTAGCACTTCATATAAAAAAAAGTTCTATCGCGCTTCCTTAGGGAGTTATTGACCGGCAAAGTTAGAATTAAAAAAAAGATTTTATTTATAACTTTTAAAAGGTTGCCACAATAATAATGATATTTGGGCATTTAAATTAACTCATACTAATGCTTTTTTCCATAGGCAAATCATGCGCACTAAGTCATAATTATATAGGGTGGACCGATTTTTTTTCGTTTATTGTATGCATTTTTTACAGAGGTGAAAAATTTGACATTTTGGTTTGACCGTTTAATTTCTTTATCATTTTTGTACAAAAAAGGTATATTTTATTTAAATCGATATCTTGGACCGTTTTTCATAAAATCGCATTTTAAATCCAGACATACCCCTATTTTGTATAAAATAAAAACATCAATTTTTTAAGAAAATTATACAAAACCATCTTTATTTGTGGTATTAAATTTAAAAGGCTTTCAAATACTCTTTTTAATCCCTTGCAGAGCTCGGGCAGCAACTATCAGCCGCGGGAGTAAATGTGCTATTTTACGCCCTTGGTACAAAAATAACTGTTATATTTTTGAAGGCATTAAAAGTGCTTTTAAATTTTTCCGAATTAATCTTCCTCACTTTCCTCTATCATTGTGAATCCGTGCTCGGTGACGCCCAGGCTCAGAAAAGAGTTATGTTATAAAAAAATAGGGGTTATATATAGAAGGAACAGTTTAAAAATGAAAATTCGGTGCTCTTTGATAAGAAAAAAAATCACAAAAAAGTTTAAAGCAAATAAATCGGCATGCTTGTCTTCGCGGCCGCCTTTGCTATATTTCTTTTATGATATGCCGGTTAATGCAGCTGGTCATCGCACTATGGGATAGAAATTAATTTTTTTGGTCAAAATTCTGAAACTTACCAATCTAACTTAAAATAAGGTACTTTTTACTGGAAAAATATTATAAATTATTACAAATGCTTTTTGGAAACCTAAAACTTATTATATGTTATTATAAATTTACACCCCCTTAACATTATTATTTTTTATTGTACAAAATAAACTAAAATGTCACCTTGCTTAGTTAATTCGGTAGTATTCTAATCAGTAATCCGATGATTATAATCTCATATGATATACAGGGTATGACAATGGGTATGCTTTTTTTAATGGAATACCCTGAATATTATATGACCACTAAAAAATCTTTTTCATGTGTCTATCTCAATTAGTTTCGGAAATATGACCATCCAAATCTGAAAAATAATTTTAAATTATTCTTAGAAGTGTAATAGATACATCTTCCCAACTTTTTTATTTTTTAACGTATAAAATAAATAAAAAACACTGTTTTGTTGGGTAGATTCTGTAGAATCCATATCTTTCGTCAGAATGCTTTTATCTTTTATGATATACAGTATAGGAGAAAACATATTAAATTTTTAAATGGAAAACCTTGTAAATTATAAAAATATCTTGTATCTGTCTTTACACTCAGAAGTAGCAAAAGGTAGGAAGGCAATTGTAAGTACAATATGGTGATGATATAGAAAGAGGTAAAAAAATCTTTGACAAAAGTAGCGAGACTTCGCGAGACTGCATCAGAAACACGACAATAGCTCTTATTATTTAAACTCTTTTACTTTTTTTAGTAAAACAAGGCTAATAATAAACTAAGTAGATTAAATGTTGTATATTTATGTTTACTCAAAATACATGTTCAAGTTTCTTATTACCCCAATAGAAGTCGTCATATCCTTTTATAATTTTGCGTACATGTAGTTTTGAGTATCTACTTTGAAATACACAGCACGAGCCATTAAAATTTCAAAGTTGCTTTTTGGCCAAAATAATGGATTTCTATCTCATAGTGTATCGGCGCGTCGCTGTAAAGGATAGCGGCGCCTTTGTATAAAATAGTCCGATTGCAGGCGACCTTTTTATGTTTTTTTGTATTATTTTCAAAAAGTACCGAATTTGCTCTTTTAAAATGTTCTTACTATACCACTACTATTAGTTTATTGACTCTGCATTAGATTTTAGCAATTAAATACAAGTAAAATCCACTTTTTCCATTCATTTATTTATTTACCTCCGCTTTCTATCGGTAATTATTAATAGGAAAAACTAATTAAAACAAAATTTAATATGCATGTGCAATTGCATTTTAAGAAAGTACGGATTTCACATGGAAACAAAAAGCGAAACAAATTATGCAAGATTATTACTTCCAATATTAATTACGAAATTTGCTATGTGTTTAGATTTTTTTATAATCGAGCCTTGATGTGTTTTCTAGATAACTGCTAATTTTTCCAAGAAAGTAGAGACAATTAAGAAAATATTTATTTTGGTATTTGTGAAGTTTATGTTTTTTGATTAGCAAATAACAAAAAAAAAAGTTTCAAAAGCAAATCTGTATTTTTTCAAGATTTGATTAAATTTTATTGTCAAATGACAAGTTTCGCAAGAAATATCTGTTATTTTTAACACGCTCTTATTATTAGCTTGGGTTGTATCTATGTATGTATGTAACGGAATCTTTAAGCTTAATTTTCACCAACTTCCAGCGATTCGATTTCTTTGAAACTTTGCACACGTATCAAGGACTCATGACAATGCAATAATCTGCAAACAGTATCCCGTTATCCTGATTAGGATCGCCAGGATAAATAAATTCCTTTATAGATTTTCTGCAGGAGAGTAACAGAGAAAGAGCTAGTGCGCGATCTGCGCATGCGTGCAGTTTCGGACGTACTCTCAGCATAAGGCTGACAGAAACTTGTTCGGAGTAGTTGCGTTCTGAAACCCCATGCAACAGTGAAGCTTTAAAGAAATGATTAGATTCCGAAATACTTCATGAAACATTTCAATATCACATGTCCGCAGAAAACTAATTGATATATCGAACTAAAAAATGAAAAATAAATAATAGTTTAAAAAAACTAAAAAAACACGCTTTTATATGCAACCGAACAAAAAATTAGAAAAATAATTTTTTATTACAAAGAGTTTTTATTACAGTAATAAAAGGTGAAACAATGAATCATAATTGTATACCTCAAAGTAGAATTATAATAAAATTTAAGATAATAACAGAATAATTCACTTCAGAATAAAAGCGTGGGGTGCTTAATATATTAAATAAATGTTATAATTATTTCATTTGTAAATATCTATGAGGGAAAAGTTATGAAAAAATAGTAAAATTTGGTAGCATTATCAGCTGATGACAGAGTCGTGCCTTGTCGAAGCTTTGTTTGGTAAAAACTGTGGAAATTTGCCATTTTCATTTTGGTTGTATATTTTGCAAGGATTTCCAGTTGTTAATATTTTTGGTTAGTTTAGAGACTTCACCTATTTTTGGTTGGGACTCGTTTTATTTTAGAGATTTTGATTAGTCGAATAGTTTTCAGTCATTCGTGTTTTTATTTACATATGATACTGATGAGTGTCCGCTAATTAATGGTACACAGAAAAACCACAGATTTCTTATGCGAAAATACCCATTTAGGATTTAAACAAACATATCTATATCCAAAAGTTAATGATAAGGAAGATACGGGGTGTTAAAGGGACATAAATATTTTTATTCATGCATTTCCATAATTTCTGATATGTTTTAAACATTTTAATAAAACTCAGTATCCAGGAGTTTTTAGCTATTTATATCTTAGAATGTCGCTTACGATGTTTTGTCAAAAACCCATCGATATATCCTATTCTGAAATCATAAATTTAATAATCTTATGGATACTGGGTCCATTTATCGGGGATTTTATTTTTATTAAATTTTGCGTATATCCTCACTCCAACTGATCGGGCCGACTGCTCGTCAGCAACTGCTATCAATTTCTGATGGTAATCGTATTAGCAAAGCGACATCGTACTACTTTCGCCATCTGTTGGTCAGGGTAGATACTAAAAATTTTTAGGGTACGCTGAAATCTCACTTGTGGGGTTCTATGTATTGGTATTTTTTGCTAGTAGCCTGCAGAGATTCCAGAACTGAGCTTTGACACTACTATTATACAAAGCCGCACGGAGGGGGAGGAATGGAATTTTTTTTCTCTTCAATTTTGCCTCCTTCCCAAATCGATTTCTTCGTACGGGCCAGCTATTATAGCATTAAAAAAGTAAGCGCTCAAAAAGGGAAATAAAAAAAATAGGAACACAAATTAAGTTAAGTAACCCTTTCAGGTAGTAAGTACTTCAAAACGTAAAAGCAAATGTTATTATTAATATGGTGTTATATCATTATCATTAAACCAATATTTATAACAAATATTTGTTGAAGTGAAACGTAAAGTTAATACGGTACCAGGTGAATTACTACGTTGTTACTTATAAATAAATATTTGAAATACCTAATTAGTGAAGAAATAAAGGAAAATTATTTATTAGAAATTAAATGATTGTTGGGTTATTAGATAGGTGTATATGGTTTATAAGTAATGAACTAATAGTTCGCAAATATGCGACGTGTAGGATTTTACGCTATGTGGTTGTTGTAATTAGACAACAGTTATTTAATAATTGAGTAATGAATGAATGGGTTCAGAACAACTTTGTTATCTTTCTTTTTTAATTTATTTATTTCTTTTTTTCAGAGATGGCAAAGGCGATGGTTTGTGCTGTATGACGATGGGGAGTTAAACTATTCTGTGGACGAACACGTAAGTTTTGGTATTAAACTTCTGAGGGTTACGATTAGAAAACTTTATGAAATAGGCACCTTTTACATATTTTTTTAACTATTGTACCTAAATAATACTTCTGTCAAATATTTTTATCATGCGAAATTTTGGAAGAAAGGGAGAAGTATTGAAAACATGCCAAGAAAATGATACTAAAGTCACACTGAAAAAAAAAGATATCTTAAAACAAAAGCCTTAGATTTAATTTGAGAGAATTGTGACTTTCATAAGTGTTAAAGAAATAGGATCTCAAACAGAAAAAAATATGTTTTCAGCTTTGCGTACTAAATTCAAAAGAAGGCGCTTTTGTAATAAAAATAACCTTATTTTATTTAGTAGACCCCAATGGGCCTACATTAAAGAACGATGTATTCCGTTAAAAACATCGAGCGCTTTCCCACTGAAAGATTCTTTCTTTAAGACAAGATACTAAATACCACAGACTGAAATAAAATTTAATTTAATTAAGATAATTATATTAAATAAACAACTAGTTCTCTTTTTGATAGTTAAGAGAGGAATTCCTGCTTATCATGTCATTCACCGAGACCTCTTTTCTCCATCGATGATGCGTTTTGCCGAACCTCATAGGACTTATCAAACTGGCTGTCCCGGGTCCAAGTTGAATAATACGAATAACAAGTGTATCTTATAAAAAAACTTTCGTTGTTCGACGGTAGGATATAATCGTACCGTTGATATCGTACTAAAAAGCATAATTCAATGAATACTTATATTAAAGAAATAAGTTCTTTGACATAAAGGTTAAAGATTTTGGTATAGGTTCTTAAAATATAAACCTATTATTTTAAAGAAAATTCATTAATATTTTGATAGAAACATTTAATATTTCTTATGTTTAAAATCTTAAAACTTATATTTAAGATATTAAAGAGCTTAAATCATAAATATTTAGGTTCTTCTTTCTTGATTCTGATATTCTTAAAATAATACTAAGGATATTTTAATTTAAAGAATTTCTTTTACAATAAAGACATAAATTAAAGTATTTTTTCTCCCAGTTTAAGAACCACTATTATTTTAAAGTAAGAAATAAATCTTGGTTTAAAAGCACAACTATTCAAAAAGAATGCATATTTTTAAAACCTTGTATTTGCTTAAAAAGACATTTTTTTCTGTGTGCACTAAATGCTAACACAAAACCGCACTGCCTGAGCTATCCGCAGAAAGGTTCCGATATTACAACTCGTGTGTATGGACAAAATGAAATCCTCCAAATTTATGTTGCATACCGGTATGAAAACCAAACCGTTGACCTTACCAAATGTGTGTATTTAATCATTTCTACCAGTCTACTATGTACTCCCTACGATTCCCCGCTGCAACGAGCCTGCCGATTGGAGCAGAGCGATACCAGGCTTTCCGCTTCCGCCTTTCGTCAGACGACGACGCGAGCAACTTACTCCCCACCACAAATATTTCCTATGCTTTTAATTCCCTATGGTCGGTGAGTATGTTTCCACACCGGTATGTAATTGACATTTAACCGATTTAGATATTGCTCATTTGCTGCAACAACGTCAAAATTCAAAAATCAATATTTTTGGAAGAGATGTATTTAATATTTAAAATTTGTCGTTATTTCCTTAAAAAAGTAGCTCTTCTTAAACGATATTACTTCTTTATTTCATGAGAAATCCTAAAACGTCAAAAATGTCACTTTTAGTTACAATTTTACTTTAAATTTATCAGCTTTTTGGCAGCAAACAACAAAACGTAATTTTTGAGTTATGACGTTGTTAAATTGTCTGTTTTTGCCTTAATTTATGATAAAAAAATGGAGCAAAAAATAAACAGAAACTTGAAGGGGTAAGATACCTGTAAAGGCCTAAATTTTCATTTATTTTTATGGCTTTTTTAAAATAAAAGAGTCATATATATTTTCAAAAATTGGTTTGTAGTTTACCCAAATATTGAAATAATATAGGATTTTTTTTAATTTTGATTATTCAAAATGGCGGCTGTAAGCTAAATTCTTCTACTAAGGTCGCAGAGAGACTTCATAATCGGCGGGCACTCTAGCATCAATTCTAGTGATTTAAAAATTAAAATCTTTTTTAATGTTTATTAATGTCATAATTTGTCGGTAAAACTAAAAAAAAGTTTTAAAAAATAAAATTACTTATTGGCTCAATTTTTCCATCCTTTTTGCTTTGGAAAAATTATTTGAGAATGATTATAGTGACTTACCGACTCTGCAATATAAGAAATACTGAAAATTATGTTACTAAAATTTTAGTGACGTATTCGTAAAGGACCATACTATCATATTAAGAAAAAAATCAACATTTGACAGGTATCCCCCTCCCTTAAATGGTAATTACAACGGATCATTTATTATCGATACCACAGCTTGGGTATTATCAAAGAATACCAATCCATACAACCCCACAAGTAAGATTTCAGCGTACCCTAAAAATTTTTAGTACTACCGCGACCAACAGATGGCGAAAGTAGTACGATGTCGCTTTGCTAATACGATTACCATTAGAAATTGATAGCAGTCGCTGACGAGCAGTCGCTGACGAGCAGTCGACTCCGGGGTCCTTTCTAGGGTCGAGTCGGCCCGATCAGTTAGAGTGAGGATATACGAAAAATTTAATAAAAATAAAATCCCCGATAAATGGACCCAGTATCCATAAGATTATTAAATTTATTATTTCAGAATAGGATATATCGATGCGTTTTTACAAGACATCGTAAGCGACATTCGCCAATTTTACAGGAAACGATTTTTTCTTCCCATCGCGTTATTTTTAAAGAAAAACCGAGATCTCCGATTTCTTCTTAATTTGAACTACAAAACGAAACATATTTACCATTTAATGTCAAAATTTTCAGAATCTCCTAAAAAAAAGCTAAAAATTTTAAAATTCTAAACCTAAATAATAGTTAATTTTTAATTTTTTTTTATTTAATTTATCTTGACAACGGTGGCAGACTTGCCACCAAAACGTCGATTTTTAGTTCTCTATTTACTTGCTTTATTTTTTTTTTTTTTTTGGTTTTTGGTACTATTAATTTATTTTTTGGCGTGTACCCAAATAACTACCATTAATTAAATGAACCGCCGGACCAATATATAACATATCTTCATCTGAAATAAAGCCAATGAAAAAAAAACGTTTCCCGTAAAACTGACGAATGTCGCTTATGATGTTTTGTGAAAAACCCATCGATATATCCTATTCTGAAATTATAAATTTAATAATCTTATGGATACTACCATTTATCGGGGATTTTATTTTTATTAAATTTTGCGTATATCCTCACTCTAACTGATCGGGCCGACTGCTCGTCAGCGACTGCTATCAATTTCTGATGGTAATCGTATTAGCAAAGCGACATCGTACTACTTTCGCCATCTGTTGGTCGCGGTAGGTACTAAAAATTTTTAGGGTACGCTGAAATCTCACTTGTGGGGTTCTATGGATTGGTATTCTTTGGTATTATCATATAAGGGCAAAAAAGATAGATATAGAAGTGGGATTAGCCCCACATTACACTTACCACAATTTACATCAAGCCCACATAGGAAATATTCATTTTGATCTTCAAGCAACACATTGATATTGAAAATCCGAATCGGCGTATCTTAAATTAGAAAACTTTGGAGGGAAGTCATTCATTAGGAAGCCAATTTAGTTATTCTTAACGCCACAAAATAGAAAATATATAATTTTTGTATGCACTTTTTTTCCTTTTTATAAATTTGTAAGCTGGTTAATCAACTCATATCCCACGGTTACTATAAACCTCAGTTATTCCCGCTCAAGAGTTATCCGAGGTATTCTTTCGAATAATCTATCTCGCTTAAGTTAACGATCTTTAATCAGAGAAAAACGACAGTGCATCCGCATTGACTAGCTTCATTCATTTTACTAAGTTAAGAAGTTAGATGATTAAGATAAATAGATTAGAATAATATTCTTTTTAAATATCTTGTAAAATTTTTAAAAATTAAAAATTTAAAAATATTAAACAATTTTAAAAACTTTGCCATTGAGACTTGATTTCTTGTTTTTCTTCAGGGTAAAGTGTCCTCGGCGTCATCATAAAGGTCGATTCACACTATAAGTCCCCTTTACTTTCCATATCCGTCACGTTCCCTTTGCATGAAATATTATTATTACACGCAAATCATTCTATTCTATTTCTATTTTTTTTCTTGGTTTTGGTCCTTTCAGGTCCAATCCACCACTCTCCCCCTTCCGGACTATGCTTTCCAGAGCTTCGTCGGCGGAAAATCTGGATAATCGAGCTCGTAGCTCCCAGAAATTCCAAAAAGAAAACAAATAATTCAACAATCGATGCAATGCATAAATTGTCGGCTGTCAAACCAAAATCTGCTACTGGTGTTACGTATAACCTTCACTTTCACTACTGACAGTTCCCATGGCACGCCCATCTATTTCCCGCCATTTGAGAAATACCTCGTGTTCACCACCAAACAGGATACCATCAGCTTATAGGAATCTTCGCTCACAGCGCTTAGATCCAGAAGAAAGATGCCGTCAATTTAGCGTGAATGTTTCCTTGATCCCCGAGAGTAAAAACGTTCGTACGACACCTCTAGCCGCCACTCTGGGAAGAACTTTGTAGTCCTCTACGCACGTCCGCACTGTCCGGGGGTCAAACAAAGAGTCTCTGTTGTTTTGTTGTAATAACTAATTTTCCCAGTTGCTTACCTATCTAGACCTATCCGATAGTCCAAGTTACCCATGATAAAATACTCCCACTTAACTCAAGGTGTAGAATAAGCTTGTTAAAGAAAATTTAGAGCATCGTAAGAGATGCATTTGTTTTATGTGTTAAAAGGGTGTTGCACCTAGAAAAGATATAAAACTCACTTCCTTGTTTTGACTGGTTTGACTTTTATAACAAATTTGTTCCTTCCTTAGCGGCTTTGAAAGCGATAAGTTTTATAGAAGTGTGGAACTTGTTTAGTTGGGACAACTTTTACTCGTGGTCGATTTTTCTTACTCCATAGGTAAAATAAAATAAATACTTCGTTTATTGGCACACATTAGACATACAAAAGTTTTTACAAATATTTCTAAATACACAGTAAATTTAAAGCAGTTTAAGTTGAATAACACAGATTTTCATTCAGGTTGAGCCAAAAATATTAAAGTATACATTAAGGTGATTTATTTCTGCAAAAGTTTTTCTTTTTCTCGGTGTTCATGCAAAATTTCACTCTACATGTAGACAAAAATTCCCACCATTCACATCAACGACCTTTTCTCGTCCACAACTAATTCCATTCATAGTTTCGCCGACGATATTACTCTTTACTCCAGTTTTCAGGTTCCTAAACCCATCACTAAACCTGACTTGGAAAACAAACGCAGAGCGATGCAGATATCTCTTTCGCAGGATCTTAATTTAATATTGGATTGGGGCGCCAAAAATCTCGTCCATTTTAATGCATCCAAAACACAATCATGTTCCTTGTCGCTAAAAGAGTAATCATCCTCTACTTATGAGCGGCCAAGTTTTACAGAGCAAAGACACCTTCAATCTTGTCGGCGTCACATTTGAAAGTAAGCTTAACTGGCATAAACACATTGTATCTATAGCCACGGCAGCTTCAAAAAGCTTGGATTTCTCTTTCGAGCCAAAAAGTATTTTTCCCTTCTAATTTATACACTTTATATGTGTCCCAAATCCGACCTCCCTTGGAATATTGTTCCCATATCTGGGGCATAGCGTCCCCCACAACCCTAAGCATTCTCGATTCTATTCAAAGAAGAGCTATTCGTCTCATTAATGATCCTTTACTTACAAGAAGGGCTTTCCTCACTTGCCCATCGTCGGGCTGTGGGGGATTTATCGCTTTTTATAGGTACTTCCATGGCTTCTGCTCTGAAGAATTGTCGAGTATTGTACGGTTCCCACCAGAGAAACTCGTGGTTCCGCGCGTATGCATCCCTATACGGTCCAACTGGACAGGCCCCGAACTTCTCACTTTGTTCGTTCTTTTATCCCTAGAGTTTCTAGATTGTGGAACCTGCTGCCCGCGGAGGGTTTTCCTTCCCCCAAATCTTCAAGTATTTAAGTCCCGTGTCAACAAACTCCTTCTTAAGACACCCACGCTACGTTAGTATTTAGGCTTTAAGCCTTCGTGGTTTGTCCAAAGATTTAAAAAAAATAAATACTTCGTTTATTGGCACACATTTAGACATACAAAAGTTTTTACAAATATTTCTAAATACACAGTAAATTTAAAGCACGGAACAGGGAGAACGATGGGTTAAACATCTCATAACCCGACATCCACGGTACCCTGGTATTTAGGCATATGTAGACAAAAATTCTCACCATGTTTGAGTTATTAATATTAATTTTAAGTACTTACCATAAACATTAAAAGTTTTCCCATTAAAAATAACCATACAAAAGTTTTTTTTCAAAATTTGCTTAATTACTTCTTACAATACAGGGTGATTCAAAAATCGATCACGAAACTTAAGGGGTGATTGTACTTGACCAAATAAGGGTAGAGCTTCATATATTTCTTTTTTAAAATGTCGTGTTCGTTTTCGAGTTACAAGCCGTCAATATTCAATTTTTATTTTGGTTTTTCGCCATATTGCATTGATTTTTTAACTAATCCAGTTGATTTTTGGAACACAAATAGGGCTTTGTAGATTTTAAAATTTTAAGACAAAAGTACTTTTTAAAATACCGTCAGAGGGCACTTTACCTAAAACTTAAAATTTATATACATCATAACTTTTTATTTTGACAGATATCGCAAAGCTGGGGGCACCATTTTATAAAAAATCAAAAACTTTAAAAAATAAGGTACTCTTTATTAAAGTCGATAACCTCACCGTTTAGGCACCAATAGACATCAAAGTTTTCATCAATTTTAATCTAATTACCTACATACATACAGGGTGTCCAGTAACTTAACCGACAAACTTTACGGGGCAATTCTACAACAGAAAATAAGAAAAAACTTTATATAAACATATGTCCTAAACGTCTTATTTTTTGAACTATAGTGTGTTAAATATTTAAAAAAAGCTTTTTTTTCATTTTTAACACCCCGTAGTTCAAAAATTAAGACGTTTAGGACATATGTTTATATGAAGTTTTTTCTTATTTTTGTTGTAGAATCGTTTTGTGTGCCAAATATCAACTGAATTGGTTAAAAAATAAATGCAGTATGGCGAAAAACCAAAATAAAAATTGAACTTTGACGGCTTGTAACTCGAAAACGAATGACATTTTGAAAAAAAATATAAAACTCTACCCTTATTTTGTCAAGTAGAATCACCCCTTAAGTTTCGTGATCGATTTTTGAATCATCCTGTATTTCGAATCATTTTGATGGACCTAACGGCATATTTCACGCTCTTTGAAATTGCTTTATTGTTTTTTTGTGTTACTCGAAATATTGTATTTACACTATAAAAATTATGTAATATTTTAAGATTTATGTAGGTATTCAATAAAAATGTTAGATTTAAAAAGCATGATTATTTATGCTATTAATTTCTTACGTTTTGAGCGGTAAAATAGCTGTAAACTCATCAAATATTGCTCGGAGAACATTTTTTTATGAGTCAACCCTTTTTTCTCCTTATTTTTTAAGGTTTGCTCAAAAAATTCAAAAACAAAGTTATTCTAAAAACTGTATTTTGGCGACTCCTACCGGCAAACCAGTTCGAGTTATACAAAAAAAAAAGACATAAGCAATTTCAAAGAGCGTGAAATATGCCGTTAGGTCCATCAAAACTATCCACAATATAGTAAAATGTGCTAAGCTAAGCAATAGAAATTTGAAAAAAATATTTATGTAGGTGCAATTTAAATGGAAATACACTAATACAACATAAATTTACAACGAGTTGTCGTTTCAGGTAACAAATGTGCTAAACAAAAAAGTCCATTGTATGGTATTTTTGAAAATGCATTAAAATGTCCATTAAAACAACCTATTAACTAATCACCTCCTTTTTCCATTTAAGCATTTTGGAAATGAAGAAAAGTTAGTAAAATATTTTCACGTAGTAAGATAATCAATTTATTATTTTAAAGAATAGGTAGCAATTGACTATTTCCCTAACTAATTTTTGTTTCCATTATTAGTCTCTGTTTATCCTTAGCAAGAATTTTTCTATCTTTATGCGTATAGGCTAAGAACCACCCTGTATATGCGTATTTTAAGTGATGCATGCAACGCACGCATACAACTTTTATAAAAGGATCAAAATGAAAAGCGACAACCTCAAGTTTATTGAACTATTTTTTCCATTCTTGCGTATACCAAAAGTTACGTGAACGCAACTTTTTCTAATCGAAATACGTGACATGTTTTCCTACTGACATCGACGAAAAAATGCATTTAAAGTCTCGCAATTGCCACACGGCAATATTCGACGCATATTCTGAATTTGCCGCTACTGATATAGTGAAAGTGCAAAACGCCAGTGTGTACAGTTTTTGCATTGATTGTGCAAACAGTTTTAACGGGTCATCTGCACTGGCTGAAGGACATGATAATTTTGAAAAACTGGTCTATGATGTGTATGTACAATGTTTTCATTTACATTTTGCCACCTACTTTTAACTGCAACCAAAAAGGATAGAAAAAAACATTTTGTATATAAGTTTCATATTTGTTCATCTTATTATCTTTTCAGCAAAAATAAAGAAACAAATGAACATCAAAAATATAGGGAAAAATAAAAGGTAAACTTTTTTTAAATAGGACACCCTGTATATTGTCACCATAATTTTTTTTTTTTAACTTTACAAAAATATCAAATTTGATATATCTATCTTTAATAGTTTTGGAAATATTGCCATTTAAATCTGGATATAATTATCATTATATCTACTACTACTAATAAACTTCCCTTCTATGGTCTTTCAACTAAACTATGCTTGTTTCTTCTTCACATCAACGACCTTCTCTCGGGCACAACTTATTCCATTCATAGTTTCGCCGACGATAGTACCCTTCACTCCAGTTTTCAGGTTCCTAAACCCATCACTAAACATGATTTGAAAAATAAACGCAGAGCGATGCAGATATCTCTTTCGCAGGATTTTAATTTAATATTGGATTGGAGCGCCAAAAATCTCGTCCATTTTAATGCATCCAAAGCACAATGTTCCTTGTCGCGAAAAGAGTCGTCAAACAATACTTACTCTTTACTTTCAATCTTGTGGGCGTCACATTTAAAAGTAACCTTAACTGGCATAAGCACATTGTCTCTATAGCCACGGCAGCTTCAAAAAGCTTCTCTTTAAAGCCAAAAAGTATTTTTCCCCTTCTAATTTATACACTTTATATGTGTCCCAAATCCGACCTTCCTTGGAATATTGTTCTCATATCTGGGGCATGGCGTCCCCCACAACCCTAAGCATTCTTGATTCCATTCAAAGAAGAGCTATTCGTCTCATTAATGATCCTTCACTTACAGAAAGGCTTCCCTCTCTTTCCCATCGTCGGGCGGTGGGGATTTATCGCTTTTTTATGGGTACTTCCATGGCTTCTGCTCTGAAAAATTGTCTAGTATAATTCTTCCACTCACGGTTCCCAACAGAAAAACTCGTGGTGCCGCGCGTATGCATTCCTATACGGTCCAACTGGACAGGCCCCGAACTTCCCACTTTGTTCGTTCTTTTATCCCTAGAGTTTCTAGAATGTGAAACCTTCTGCCCGCAAAGGTCTTTCCTTCCCCCTCCCCCAAATCTTAAAGTATTTAAGTCCTGTGTCGACAAACTTCCTCTTACCTCGCTTAAGCGCTTAAGACACGCGCGGTACGTTAGTATTTAGGCTTTCAGCCTTCGTGTATTGTCCAAAGATAAAAAAACTTTTTGCTTATACACATTTGGGGGCCCCTATACCTCGGGAGCAAGGGCCCTATATCATTGATACGTCTGATACGGCGGTAGCTACGCTCCTGCCACCAAAATAGCCATCACCAGCAGCTGCTGCAACTAACTGATATTTATCTTTATTTTTACGAGAAAAAATGGATTGTACCATTAAAACTTGCCACCCTGTATAATCTCTACGTTTTATTGCTCCGACATTGCTTGCGAAAACTACAATTTTAAGTATTCGCAAACTAAAACGAGACCGGCATATCAATTAAGATTTTCCGAATAAAAGTGCAGTCGACGCGGTGTGCATTTTTTCCTTCAGTCAGCGATTTTCAACCGGTCACTTTTACTTCCGAATAAGTCTACTCTTCCTTTCTTCGGCAAATGGACAAAGCAAGAACGTCAAGAGTTATGCAGCCGACAAGTTCTCAAAGGTTTTTACATGGCCACGTCCTGGCTTCATGTTTACATTTTTCTATTAGAGAGTTGTATAATTATTTGATTTCGATGTGGTCATTACTTTTTAAATGCAAGTTACACCCAAGGAAAATAAACTGTTTAAGGAGCGCTCGATCCCATTTAAGCCTATGTTCGCTAAATTTTATGACGTAATCTTTTTCCCTTAATTCTTTGTTTACAATCGTACTGGAAGGTTTTCTTCGAGGTTTTGGTGTTATTCTTTTGCTTTTTATTCATTGGACTTTTATAAATGTTTAGATTTAAATTTAGTAGTTATTAGTACTGCAGTTACAGAGAATTTTAACACCTGTAAACAGGGGTCACTGACCTTTGGATATTTTTTTACGTTTAAATCGTTATTAAGGGTAAGATACAATTTTTTTTTATGTTTTTAGTGAATTAATTGTATGGTATGCAAGTATTGGTTTATTTTGTCAGATAAAACAAATTATGACAAAAAGGTGACGTCACAAACATAACCTATATTTTCGGACAAATATAAAAAATCGAGCGCTCCGTATTAAAAAGTTTATCCTTGAGTTACACCTAGTCTTTTTTGGACTGCATAATAGGACATAAAAATATATTTTTTAACTTTAATTATTTAATTAACAGTTTATTGATACGTAATTTAAAGATTTAGAGGTTTGAGGTAGGGCTGGCAAAAACCGAAAAAAAGCAAAACCGGTTAACCGATTTTTAAAACAACCGGTTTTGGTTAAAACCGGTTAACCGAATATTTAAAAACCGGTTTTTGAAACCGAAACCTGTTTTTAAACCAAGAAACCAAAAACGGTTCTTAACTAACCAAATAAATTGGGGTTCCCATTAAAAAAACAAAGTTGATATGAATATGACCTTAAAATTGTAGTTAAGGTTACAAACTAGTAATACCATTAAATTTGCTCCTTTTTTTAAACATTTTTTCTAGAATGTGGCGTTTTCTGGTTATTTGCCTGGCTAAGGTTAAATAGAAAGTACAAACTGTACAATCTGTCAAGCAATATCTAATTTAACAAAATAAACGGTTTTTTTGTAGATATAAACCGCAATCACCCAAAAACCGATAAATTGATATTCGAAGAACCGGTTTTTGGTTTTGGTCCGATTATCCAAAAACCGGTATTTGAAAACCGATTAACCGAAAAACCGGTTAACCGGTATTCAAAAACCGGTTTTCAATTACCGGTTAACCGGTTTTCAATTATCGGTTAACCGGTTTTCAATTACCGGTTAACCGGTTTTCGAATATGGGTTTTCGGTTTTAGCCAAAACCGCGGTTAACCAAAAACCGGTTAATCGAAAAACCGGTTTCGGTTGCCAACACATAGTATGTGCAACTGGTCCGGAAATATATCGCTCTTTCTACACATTGAACAATATACTATTTTTCCTAGAGACATTTTATTTATATATACCAATACCAACTTGATTCCATTCCATTTTTCTGAAGTTCTTGACATCCTAAAAATAGCGATGTATGACCTCTAATCACTGATCTCGATGGATTGCCAATGTTATAAACTGCGCGAAACAAAAGTTACATTTCATGGACGAAAAACCGGTTTTTCGCAAGCCAGTTGAGGGTAAACGCACCCGGCACTAAACAAACTATCCGCATTATAGGAAAGAATTTGTTGACGGCGTCCTGGTTTTCTGTTCGAAGTACGGTAGCTTATGAGCGTTACGGTCAGACCGCGGACGAAGGGACGGTGTGCAGGTGTTTATATTTTGCCACGGCATTTAAGTGCGCATGTTCGTCCACCAATTTATTTGTTTACTGCGCGAGGTCGTAAAAATCCGAAAAATGCTTCTTGCCACTGCGGATTTAAATGTAGGTTATCTATGCCTGTAATCGGTTAAATATAAAGGATTTTTTTAATAATTTGAAAATTGTAAGTACACCCTTGACCTGTCTCAGTTTAAATGAAGCACCCTGTACACACTCTGAAGCTATTTACTTTCTCATGGGATATGCAATTAAAACCATCTAAAGAATAAGACAAGGTCTGAGAAAAAGAGAGTTTTCTCTCCTACAAATGACAATTTTCTGCTTTCAAAACATTTAAACATTTATTGCTTCTCTCATCAATCTAATAATTGTAAAAAGTAATCAGTTCTTAATTAGAATTTCGATAAAATAAAAACAACTCTGCAGGAACCTAATAATAATAATAGTAATAATAAAAAAAAGATCATGAAAAATCGTTAGGTATTAATTAAGTTTGAAAAATATTGTTTTAACAAGCGTCATTATAAGTTAGTACTACCAATTATCGCTACTTTCACTGGGTAACGTTCCGTTACAAAAGGTTTTGAAAACCAAAAAATTAATTATCCTGAAACAATGTCGTGCTGTGCACATTATCTACGATTGACTAAAGGACTGCTGTCACTTTTGCTAATAAAATGGCCGATAAATAAATAAGTATTATAAATAAATATTCACCTCTAAGTTTTTAGAGCATTAATCACGCTACTCATTTTTATTTTTCAATACTAAAGTCTCTATTTCTTTTATTTTTCAAACGATGGAGGGTAGAGGGAGAAGTACCATCTTTTATGGCGGATAAGTTAATAAAGTGTACATCGGAAGGAAGCAAATTGTGGTGGCGCCACTGTAGCCGCAGTACATAGATTTTAGTATTTCTTTCCTTTTTATTTTGTATCTCAGTCTAATAAGTCATGCTCATTAGGTAAAATCTTGGACTCTGTTTGACCTCCGGACAGTGCGGACGTGCGTAAAGGACTACAAAGTTCTTCCCGGGGTGGCGGTTTGAGGTGCCATACGGACGTTTTTACCTTAGGGGATCAAGGAGAGATTCACGCTGAATTGACGGCATCTTTCTTCTGGATCTAAGCGCTGTGAGCGAAGATTCCTATAAGCTAATGGTATCCTGTTTGGTGGTGAACACGAGGTATTTCTCAAATGGCGGGAAATAGGTGGGCGTGCCATGGGAACTGTCAGTAGTGAAAGTGAAGGTTATACGTAACACCAGTAGCAGGTCTTGGTTTGACAGCCGACAATTTATGCATTGCATTGATTGTAGAAATATTTTGTTTTCTTTTTGGAATTTCTGGGAGCTACGAGCTCGATTATCCAGATTTTCCGCCGACGAAGCCCTGGAAAGCATAGTCCGGAAGGGGGAGAGTGGTGGATTAGACCTGAAGGACCAAAACCAAGAAAAAAATAGAGAGAGAGAGAGAGAGAGAGAGAGAGAGAGAGAGAGAGAGAGAGAGAGAGAGAGAGAGAGAGGTAAAATCTTTTCACTGGCTACTGTGGCGCCACCTTAAATTGCCTCTTTCCGATGGACACTTTTTAATACATTCAGATGGTACTCCTCCCTCTACCCTCCATATTTCAAACATAAACAAATTAATACAAAATTAAACCGACTTCCAAAAAAATAACTAAAAGCCACATTTAATTGGGGAGAATCACCCCCATAAGCACATGTCAAATTGTTGGCAAATGTTTTGTATACGTCATTTGTCGCATGTCACAAAAAGAGAAAAATCTCAAAATTTTCACCCTTTGAAGCACATTTTTAACAATTGTGTCTTGTTTAAGCATGATCATTCTAGAATACATCATTCTGTTTCATTAAATGCTATCAAATGTACGAGTCAATACAGATAAAAGTAATAATTTAAAGTTTAAAAATAGTAATATTTATTTTTATTTACAGCCGGATACCATTCCTCAGGGATCAGTGGATATGTCAAAAGTTCTTGAAGTAACAGGTGCCGAACAAGTAAGTCTACCCATTCCAAATTTTAAATCATTCTCAAATAAATAACTATGAAAACTTTTTACTACTAATAACATTATTTGTTGCAGGTAACAGGTCATCCCCACTCCTTAGCATTAACCAGCCCAGATCGTGTCACCTTCGTAAAAGCCGCAAGTCGCGAAGATGCCCGATGGTGGGCCGAACTATTAGCGGTATTTCCACGAAGGCACAAAAGAAACGCTACTTTTCCTGGGGGCAGGGCATCACCTAGCTTGCCACAGTTGGGAAGAAGTGCAAGTCCACAGCCTCCTAGGCCAAGGTACAAAATCCATTCATCATATTAATAATACTAGAAGTGTTTGTAGTTTTTAATAATACGGTCTCATTCGGCTAAGAAAAACTACATTTCTTTTCTATTTTAGGCATCTTAGTGTAACAGGCCCCTCCCCTCGCACAAACTTTGAAACGCCCCCTTTGAAAGAAGAACGTGAAACTCCCCAAAAGACAACGACAGGGGCGTGTCCCAGATCGATTTGCAGGTGGAGCAAGATAAAAGGGTGGTGATGGAAAACGAAAACAACAGACAACCGCCAAGACCAGCTTGGGTGCCAGAGAGAACACCGGGCGTGGCTATAGAGAACGCTCCCCCAATTATAAGAAAAGGTAAGAAAGGGGTGTGGTTTACTTCAAAAGCGTGTGGTTATATGTTTAAATTATATTTCTATCTCTCATGGTGCATTTGGAAAGATCTCAATTGATTTTGGTGTTTCGTCGCTGTTGTTTTGGTTGCAACACTTTATTCTCTCAAAAGGTAACTAGTTAATTGGAATTGACCCTAAAAATTCAAAAGCCACGAAAAACGTGTAAGTTTGCTATCGATCGATATGATCCAAATCGAGAGGTAATTTAAATTTTAGATCTAACAAAATTACCAGCGCTTGTTGCGTAAAATGAAATACATTAAGTCTGATTCGGCTGCAACATACTATTTTTACTTTTCATTAGGTGTGATGATAAAAATTCTTAGTATATCAGATGAAGAGTCAGAGGAAAAGAAAGATAGTATCTTTGAGTAATGAATTTTTTTTTGGGCATTTTTGGCTTGTGTGATTTTGAGGTAACGTTTGTTTTTATTTTGATGAAAAGGAGAGAGAGATTGAAGAATGTTTAATGAAATCCATGATGACAACCACTAAAACACAGCATTAATTGTAGACTAAATCATTTTGTATTTTTATTACATTTATTCAAGAAATCCTTAAAAAATAAGATATTAACTGCAACAACAGCAAGCAAATGTCATTTTGCAATAAGATAGTTCAAAATTATTCCGATGAGGGCGCTAACAACGTTGCCAATTCGTTTAATTTTAAAGGTCAATTGATTCTACTCGACTCTAACCATTATGCAAAGTTGAACCGCGTTTTTTTGTCGTTATTGTCATTTATATTCAATTTTTTGTCGAGATGTTTTTCTGTTGGGTTGAAAATCTGCAATTCCTACCACTTTATCTAGAAGGCAGTACCATTAAGTTCAAATAATATTAATTTTATTCCAATGCCTGACTTTTGGTTTTGCCGTTATCAGATATACGACTTCGCGGCATCGTTAGTTAAATGCTCTAACGTAAATACTTCTATACAGGGTGTCACGTGTGGTAAGAATGTTTATATAAACATTATTTGTATAGGCCCCCTCTTCGGAGAATTTGGTTCCCCTTTTTTATGCCCTGCATAGCCAAGAACTTTGAATAAAGTTTTTTAAAATTTTACGAAAAGCTACAAAAGATAAGCTACAAAAACAGTTCCAGCTTTCCGTTAGGTTAGTATGGATACCTAAAAGCTAAAAAGGTGTATTTTTTTGTAATTTTGACAAAATTAATACCGTCTATGTTAGCTTTACACCCGATTTCTCTAGATAAAATTAAAAACCGGAAGCTGTGGAACATTGGAGATTGGTTGATAATAAGCTGGTTAGTTTTGCTTAGCTGGTCAGCTGGCGTGACCAGTTTATCGTCAAACCGATCTCCCATCTTCCCCGACTTCCGATTTCTATTTTGTTGCTGACTCTATACACTCTCCCCGTGGCGCAGTGGACAGAGCTTTGATCTTCGAAGCCAGAGGTCGCCGGTTCAATTCCCAGCGGGGAGACATATTTAGGTAGTAGTTATTTAAAAATAACGACCGTGGTGGCACTACCGCGTTGTCTAAAAGGTGCTGTGAAATGCATAACTGCATGTTTCAGTGCTTGGACAACGTTGACGGATCACGGGGAAACGATGGGTTAAAAATCTAATAACCTGACACCCGCGGTACTCTGGTATTTAGGTAGGTATATGCTTTCGTGGGATGTCAAAAAGATAAAAAAACTCAGATAAACGATTTCGTGAGCACAAATCGATTCACCTTTATTCAATGTATGACAGCTTCTTAGAGTATATATGATAACTTAACAGAAAGCTGGAACCGAATTCTCACGATCGGTTTAAACAACAAAATCGTTTATTTGAAGCCACAACAATTTGAGAACAAATTAGGCACCAAAATCAAGAAATGATGTTTTTTTTTCACTTTTCGCCGATTTTTCATTGCAAATTTTACAAATTTATTATTTGGTAAGGAATGTGGAAAAAGAGTAATAAGCAGAAAATTAGAACAAACGTAAGGTTCTGGTTATTTACTCTTTAAACACAACTTGTAGACTAACAAGTTTTTTTATTGCACTCATCCAACAAAACATAAATTATTTCTTAAAAATGGCGACACTACCAAATGTCATTGTGTCCCGTCAGGGTTCAAAAATTCCGATGGAGGCGCTAAATGAAATGCTCAATTTTAGTCGCGAATTGTCTCCCAGATGAAAGTTACGTTTTTTCTGATACATAAACTTCCCGTTAAAATCATCGGGACACGAACGATAAAAGCGCTATAGGGAATTTAAATTAAGGAGCAGCAGTATTGTAATTTGGTCAATCAGCTGATTAAAATGGGTATCTAGATCAAGTGTCGAAAATATTTAACCTATTTAGCGAAATAAACGATTTTGGGTTTGCGTCTCGGCTAGAAGCAAAAGCATGTTTGAAAACAAGGCATTGAATTTCGGACAAAATATTAGGCATCATTGTCTAAAAATCTAAATAAAACAAAGAGTAGTTTTAGTAAGAACATTTTAAAAGCACAAATTCGGTACTCTTTGAAAGTAATACAAAAAAACATAAAAAAGGCCGCCTGCAATCGGAATATTTTATACAAAGGCTCCGGTACCCTTTACAGCCACGCGCCAATACACTATGGGATAGAAATCCATTATTTTGGCCAAAAAGCAACTTTGAAATTTTAATGGCTCATGCTGTGTATTTCAAAGTAGATACTCCAAACTACATGTACGCAAAATTATAAAAGGATATGACGACTTCTATTGGGGTAATAAGAAACTTGAAAATGTATTTTAAGTAAACATAAATAAACAACATTTAATCTACTTAGTTTATTATTATCCTTGTTTACTAAAAAAAGTAAAAGAGTTTAAATAATAAGAGCTATTGTTGTGTTTCCGATGCAGTCTCGCGAAGTCTCGCTACTTTTGTCAATTTTTTTACCTTTTTCTTTATCAGTTTTTGTACTTACACTTGCCTTCGTACTTTTTGCTCCTTCCGAGTGTAAGGACAGATACAAGATTTTTTATAATTTACAAGGTTTTCCATTTTAAAATTGAATATGTTTTTTGGTGGTGATATTATATTTAAAGTATTTCATTTAAAAAAATCATACCTATTGTCGTGCCCTATATATCATAATATGAGATAATAATCATCGGATTACTGATTAGAATACTACCGAATTAACCAAACAAGCTGACATTTTAGTTTATTTTGTACAATAAAAAATAATAATGTTAAGTGGAGTGTAAATTTATAATAACATATAATAAGTTTTATGTTTCCAAAAAGCATTTGTAATAATTTATAATATTTTTCCAGTAAAAAGCACCTCATTTTAAGTTAGATTGGTAAGTTTCAGAATGCGATGACCAGCTGCATCAACCGGCATATCATAAAAGAAATATAGCAAAGGCGGCCGCGAAGACAAGCATGCCGATTTATTTGCTTTAAACTTTTTGTTATTTTTTTTTCTTATCAAAGAGCACCGAATTTACATTTTTAAACTGTTCCTTCTATACCAGCTAACGTTCCGCGTAATTTTATATAAATTGACAAAACATAAGTTCTTGAAACACTTAAACTGCAGGAATAACAAATCCGACTTTGCACCTTTTGCTTTGTGGCAGATTTTTTTACGGAATCTATGATGACAACCACCAAAACACTTAGCACAAATTGTAGACTAATTCCTCCTGTATTTTTTATTGCATTTATTCAATAAAATATAAAAATTATTTACAAAACACGATATTAACTGCCACAACAGCAAAAAATGCTTGACCATCAATTGTCATGAACTCTTATACTAGTTCAAAATTATGCCTATGAGGGCCTTTTACCAATATTATCTATCACACCTAGAAAAAAAACGGCATATCGATGTTTGATCCATCCCAGTTATTGTTGGATCTACTATGATTATTATTGGAGGTTATTCCTCTCTAATATCTCGGGTCATGGCGAATCGCGCCTGCTTTGCACACACGTCTCTAAGTAGGTACAATATTTTTAGATGATCGCATGATAGGCCAGTCATATTAAGAAATCATAGCCGGCAGTCCATAGATGACTGAGAGCCTATTATGGCGTCTTTTTTACGCGTATAGAGAGTGGGTGGATGGGTAATCGGTATACGGTTATTATTTTCAAAACGAATAACTTATTTTGTATTGAAATATACAGTGTCTTTCAAAACGTTCATACTTTATAGGTTTTTTTTTATTAATAAACTTTAAAAAAATAAAATACTTTGTGCCTTAAAGTAAAAAAAAACAAACCTGGCAAACTTTTCAAAATGGCATTGTGACATATGACATGTTTTGGGTATCGGATTGGCGGGCTTCGTAACTGTAACCCTTACGATTTTTGGCACAATAGAGACATTTTGCACCTCTTAAAATAACAGACGTTTTTTGGCCTCCTTATGGTTATCGTTATTAAACATAACGATTACAGCAGCAGTTTTAGACAGAGATTTTGCAGCCTCTTCGAACAAATTTATATTGCGTCTGCGCTTTCGACATATAACCTTATTTTTACCTGTGGTTCACCGATTTTAAAGTTTACGAAAAATCAGTACTTACTTTTATTCTCCTTAAGTTATGTATTGATATTTAAATATCTGCAAATAATTCTCTTGATTTTGTTTTTCAAAGTAGATGTAACAATACAGTATAAGCAAAACACAAAAAGTAAGGTTAGGTTTGGTAGTAGAATAAAAAACAAGTGTGCCAGATTGTGACATGTAAATAGATTACTGATTTAAAACATCCTTAAAAATGCAAGTCCGTTTTAATTTCTTTACACTATTTTATTTTTCTTACTGCTATGGATTTTTCGCTAATTAAAGC
The DNA here is from genome assembly GCA_014170235.1 of Listronotus bonariensis. NCBI lineage: Eukaryota > Metazoa > Arthropoda > Insecta > Coleoptera > Curculionidae > Listronotus > Listronotus bonariensis. The sequence continues at coordinate 28,069 of JACEGR010001177.1, forward strand.
CTATCTATCAATATTTTAATTAATACGGCATGAAAATGTCAACCTTGTTAAATAATTGATATTAAAAATTCTACAATCCGGCAACCACGCAGTTTAACAATAACGATAACGATAAGCTCTTCGGTATTCATCCGTAATTAAAGGAGTCCGGTATGTTTAATAACGATAACGGATCATGTTTGCGATACTGCTCAGTCTCAGAATAACGTTAACCACAACGGAATTGCAAAATAAGGGTGCAAAATGTCTCTTTACATCAAAAATTTTTTTAGTTTGACAGATATCGCAAAGCTGGGGGCGCCGTTTTATAGACAATTAAGAACTTAATTAAAGAATAAGGCACTCTTTATTAAAGTCGATAAACCTTATCGTTTAGGCACCAATAGACATCTAAGTTTTCATCAATTTCAATCAAATTACCTACATACAGTCCAGTAACTTAACCAACAAACTTTACGGGGCGATTCTACAATGGAAAATAAAAAAATATATATATAAACATATTTATTTATTTATTTATTCATAAATTCACAAACTCTACATTTATAAATTTACAAAAAAAAACCCGCTCAACAGAGAATCCAATTACAGAGCAGGTACAATTTGTCCATATGTCCTAAACGTCTTAGTTGTTGAACTACGGTGTGTTAAATATTTTAAAAAACAAAAATAAAAATGGAACTTTTAACCCCTGTAACTTGGTAACCAAGGAGATCTCGACATTTTGTCAACGGACTCACTAACATTATTTTTCATTGCAGACCCCTTAAACTTTCCTAACTCCTTTTGTGAACACCCTGTATAGAAAAATCAACTTGATACACACTTTCTTTGAATAAAGACATTTCTACAGTCGTCTTGATTAGATATCTTTAAAAATAAAAACGAAATATACTTTAAATAAACATATTTCAATGCAAAATTCTAATATTTTGCGTGATGCGAAGTGTTGTTTTTACATGACTTATTTCTTTAAGTAAGACCGCCGAAAACTGACCAAAATCAGCTGGGAAATAAAAATGGCTGACTTTTATTATTATTGGCATTAAAAACTTAATAAATTGATAGGAAAACTAAGTGCGCTTCATTTCATGCAATTATTTTGAAAAAATTACATTTATTTATTGTTTTCGAAAATCTCGGACTTAAGAAATTTATTTCCGAAAATTTCGGGACTGTAAAAGGGGCGGGATCCCGAGATTATATCCCTCACCCAGGGACTACTATGTCCGGGTGTAAAGGGATAATATTACACCACCCTTAAATAAAAATCAGGTTGTTGGAAATATTCCAAAGAGAGGCGGATATGAAATACGTAAAAACTAGAAGGAGAAAAATACTTTTTGGTTTGAAAGAGAAATCCTAGTTTTTGGCTATAGATACATTGTGTGGTATCTGTAAAGGTTATTCTTAAATGTAACGTGTACCAGAATAAATATGACCATTCTTTGCAAAACTTGGCCACTCATAAATAAAGGGTGAGTATTTTGACCACTCGTGCTATGTCCAAATGAAATATAAATTTATTCTTCAGATTTGGATGGTTATATTTCCGAAACCATTAAAGAAAGACATATTAAATATGGGATTTTTAAAGATCATTAAAAGATCTTTTTAATGGTGCTCAATATACAGGATGGTGCATAAGAAATTTGCGTATAGGGACCTTATGAAAATATTGAAACTACGAATTGTTGAAGAATCAAAAAGAGTTTTAGGTTATTTTTAATAACTCTGCTAGTACATAATTGACATCAATTAACCAGGTCAGCTATGTCATTAGCTAACGAGGCACAAATAAATACACTTAAGTACCAGGAATAAAGTTGATAATGCAGAATAGTTTAATTACTATTTACCTTTTCTTTACTGTAACTGATTTGTGCACTTCAAATAAAACATAATTTGTGTTTTTATCTTCGCGTACCTTCACCCGCTTTTAATGAATAATTATCCTTGTAATTATGTCACTAATGAGGTGGTTAAACATTAAACAAATATTTACTAAAGAATTTAGGTTGGTTAATTTATTTTTAATTTTTTAAAACTATTTTATGTTTTTGGATGTCCGTACAGAGCAGAAATGTTGTTTAAGTTAATATAATATAAAATTTTACATGACAGGCAATACGGATTTCGTCACAAGAGGTCTACAGCAGATCTTCTTTCCTTCGTTTGGTGAGTCCCAGATCGTTGCTCTTGATATATCCAAGGCTTTTGACCAGGTAGGACATGATGCGCTTCTCAATAAACATTCCACGTATGGTGTTCCAACTAAACTCTTTTCTTGGCCCTCTAATGATCTTTCTGATCGACGTATATCAGTTATCGTGAATGGCTACTCTTCAAGTATTCACCAAGTAGATGCTGAAATGCCTCAAGTCTCAGTACTGGCACCAACTTTGTTTCTTCTTCACATCGACGACTTTCTCTCTTCCAGAACCAATTTAGTTCATAGTTTTGCTGACAGTAGTACCCTTCACTCCAGTTTTCGGGTTCTCAATTTACCCTTTAAGCTTGATTTGGAAACCAAACGCAGAGCGATGCAAATATCCCTTGCACAGGACCTAATTTTTTAATATTGGACTGGGGCGTCAAAAATCTCGTCTAATTTAATGCATCCAAAACACAATCATGTTCCTTGTCGCGGAAAAAGTCATAAAATACTGATCTGATGATGAGAATAACCTTAAACGGCATAAACACATTTTATCCATAGCCACGTCAGCTTTTAAAAAGCTAAAATTTTTGCTTTGAGCCAAAAATTATTTTTTTCCTTTTAATTTATACACTTTATATGTGTCCCTTACTTACCGAAAGGCTTCCTTCTCTCGCCCAACATTGGGCTGTGCAGGACCTATCGCTTCTTTATAGGTTCCTCCACTGCTTCTGCTTGAAGGAATTGTCCAAAAAAATTCCTTCATTTGCAGTTCCCAACTAAGAAACTCGTGGTGCAGCACGTATGCATTTCGGTAATAGTTCGATATAGCAGTTTTCGCTATTATAAGAAATTTTTGAAAAATTCTTTTTCAGGGCGTTTCTATACGTCGATTATGACACAAATCTGTGTGCGCGTTTTCCAAAATCTATTTCTATAATTTATTATTAATAAAAACATATTTACGGGACGGTGGAGTGAACAGGGGTGCTGGGTGGGGACGAAACAGTAGAAACCCTACATTAAACGCCCAAAAACAGTATTTCACAGTACACACCGCACTTTCTGTTTACAAAAATGTCCAAAAAATTGTTTAAAAAATTAAAAATAAATAATAGTACAACAATCCCGCCATAGCTGTCACTGCATAAAAAAGAAGAGTTTGCAATAGAACTGTAAATGTCTTGCGATGTTGCCAAATAAAGTGAGAAAGTGTCAATAGCTTAAAAAAAGGAAGATACAGGACAAAATTCATATGAAAAATTAAGTTACTCCTTCTTCCTATTATAATTTGTAGAGAAAAAAAGGAAAATACCTAAACATAAAGAAAGAGGCATTTCTACAAAAAATACCATTGTTTCTCATGGAAATGGTGGATAATCCCCGAAATAGGCTTGGTGTTAATTCTTCATAAGAAGTTTGGCAACGCTGCTTCTATCAAGACTGTCATTTTTATAATGACGAACTTCATGTTATCAGCTGACCAAAATGAATTTTCCTTCTTTAATTAATGGCGGACGAGATATCTCATATGTGTGGGATAGTTTTTCGAAAAATTTAATACTTTTCAAAATTAATTTACATTTTTCATGTGCCCCGAGTGCAGTGTATTAATGTTTTCTTGTGTTTGACGTTGGATTTATACTGTTTTGTCCCCACCCAGCACGCCTGTTCACTCCACCGTCCCGTAAATATGTTTTTATTAATAATAAATTATAGTAATGGATTTTGGAAAACGCGCACACAGATTTGTGTCATAATCGACCAATAGAAACGCCCTGAAAAATAATTTTTCGAAAATTTCTTAATAGCGAAAACCGCTATATCGAACTGTTACCTGCATTTCTTACGGTCCTACTGAACAGTCCCCGAACTTTTCCCTTTGTTCATTCTTTTCCTGGAGTGAAAATTAAATCCAAACTTTAAAACCTGTATATATAAACTATCTCGACATTTTTCAGCACCAAATTGCCTCAGAATATTCAACGAAGTGTTACTTTCAGATACCAATCGTCTGCGCTATACTATAAATATCATCCATAACACAGAGTTTATCTGTAGGTTATCTTAACCAGACGTAGAATTACCTTAAAAATTACAGGCTAGATCAGAATTGCCGGTGTTATGTAAAGTGTTTCGTTTTTATGTTGCCCGAGGACAGATGGAACCCATGGAACCTTAGTGGTATTTCTTGCATTATAATGCTCGGCTTTCTACGGAACACGACACTAAACTATTTTATTGCCGATAATAATAATAAAATCATAAAAATTATTTTTATGGGCCCATACAGATTAGTAAATGAGCTGATTGTCCAATCTTAAATAAAGCTCCAATTTATTTTATTTTTATAGGCCAATTAATTGTAAAGGAAGTCTGGTGTTATTGTCTCTTGAAAAAATAATGTTTTATGATGTGTCTTTAAAAGGAGATTTCAAGCACAGACAACAATAAGACGAGTAACTGGTCCTAACAATTTGTCCATTGTATTTATCTCTTTCTGGTTTAACGCAAGTTCCCATAAATATGTCTTTGTCTTTCATCATGGCAGGCTATCGTAGATGGAGCAATCATCGCTTTGCCCTGGTTGCCAAGTTGTTTACAATTTCTGCATGAAAACTTTAATGTCCTTTTTGGCTCACATCTAATTAAGAGAAAGAAAATATACCATTAATCGAATATTTTTAACTTGACAAACGTTGCCGCAGGCAGTCACGCCGAAATGTTATTCGATATTTGTGTTTGATATTTTTCAATGGCCGATTTGTTTGGAGAGTTTGTTTACATTTTTTATGATTTATTGTGTTTCGTGGTTTTTACCTTTAATTGGACTTTGAATATTGACTTTTATTAGTGATCACAGTGTATATATTAAATTTGTGCTTTTCAACAGATAAATTAAGGTAATATTGACATGGTTATCTGTAAGAAAAAATCTTTATAAAACCAAATAAATGACATTTTTAATAAGGTGTGTGTAATTATTGAACTAAACCCCAATATTTTATATTAATAGGAAACAAAAACAAGTACCTAACATTAAGGGCAAAAATAGCACAGCTATATAATTTGAATTTGGCGGGCAAACGATAGAGTCGACTCACGCGCCATCTGCGTTTACCTTCCTTGAAGACAGACAAGGAAGGCCCAGCAGCTATCTATCTCTCGGATAATTTATTTACATTTAGTTGCTCGTCTCAATCTTGTCTCTGATTTCAAATTTACTTAATTACATTTTTAAAGGGGCATATGCCGGGTAACATAGAATGTTGACCTCCCCTCTTCCCTCCTGATTGTTTTTTGACGTTTTATAATTCGATAGACATGGCTGCACGCATCAAAAAGCATGACTCATGTGCCATTACCTCGCGCGTTTCATTTAAGGATTAAAGTGCAAGCGAGAGCACGAAACGAGCGACAATGATGCACAACTCCGCGTCGTTCGACATCTGTTTCTCTCCTACTTGAGTGAGCGTGCAGTGAAAAGTGATTATGCTGTCAATTGTTTATAGCAACGATAATTGCGGCGAAAAAGGTAATGATTCTTTCGACGTTGTCACGTTCTACTATCGTCAGTAAACCGACTTTGCAGACAACCAATTTTTTTGTATTTGTTTTGTATATCTTATAATTTTAAAATAAACTTACTCTGAAATGTCCCTTATGTGGAGGATTTTTTAATATTCCTTGCGTTGCTAAATTTTAAAATATTAACAATCAAAAATCCTAAGTTTAACCAAAGAATACAAATTCATAGAACCTCACAAGTGAGATTTCTGCGTACCCCAAAATTTTAGTATCTACCCTGACCACCAGATAGCGGTGTCAAACCGGACTAATCAGAAAATTGGTCGATGCCCCTGTCGAGTTTCTATTGGTCGATTGGACTACTTTCGCCATCTGGTGGTCAGGGTAGGTACTAAAATTTCAAGGTACGCTGATACGTATTCCCTATTCCGATCATAGTTAGAGTGAGCATTTTATTTAATAACAACCAAATTTTTCTTACGTTAATTGAGAATTATTAAGTCAAATCATTATTGTAAACTTTTCAAGCAGCTAAATGTAAAATGTATATAAGAAAAATAAAAGGTTCAAAAAACAAAATAATTTTGTCATCAAAGCAACACACTGCAAAAAAATCACAGAGAAACCATAATATATATGTTTGTAACATTCACCCTATTGGCCAAATTTACCTACCTTTGACTTTTGTTTAGAAAGAAGATGTAAGTCATAAAAACATATTTCCTGAATAGTGTAGCTTTCTGATTGTAAAAAACATCATGATCGGTTCAGTATTTTCGATAAACAATTAAAGTTACAAGCCTTAACTTTTTATTTATAATTTAGTATAAATAATGAATATTAAAGAAAAAAATTCTACAAAAAATAAGTAAATTTGTTGCTTTTTTATTTTTATCTATTTAAAAAATAGAAAAGAAAATAAATTTGGCAGAGAATTGAACCCAGACTGTCCGCGTGACGGGCGGAGCATTCTACCACTGGACTAATCGGAACTTATTAACTTAACCTTACAAAGTTATAATTTATCCAAGATAGCCGACCCGTGCCCACTTCGTTGGGCGTTAATATCTGAACTTTTTGTTTATGCATCTTAAAATATAGCCTATAACACTCCTGAATAGTGAAGCTTTCTGATTGTGAAATAATTTTTATGATAGGTTCAGTACTTCCGAAGATTAGCGGCTACAAACAAACAAACCCACAAACAAAGTTACAAACTTTACCTCTTTATATATTAGTATAGATTACAAATTAATAAAACCTCTAAGTTGTTAAAAATGTGCGTATCGCATTAAAACAGGCTACAGGCATAGTAAAATATAGCCTATACCACTCCTGATAGTGTAGCTTTCTGATTGTGAAAGAATTTTTAAGATAGTTTCATTACTTCCGAAGATTAGCGGCTACAAACAAACAAACCCCCAAACAAACTTACAAACTTTACCTCTTTATATTTTAGTACAGATTTTAGATAATGTAAGTCCATTATATGTTTGTCGTTCAAAGTTAAATTTAATCCACTTTCCCTTCATTTAAATCTACGTCTAAAAACAAACTTAAATTAAGGTTTTATAGCTCTCTAATCTAACAGCAAGGATGTTAAAATATTAACGATTTTCTGCAACATTAAATTTTGTTTACCAATTTTAAAATTGATTTGAACTAAAACCTTATTTAAGACGATAAGAGGAGTCAAAAAACAAATAAAAAGCTTGACGTAAAACGTATTTGATAAATTCATTCATTAAACCGTTAAAAAAATGCTGCTTTTTGTCTTTATTATGAAGATAAAATACCCCATTTAGTTTAATACATAAAGTGCTTTTTTAGCAAAATTCGTATTTTTTGACATACCTCGTATATACCACTGCACAAAATTAATATTTGATTATTGCATCTTAGGTTTTAGAGCATGCAGACAGAGACAACAATGAGACGAGCAACTAAATGTAAATAAATTATCTGAGAGAGAGATAGCTGCTGGGCCTTCCTTGTCTGTCTTCAAGGAAGGTAAACGCAGATGGCGCTTGAGTCGACTTTATCGTTTGCCCGCCAAATTCAAATTATATAGCTGTGATATTTTTGCCCTTAATGTTAGGTACTTGTTTTTGTTTCCTATTAATATAAAATATTGGGGTTTAGTTCAATAATTACACACACCTAATTAAAAATGTCATTTATTTGGTTTTTATAAAGATTTTTTCTTACAAATAACCATATCAATATTACCTTAATTTATCTGTTGAAAAGCACAAATTTAATATATACACTGTGATCACTAATAAAAGTCAATATTCAAAGTCCATTTAAAAGTAAAAACCACGAAACACACAATAAATCACAGAAAATGTAAACAAACTGTCCAAACAAATCGGCCATTGAAAAATATCAAACACAAATATCGAATAACATTTCGGCGTGACTGCCTGCGGCAACGTTTGTCAAGTTAAAAATATTCGATTTATGGTATATTTTCTTTCTCTTAATTAGATGCGAGCCAAAAAGGACATTAAAGTTTACATGCAGAAATTGTAAACAACTTGGCAACCAGGGCAAAGCGATGATTGCTTCATCTACGATAGCCTGCCATGATGAATGACAAAGACATATTTATTGAAACTTGCGTTAAACCATAAAGAGATAAATACAATGGACAAATTGTTAGGACCAGTTACTCGTCTCATTCTTGTCTCTAATGCAGAACTTTTCATAAGAAATACATTTTTTTCGTGAAATGAATTTAAAAAAATCCATATGGTGCGAACTTAAGTAGACACGTTGTATAAAATACTTTTTTATCAGGTAAACAGATGGGTGCAGGTCGCTCCCTATTCGGATATTAGACTGTTTCATTCATAAAAAAGTTTTTTTATGAATGAACTTTTACACTTGTTACATAAATTATTATTTTTGAACACATAAATTATTATTTTTGAACACGACCGCTAGTAATAAATTATTATTTAGGTAACTTTTTTTTAATTATATAGTGGATCTATAAAAGTCAAGTTACCAACTTAAATATTGCAAAATTAATGTTTTTAGTTTAATGTACTTATATGATCTTTTAGCTGAAGTAATGTTTAATGGGAAAAATACGCATATACGTTTTTTTTTTCAGGCACTAAAAATTCCTTAAAATTGGGACAAATCTCACATAAAATAACTTGCTTGCATTTTATCGTTGAAATTCTATATGCAATAAATCTTTTGAGTATTAAAATGTTCACACCATAAATATATTTGTCAAATAGGTTAGTACCCCGGATATGTATTAATAAATTTTAATGTTTTTCAGTATTTTGAATATTAAAATTTCTATTTCTAATATATTTAATACCAATATTGGAAATACGTAATTTAATATTGTAATTTATTAATTTCTTTTTTAATTAGGTATCGATATGTATATTTTTAAAATCTAAAGGTTGATATTAAAGATATAAAATGTTTAACCGACCTCAAAAAAAAAAGGAAGTTAGTTCTATTGTATATATATATATATATATATATATATATATATATATATATATATATATATATATATAATAAAGGTGGGAGTAGTCGTGACTGACTAGTTAAGAAAATATATTCAAAACCAGGAGGTTATTGGGGATGCAGTCATAAAAATAATGGCCAATTTTACAGGTGAATTCTTTATTGAATTTGTCAAGCTTTCGAAAGCAGATTGCTTCCTTCCTCAGGACATCTACAAAAACAATTTTAGGTTTTACAAATTATCCCTAAAATATGTTATTTAAAGTTATCTTACCAATGTGAATTTCTTAATTAGACAGGAGATTCAAATCAGAACATGGCAGAAACATCTTAATGAAAGGTTAGACATGAGGTGTTAGTTTACTTAATTTTCAAATTAAATACTCTAAATATTTATATTATAATTTCCCCATGTATATATATATATTTATGTATGTTTACCGAGATTACCAATAATTTAAAAAGTATTTTTCTATTCAAAAAATTGCACCTCCGTGGTGGTTTCGCTGGAACCAAGTCAGAATCTGATAATGGAGTCCTCAAATTTAAAGGTCATTTAGTTGTATTTCTTATATTTTTAAAAATTTAACAGATATTGACGTCTTGTAAATAGACATAGAGACAGAGATAAAATAAAATAAAAAACTTAAAAGAGAAAAATAGAAAATTTAAAAAAATTCAACTTACTTAAAACATAACTCATTGAAAAGCTTCTGAATAATATTCAGAATACTTTTTGCCGGTATTCGAATACACTTGTGTGTTTGGTATCCGATATTCGGCAGAATACTATTTGGCTCAGTATTCGGTATTCTGTATTCGAATAGTATAGAAGTATTGGACGAATATTTTTTTGAGTGTTCGAATACCGCCGTTTCGAGTATTTGAATACTGAAAAGTGTAAGTAATAAATTTCTTTATTTCAAATTTCAAATTAGTACAATATAAAAAAATAAAAATAAAAAAATACAAAAAGCACAAAAACAACAAACAAGTAGTATCCGAAAACTAAAATTGTCATGATTTGAATAAGAAAAGGGAAGAAAAATAGGAAAAAAGAGGTAAGGACCTTTTTGTTTCTCTTAAATTTTGCCATAGGTTTTATTAAGTAGTATTCGAATCTTTTCGGTTCCATTATTCGAATACCGATTGCGGGTATTCATGTATTCCAATACTTTTTTTCTTTCAAGTATTCAAATATTTGGTACTCGAATACTTTCTTTTTCCGGTATTCGTATTCGAATACCGATTTTCAGTATTTTGCCCAACTCTGAGCATCCCTAACTATCGTACTTCGTTGGCAATTGCTAGGCTAAAATTGGCACTGGAATCTCATAGTGTGATATTGGCGCTGTCACTGTCACATAGACTAACAAAAAAAAATAATTTTGGCATTTATGTAGATCACTTAAGACTGCCATTATTTAAATGTCCTAGTTTGTTTTTCAGCAAGTTTATATTATTCACGAATTTAAACCAAGCAGTGAAAGAGCAAATAATTTAAAAAACTTTATTTAGTAATAATTTTGAACAAACCACACATTGCAAAAATTATTTTCAATCATGTCATGTAATACGGGTCGTAATTGTTGGTTATAAACTCTTTAATTGACTTTTAATATATGTATATGATCAAACATAAAACCCGATAAATAACAAAATTTTATTCGCAAAAAGATATCTGAAACAACTTTTGTCGAGTCGTAAAATTTAAAACCTTAATTCAATTTAAATATGCTAATCTTACGCTGAATATGACTTAACAAGTAGATTTAATTCAGCCGAGATTAGCGAGTAAGCGAATAAGATAAGCAAAGCTGTATCTAATCTTAAATTTGCTGACTCGTTCCCCTTATTTAAATATTTTCGCCTTCGTTTGTATTAAGGATGTGTGTCACTGGCATGTAGCATAAACGCGTTTTTATCTTATACAGAGTGTTTGCGAACTGTAGTGCCATACTTTTGCTCTCTTTAAAATAGAAATAAAAGTCTACATAAACATTATTCCGAATTTTTTTGTGAAAAAAATGGTTCACGTCAAACACGAACCACTTGGTGCCACTTTTGACCCCTGCATAACTCATAAAGCTCCAAAAGTCGTCAGTTTTCCACTGACTGACTGACATATACTTAGATCAAAAACCGAACGAGATATAAATTAAAGGCAAGATTTGACTTGGTCAATTTTTATCAGAATTAAAAAAATATTTAAATAAGTTAAATAATGTCTCCCCGTGGCGCAGTGGACAGAGCTTTGATCTTCGAAGCCAGAGGTCGCCGGTTCGATTCCTAACGGGGAGACATATTTAGGTAGTAGTTATTTAAAAATAACGACCGTGGTGGTACTACCGCGTTGTCTAAAAGGTGCTGTGAAATGCATAACTGCATGTTTCAGTGCTTGGACAACGTTGACGGAACAGGGGAACGATGGGTTAAACATCTAATAACCCGACACCCACGGTACTCTGGTATTTAGGCATATGCCTTCGTGGGATGTCAAAAAGATAAAAAAATAACTTTATAAAATGCTGATGTAATAAAAAACTGGCAGGGTCAAATCTAACCTACTTCAAGATCTCATACATACATATTTAGATTTTGTCTAAACTTGGTACTCATGTAGATCTCCATTCTTTTGCGGCAAAGCCCACAACCAAGCATAATTTTAGTATTGAAATCGCCTGATCTTTTCACATTTATGTTTTTGGTGGGTTTAAATTAAAAAGTACACCACTGTGACTGTGAAAAAATGTGTTATTGAAGCCAAAAATTCTTAAATCAAAAAATAAATCTTTATGTATGTGGTATTCTATAAATTTATGTATAGATTAAACAAAGCATAATTTGAATTGAAAATAAAAAAAATCACCTTCCTAAGAAGACGTAAAAACCCCAATATTTAAATATATATATATATATATATATATATATATATATATATATATATATATATATATATATATATATATATACAGGGTGTCCCAAAAAAATTCCCCACCATTTGGGGTTAGACTCTACGACCAAAAATAAGACAAAAATCACTTATGTCAAAATTTCGAAAAATGTCTCCTAATGAAATTATGGCCATTTTGAATATTAAAATCAGGCAATTTTCGCCAAATATTTCACTTGAAATTATTACTTTAAATCTAGTCATCCTTGATAAAGACAGAATAGTAAATTTCGAATGTCAAAGTTTAGTTGTCACATAAATCGTAAACGGGAGTGAAAAGTCGAAAAAGTGATATTCAAGTATGGCAAGAAGGTACAGTAATCAAGAATATTTAGACATGATTAAAGTACTTGGAGTTTGTAACAATAACGCCCGTGCCGCAGAACGTCTGTACCGCGAACGTTTTCCAACTAGGCGACACCCAGATCATAAGACAATAAGTGCTGTTGAAAATCGCCTTCTTGAAACTGGGTGCTTTGCGCCACGGAAGATTAATTCAGGTCGCCCTAGAAAACTCAGATGGCAAGAGGAATACCAATTGCTCCACGACATTGAACAAGATCCTTCCGTGAGCACGAGAATTCTGCAAAGTAATCGACACCATTCACGTAGTTCCATACATAGATTCATGCAAAGAGAAAATCTGCATCCTTATCATCTACAGCCGGTTCAAGAATTGCATCCTGGAGATAGTGACTTGCGCTTACGATTTTGTAGATTTTTTTTAAATTGTCTGGACGCAAATGAAGACTTTTTAAACAAGTACTATGGAGTGACGAAGCTCATTTTAACCAGCAAGGAGTGTTCAATCAGCACAACTTGCATTATTGGAATTACGAAAATCCGCACCAAATTAGAGAATCGCATAAGCAAGTACGCTGGAGCTTAAATGTGTGGATTGGTCTATTGGGCAATGGGATAATAGGACCACATTTTTTTCCTAGGATACTAAACGCCGAAAATTATGCCAATTTTTGCGAAAACATATTACCTACTTTTCTGGAAGATGTTCCTTTAGCACATCGTCAAAATATTGTGTTTCAACATGATGGTGCACGCTGCCCATTATTCTCGAAATGTTCGAGAGATATTAAGTCGACGTTTTCCAAACCAATGGATCGGTCGTGGAGGACCTATTTCTTGGCCTCCCAGGTCCCCGGATCTCAACCCAATAGACTTTTGGCTTTGGGGTTATCTGAAAAATACGGTTTACCATGTCCTACCCAACAGTGAAGATGATGTTATTGTACGCATTTATGGAGCTTTAGCACAAATTGAAAACGAAACAATAAGACGTGTAGAAAACAATTTTATTCACCGTTTGCACGCATGCATTGAACAAAATGGTGAGCATTTCGAACAGTTGCCTTTGTAAATTTAAATGTTTTTGTTTTATTATTATGTTTAGTTAATAAATGATTTGAATTTGAACATTTGATTTGATTTTCGAAAATTGCTTCATTTTATCATTTAAGATGGCCATAATTTCATTAGGAGACATTTTTCGAAATTTTGACATAAGTGATTTTTGTCTTATTTTTGGTCGTAGAGTCTAACCCCAAATGGTGGGGAATTTTTTTGGGACACCCTGTATATACTTAAAATAAAAATTAAACAATAGAAATAAACATTATACCAACTTAAATTTTTCGGGCGAGAGCATCGGTCACAAAAAAGAAAACTAATTATATTCGAAGCACGAGAGAGAGATGTAAAATATATTCATGTGAGTTCCAATTTGAATTTGCATCATAAAAAATAATAACAATAAAAGGAACAATATAAAACTAAAACAGCTAGACAAAAGATCTCATCATTTTCTAACTGAACAAAAAATTGTACTCATTACTGGCATTGGCGTACTTCTTAACATCTTGTTTTTTGTACACTTAAATAATGGTGTAATATTAGGGTAATTGTATTTCGGGAAAAATTAAACTTTTCACCGAACTAAAAGTGTTTTTAGACTACAGTAAAAAAAATTAATTCGCTTCAAACCAATAAAACTACACGTGCTTGTGCTTTTTACTATGGTGTTTTTAGTGTATGTTTATCGATTTAATAGTAATAACAGGGCCTTCTTAAAATTACGAGCCGTGAAGTAAGAAAGGCAACTTTGCTAACAACACTGTACAGCAGGAATATTAAAATAAGTTCCTAATAGATTACATGCTAAATATCATTATTTTTTGAAGTGTTTTAAACAAAATATTGGTATTATATTTTTTAGGATGTTTTAGACATCATATAGGTATAATTTTAAATACTATAGTTGTCCTAAAAAGCAATAAGGTGTCTGCAAAACTTATCAGAAACTTTTCTGCCTTATACAAATTTGTTGGTAAGGATTTAAAAATTTCAAGTTGTTAGGGTTTTTCTACCACTCTTTATGCATTTTTTGCGAACAGACCAATGTTGCTTTTTAAATTTAACTAAACATTTATTATTTAGTAATATTTGCAATACTTAAAATGAATTGAAAGCATGTGTGTTTAGTTATAAATATAAAAGCTTAATTCCTATTACATAAGATGCACCTTAAAATGACAAACGCTTTAAATTAGGTTTTCCACTATATTTACCCTAAAACCGCATTAAGTAAATAACTTTCAGAATATCTATATAAATAATATTTTTTGTGAACACACCAGTATATTTATGCGCATTAGTTGATATAGCCCTTAGGATATTGCTTGGAGTAAATAATTGTTTTTGGTGCACTTTACACACTATTAATATCAAATTAAATCAATTTTTTTAAACACACTTAGTTAATTAGTTGCCCGTAAAATATATTTGTCCATTTACCGTATAGGTACTAATTTTACTTTTAATAAAAAGTCACTTATCCGGTCAATAGCGCATAACCAGGCTTTTCTAATTTCATCGCTTATAGGGAAATTAAATGTTGTTTGATAACCCTCTGTTTTAGTATAACTGGGGTGCCACTTTCGTGGCATAATGTACGCCGTACGCACCAACTATACGCGCACATTTAAACGTAAAAACCACGATTGACATATTGGCACTGGTCCTATTTTTTAAATATAACAATGAATTACTCATTTTTTCTTTCTATAATAAATATACGCTACGATTTAACTTTTAAAAACAGAAAAAACCTTTTAAGCAATTGTTTAAACTTGTTTCCGTTTACTTCTAAACTTTACTTGACATTCCTACTGTGCTGTGTTGCCAGATTTCCTACTTCACGGCTCATAAGTTTAAAAGGCTGTGGTAATAATAATAAAGTTAAAAGCAAAAAATAAACAGTTTAGAAAAAAATTAAACCGACTTCTAAACAGTAATAAAACTTACTGAAAAGTTAAGAAGAAGTGGGATAATAACATATGTATGTGCTTTACTATTCAATGTTAATAACCCAATAAACAAAAGCCTTTTATACTTTAATACAATAATATGGTATTGCCCAACTTCTTTTTTTATTATTTTTTACTCTTTAGTGAGTTTTATTATAGTTTTGAAGTCTGTTTATTTTTTTTTACTGTTTATAATCGCTAATTATACTAATTCAATATTATAACTGCCCCATTTATCGCACGCCACTGACTGGCAACAAAAAACTATGATAGTGTATGTTCGATCCATCCCAGTTATTGTTGGATATACAAATTATGTGATAGAGGTTATTACTCTTTAATATCAACGGGTCATGGCATTACGCCTCCTCTGTAAGACCATAGATAGATACAAATTTTAAAAAAGTAATTCTATAGATTAATAGTTTGTACATAAATCAAAGGGAGTTGCGGACGAAATAACAAAAGCAGTATTATTAATTTGTCAATTATATCGAATTTTATAACGGTCCGGGAGCTTATGATTTGCGATTACGCAATCGGTGCCCATGTGCTCCTCCTACTCAAAATATTTGTTAAAAAACTATTTTCTATTAAAGTACTTAATTTTGGATTTATTAATTGTTATATTATGATTGTATTAAATAGCTATTTATGTATCAAGGGCGTTACTAGGACTATAATGCCCTGAAGGTCGAAATAGCTCAAGGGCCTCTGGCCCGAGGGCTAGATTTCGACCTGATGGGTATTATAGTCCAGTAAAGCCCGTGGTGCATACAATGCTTTATGTTTTACCCAAAAAGAGTTTTTCAATGACTAATTACATTATTTATTCGCAATATAAAAAATAAGTTGCACCTGTACCTGTATACGTAAGTAATGACTGGTGTTAAGTTTGACTTTGATGTTTCTATCAGTTAGTCAGTTGGCATTTTTATTTAACGATTTGCTCAAAATGGAAGAAATTCCACAAAATATAAGAGAAAAGGCCATAAAAGCGACCGAAAATCTTTTGCCAGTTAAATCAAGGCAACAGTATGATCGGGAGTATGGCATATTTGGTATTTGGAAAGATGCGAACGCAATTCTTTAAATAACCGAAACCGTTTTAATGGCATATTTTCAGGAACTGGTAAGTTATTGATTTTATTTTAATACATATATGTTTGTATAAACTTGATCTTTATTGTGAGAGAAATAAAATTGGATAAGCAATAAAATTTCCATATTAGCGCATTAGGGCATTATAAGCGGACATTATCATAATGCCCGCTTATAATGCCCTAGGTGTGATAGCAGGTATTATTGCTACCATAACATATTCCGTTTCTAAGGTATTACAGATCAATAATAGATGGGTAAAACATAAAACATTTAACGGGAGTTGCGGACGAAATAACAAAAGCAGTATTATTAATTTGTCAATTATATCGAATTTTATAACGGTCCGGGAGCTTATGATTTGCGATTACACAATCGGTGCCCATGTGCTCCTCCTACTCAAAAATATTTAAAAAAAAACTGTTTTCTATTAAAGTACTTAATTTTGGATTTATTAATTGTTATATTATGATTGTATTAAAGCACATTTTTATGTTAGGAATAACAAATTTTCTGATTTAATCATAGAAAGCAAAATTTTTCACCTATATACAGGGTGTCTCTAAAAGGTCATACAGACGCGAAAAGCGAATTGTGAAAGCGAATATTTGGCCAAAAAATTCGCGTTTGTTTGTCATACAGCTGCAAAATTCGCCGAAATTCTAGGCAACAACATACCCTACAAATTTTTATATTGTTTTTATTTCAGTAGTGACGCTACGCTTGAGTTCATTTAAGATTTTCTTTATTTTTCCTTTTAATAATATAACATTTATCTGATGTGATTAATAAAGAATATAGCACATTTATTTGGCAACTAAGACGTAGAAACGCTGCAAATTTGTTATAAATAAAATTGGCTAAAAAAATTAATCAAAAAACACAAAATTCTTAAGAAAATGAACACAAAAATAACGTTTCAAACAGCTAATAGAATGACATAAAAATAACAATAACAAAATTGTTTTTGAAATGACATATGACAAATAACCTCTTGCTTCTACGCATGTGCGCACGCGAATATTCGCCAGAATATAAAATGATCTCAAGCTTCCCGCCCACTAGATTTTAAATTTTGCGAATTCGCAACATCTTTAAACTATCTTTATTTTGAATTACCCGCCTTTAACTTTTATGTGAAATTGACCAATGACAGGAAATTCGCGTTTAGCAATTCGCTTTTCGCGTCTGTATGAACTAGCCTTAAGGCTAAAATATGACGATTAACCCCAACTTACCTTTGTTCAAAAGTGGATCATTTCGGAGATGCAGAGTGTCAAGAATGTATTCTTGTTTTATTTATTTATTATTTTAAATAATTTTGTTAATATAAGGTGTGTTCTTACAATATTCGTTAAAGGAAGCTTTTGGAAGAAAGAAATAGGAAGATGCTATTTATTTTATTGTAAAATATAAAGTGCGCCATTGTCTCCCCCGTGGCGCAGTGGACAGAGCTTTAATCTTCGAAGCCAGAAGTCGCCGGTTCGATTCCCAGCGGGGGAGACATATTTAGGTAGTAGTTATTTAAAATAACGACCGTAGTGGCACTACCGCGTTGTCTAAAAGGTGCTGTAAAATGCATAACTGCATGTTTCAGTGCTTGGAGAACGTTGACAGAACAGGGGAACGATGGGTTAAACATCTAATAACCCGACACCCACGGTACTCTGATATTTAGGCATATGCCTTCGAAAGATGTCAAACAGATGAAAAAAAATCTGCGGTATCTTCTACAAATTAAAAACGAATTAACTCTGTTAAGCCACCCTGTATGTAACTTTTAGATAAACATTTTTATTCTTTAACGTATTTTACCTAAGCAACCGTTTTTGGGAAATCAGGATTTTAAAAATCACTTTCTGTAAGGCCAGGTCCTAGCTATACAGGGTGTTTCTGAATTAAATGCTAATCTTTTAAAGTGTGAATTTTTAGTTGATTCTAAGAAGAAAAGTTCAAATAAACAAAATGTTTTGAATGGCTTAACTTTTGAGATACAGGGTGGTAAAGTTAAATTCAAAATATTCTTTGGTAATTTTCTAGAAACCTGCGGCAACTCCGATTTTAATGAAATTTGGTATACGGGGTTTTTGGGGCGCTGATCACGAATCTGAAAGAATTTTTGGCGGAAACGTTTCGTTCTCGAGATATTCATTATCAAAGTTCAAATTTGAACTAAGCTTATTTTCACTATATTCCCCCTTCTTTTTGCACACAATTCTTGATTTAAAGCTAAAATGTCACTAAATATTTGATTTTCACCTTTTAAAACCCCGTTTTTCTACGTTTTTAACATTATTTTTGCATTCAATTGCGTGGCTTTTCTTTGATAATGCGGCAACCATCATTACACATAGGGCTTTATGGCACACTGGGATTGAAATGATTCAAAGTATAGCTATGCAATTTAATGCAAAAATAATGCAAAATACGTAAAAAACGGGGTTTTAAAACGTGAAAATCAAATATTGCGTGCCACTTTAGCTTTAAATCAAGAATTGTGTGCAAAAAGAAGGGGGATATTGTAAAAATAGGATTAGTTTAAATGTCAAGTCTGATGAAGAATATCTCAAGAACGAAACGTTTCCGCCAAAAAATTATTTCATGATCAGCGCCCCAAAAACCCCGTATACCAAATTTCGTCAAAATCGGAGTTGCCGCAGGTTTCTAGAAAATTACCTATTCTTTATTGTCTCAAGAAAATAAATAGTTCTTGTTGACAAAGAGAAAAAAAACTAATAATTAAAATATTTACAAATAAAACACACAAAAACACTTAAATCATAAACTTTTAAGAATCACACAAAAAAATATTCGTATTTTAAACTTCAAATTTGTCAGAAAAATATTCACTTACATCATAATAAATCTTGCCCAACAGTAGGTTTTTAGGTTGATACCTACCATAATGGTTTTTTTTACCAATGGGAAGTTTGACAGCACGAGCCGTAAGGCGAGTGCGGCAATCCCATGAGTAAAAAATGGCCACTTTATGCATGTGTTACATACTATATTTTTTCAACGACCGTATAAATATTTCCCAAAATACCATTTTATACATGTTTTATTTATCTTAACTTATTAATTTTAATTTTTGCAACACATCTTGCACAACCATTATACTGCAACAAAAAATCATATCCTCCGTATTTTTAAGAGACAATTATTCTCTTTATAACTATTCATTTATTATTTAATATTGGAAAAGTGTATGTACTTACTTTTTCTAAAAATAATACTAAAACAGTATAAATTCCTATTCGATTTGTTAGCCATCCAAATTAATTATAACTATTAATTTTCAATAGTTTCCATTAAATTATTTGCAAACTGTCAAATTTTAAAACTAGTGACACATGAACTAAAAGAAATAATGACGAAATCAAAGGTAACTTGACTGTTTGGTTCAGGTGATGTCGCGTTACTGTACTGTTACATTGCATAAATTGATATTTAAGTTCATTGTAGTAGGCATTGAAACAAAACACTAATTCAAAGTGTGAAAAAAAGCTTTAAAGTGTTAAAAAAGTTACTATTTTTAACACTTTATGTAGTGTACCAGAATGGAGTAGTTTAACTTCATGTTAACGATTAAAAAAACAGCATTTGTGTGGAGTGTAAACACCCGGTATGATGATAATTTCTCTACTCTTTTATTTATTAAGGCTAACTTTAAACACCCGGTATATGATGTTAATTCCTCTACCTTTTTTATTTATTAATGCTGAGTGTAAACACCCGGTATATGATGTTAATGCTCACACATACTTAAAGCCCATACATCACGTTTTTCATCGTTCTCGGGCAAGACTAGACGAATCGCGAAAAAATAAGACCACATACGCATCGTCGACCGGCTTAAGGAAAAAAGTCGACAATCAGAGCCAAATATAGTAAAGCCGTCGCATAAATTTCATTTCAACGTTTCTGTTTTCCCGGGAATTTTGTATCTGGTTGAAGTGTGGTCATTGGTCGTGATGGGTTTATGTTATAGGGTGGATGTCTCAGATGGTCATATTTAAATCCTCTGTGAGAAAAAACACAGATTAAGAGGTCCATTCTCCCTTTTTTGACAACAGTCTGAAAAATTTTACCAACACACATTCTAAAAGAAAAGTAAATCTCCCACAAAAAAGCTATTTTCGTAAATTGTCTTCAAATAAGCCGATTCCATGTAATCGGGCTTTAAACATTGAACTAGACCATTTTTTGTTTGACCTCCGAACATACGGATGTTGCGTAGAAAGCTACATTATACATAGCTTTTCCCGGTGTGGCGGTTGGAGGTGCTGTACGGGCGTTTTTACCTTCGGGAATCGAGTACTAATTCACGCTAAATTGACGTCATTTTCCTTCCGGAGCTACGCTCTGCGAGCGAAGATTCCTCTCTCTCTCTCTCTCTATTTTTTTTCTTGGTTTTGGTCTCTTCAGGTCCAATCCACCACTCTCCCCTTCCGGACTATGCTTTCCAGGGCTTCGTCGGCGGAAATGCATAAATTGTCGGCTGTCAAACCAAGACTTGCTACTGGTGTTACGTATAACCTTCACTTTCACTACTGACAGTTCCCATGGCACGCCCATCTATTTGAGAAATACCTCGTGTTCACCACCAGACAGGATACCATCAGCTTATAGGAATCTTCGCTCACAGCGCAGCGCTTAGATCCAGAAGAAAGATGCCGTCAATTTACCGTGAATCTTTCCTTGATCCCCGAAGGTAAAAAACGTTCGTACGACACGTCTAGCCGCCACTCCGGGAAGAACATTGTAGTCCTCTACGCACGTTCGCACTGTCCGGAGGTCAAACCAAGAGTCCAGCGAAGATTCCTAGAGCCTGATGTTTTCTAAGTTTAGGTGGTGTGCACGTATTTTCGTAACGGCCGGGGACCGTGGCACCCTCCGCTTGAAGTGTCACTTTTGACAGTGACCAGTTATACGTCATACCAGTAGCAGTTCTTGGTTTGACAGCTGTCAATTTATGCATTGCATCGACTATTTTATTATTTTGCATGTTTTGGAATTTCTGGGAGCTACGAGCTTAACTATCAATATTTTCCACCGACGAAGCCCTGCAAAGCATAGACCGAAAGAGCGAGACCTGACAGAAAACAGAAGAAATTTAAAAAAAAACATTAAACTATTTTTACAGTTTTGTTTCTTGACTTTGGATTTTTGTTACTACTACAAATATCAATATTTAAATAAATCAAACACATATTTTTAAAGGAATTTGGATGCACTGCGAAAAAACCTCAACAGTTTTGCCCGGTCTAATGTAATCTTTGTTATTTTTTGCTTGGGTATGTTGTAACACACACACAACAAGCTGCCACCATAGATAACCTACATTTAGATCCGCAGTGGCAAGAATCATTTTTCGGATTTTTACGACTTCGCGCAGTGGGTAGACGAACATGCGCACTTAAAAGCCGTGGCAAAATACAAACACCGGCACCCCGTACCCTTCGTCCGCGGTCTTACCGTAACGCTCATTAGCTACCGTACTTTAAACAGAAAACCAGGACGCCGTCGACAAAGTCTTTCCAATAATGCGGATAGTTTGTTTGGGGCCAGGTGCGTTTACCCTCAACTGGCTTGCGCACAAACCGGTTTTTTCGCCCATGAAATGTAACTTTTGTTTCGCCCAGGTTATAACATTGGCAATCCATCGAGATCAGTGGCTGCCACTGAATAAGTGCAATTAATAAATATTTTTGTATATAAATAAATATTGCTTAAAAGTAAACAATATCTAAAACTTGTTTTTTCACATTAATAAACACAATTATTATTGTTACTATTATTAGTATTAGCATTTAAAATCAAAAATTAAATAACAAATTTTACCTATTCATAAATTCTAATGGGGTATTTACCTACCTTGACATTGATTAGTGTTATGATCATATTTAAACTCTCGATATGAGAAATTTAATTACTAATCTAGATCGATGCTGTATCATTAAAATTGCGCTACTTATGCGAAATAAAAAGATTCACACTTCTGGTTTACGCGAATAAAATTTTAAGTATGTAAATATTTTCAATTAGATTTGACACACTGACCCGTATTGATAAGGATACTGAATTAATTACATTTCAATTAAAATTTTAATAATCATTAATTAAAATGCAGCTTCTAAATTTGGCTGATTCAAAATGGAATCTAGAATACTTATGGTTGTGGGCGCCCTTTCTTAGACATGATGATAAGTATGGAAATTTTCAAATCGGCGACGACAAAATTGTGCAGAACTTGGCAAATGTAAAGGATGAGTTTTAGAAGCCTTTTTCGCGACTAGGAACATAATTGTGGTTTAGAGGCATTAAGCTCAACAAGATTTTTTCATGCCCCAATTTAATATTAAATAAAGGCCTTATAAAAGAGATATCTACATTACCCTGTGCTTCCTTTATAAGTCAGGCTTTAGAGATTCCCATTGGCGTAACTAGCCATTGAACCTTGGAGGGGGCCCTGGCAACACCCTGGGAGGGTCTCGGACACCGCTAAAACTTATATGTACACATATACCATATAGGTACATATTTTCCTGGGAGCTGGCAATACATGGGGTGGGCCAGGCCCCTCGTAGTTACGCCGATGGAGATTACTTTTAGAGATTAAATTCTGAAATAAAGGGTTCTATCGTCAGCAAATCTATGAATTGGTTAGTTATGGAAAAGAGAAGGTTGATAATGTAAAAAAGAGACAGAGTTGGTGTTAGTATGGAGCTCTGAGAACCTTCAGCATTAGCTTTGTGAATCCTTGAGGAGTGGCCATCTACAATAACTGATATACGTCGATTAGAATGAAAACTGCAAAGCCAATAAGAAAGTTTAGTTAAAAGACCGTCCAAAAGAAGTTTGTTAAAGAGTGCGTTATGCCACACCTGGTTAAAAAAAATCAAGATATTTGCTCTAGTTGTGTAATAGGATAAAAGAATATCTACTGTAACTACGGAGATAATAGTTTTTACTACGTAATTCATATGGTTCACGAGCCCCAGTAAGGTCGTAGGTATGTTGGTTCCTGGTAATAAGTAGGTAGAGGACTCGGGCGCCCGACGGCTCAGGCAGACACCGATTACCTACAAGGGTTTATGTTAGTGTTCGACCGAAATTTTGGTTTCGGTTTTGGCCAATTTAGGCCAAAAAATCAAGTTACGGCGGCAGTTTTGGTTTCGGCCAAAAGTGGCCAAAACTGAAACAATTACCAAATTTATAAACATTCACACAATACTGTTTTATTACTTATTCGATATTCTTTCTTACCTATTCGGAGGTACCGTAAACATGTTGGATCCATAGATAACCTACATTTAGACCCGCAGTGGCAAGAAGCATTTTTCGGATTTTAACGACCTCGCGCAGTAGGTGGACGAACATGCGCACTTAAAAGCCGTGGCATAATAAAAACACCGGCACCCCGTGCCCTTCGTCCGCGGTCTGACCGTAACGCTGATTAGCTACCGTACTCCGAACAGAAAACCAGGACACCGTCAACCAATTCTTTCTCTCTCTATTTTTTTTCTTGGTTTTGCTCCCTTCAGGCCCAATCCACCACTCTCCCCCTTCCGGACTATGCTTTCCAGGGCTTCGTCGGCGGAAAATCTGGATAATCGAGCTCGTAGCTCCAAGAAATTCCAAAAGAAAGCAAACAATTCAACAATCGATGCAATGCATAAATTGTCGGCTGTCAAACCAAGATCTGCTACTGGTGTTACGTATAACCTTCACTTTCACTACTGACATTTCCCATGGCACGCCCATCTATTTCCCGCCATTTGACAAATACCTCGTGTTCACCACCAAACAGGATACCATCAGCTTATAGGAATCTTCGCTCACAGCGCTTAGATCCAGAAGAAAGATGCCGTCACTTTAGCGTGAATCTTTCCTTGATCCCCGAAGATAAAAAACGTTCGTAAGACACCTCTAGCCGCCACTTCGGGAAGAACTTTGTAGTCCTCTACGCACTTCCGCACTGTCCGGAGGTCAAACAAAGAGTATGCCAATTCTTTCTTATAATGCGGATAGTTTGTTTAGTGCCGGGTGCCTTTACCCTCAACTGACTTGCGCACAAACCGGTTTTTCGTCCATGAAATGTAACTTTTGTTTCGCGCAGGTTATAACATTGGCAATCCATCGAGATCAGTGGTTGGAACCAATTTTCCTAATATTTTTGATTCGAAAACAAATTTACATGTGCCTCGTAACATTAAAAACAATATTATGTATTGTTCAATTACGTTTTCCGAAAAAAAAGTTTGTCTTGTGGTTCTACGGTAATTTAAATCAGAGAAAAACGATTAAGTAATAATTCATTGTCAAACCGCGCCTAACGACAAAAACTTTTTCATGTAATTCGAAAGACATTAGGCAGATTAGATCAGCCATCGCCGATCGAGTGTCAAAATAAATAACGACCATTATTTGACCGTGTATAGTTAAAATGTTTTTTTATTGTCCGACTACGATCGCTATCAAAACAAATGACCAACTTATTTGGCACCGGCCAAAATTTACAAACCAGTTTCTTTTTCAGATGATAATGATAATTTCCTTTGTCCCAAAAGTCCAAAAAGCAAACAGGTGCATACACATACTGATTTGCATATAAATTTAAGAGTTTTAGTGAGATGAGATCAAAATTGAACGGTAACGTTTTCGCACTAATAGTCCTTGGGCCAGTAATGAATTTACTTCATGATAATAACATTTTTAAACCTTTTTAGGGGGAGAGAGGTTCCTTTTAACGAGTCTGCCACGAATATTTATACCGCCATATATGAAAGCAGCCCTTTAACCCAGCCTGTCAATGTCAAATTTTTCGGGTGTCGGACTGGGCAAACGCGACTCTTTTTTTATCGGACAAGTTTACCACAATGTTTTACAAGCAATTTTTACGTGTGTACAGAGACAACAATGAGACGAGTAACTGATGGTCCTAACAATTTGTCCTTTGTATTTATCTCTTTCTGGTTTAACGCAAGTTCCAATAAATATGTCTTTGTCTTTCATCATGGCAGACTATCGTAGATGGAGCAATCATCGCTTTGCCCTGGTTGCCAAGTTGTTTACAATTTCTGCATGTAAACTTTAATGTCCTTTTTGGCTCACATCTTATTAAGAGAAAGAAAATATACCATGAATCGAATATTTTTAACTTGACAAACGTTGCCGCAGGCAGTCAAGCCGAAATGTTATTCGATATTTGTGTTTGATATTTTTCAAATGGCCGATTTGTTTGGACAGTTTGTTTACATTTTCTGTGATTTATTGTGTGTTTGGTGGTTTTTTACCTTTAATTGGACTTTGAATATTGACTTTTATTAGTGATCACAGTGTATATATTAAATTTGTGCTTTTCAACAGATAATTTAAGGTAATATTGACATGGTTATCTGTAAGAAAAAATCTTTCTTTATAAAAACCAAATAAATGACATTTTTAATAAGGTGTGTGTAATTATTGAACTAAACCCCAATATTTTATATTAATAGGAAACAAAAACAAGTACCTAACATTAAAGGCAAAAGTAGCACAGCTATATAATTTGAATTTGGCGGGCAAACGATAAAGTCGACTCACGCGCCATCTGCGTTTACCTGCCTTGAAGACAGACAAGGAAGGCCCAGCGGCTATCTCTCTCTCGGATAATTTATTTACATTTAGTTGCTCTTCTCATTCTTGTCTCTGGTGTGTACTCGATGGATACCCGCTTTATAAATTCCACGAATCGAGCGTCCAAGCTGATGACAAAAAATTTAGCATTGTTCTGGCTGTCTATAGTGAAACTATAATTGTCTTTGATGTCACTAAATGATACTGATACACTAAGAAATTATACATTCCTGATGCCTAAATACAGGGTCCGGTGTATATTTTGACTCATTCTGATCGCAGATAACTATAGAACAAATATAGTTATTACGATGCAGTTTTTACAGAAAGTCTTAGATTTTCTAAAACTTTTTTATTATACCTTTGCCATTTGGTTAGTGCAGTACATTCCATTAGCACAAAAACAAAATGACCGATTTTTCGATTTAGGGCCACTTTATTATTTTAAATGGAACACCATGTATAATTTTCTATAATCTTAAAATTCAATCTTTCCGCTTTTAAATGAATGTAATATAAGCTATTGTTATTTTAAAATAATAATGGATTTATTGAGTTCCAAAACATTCACTGCACGACAATAAAGAGTATTATTTGACAATAATAATAATAATTTGATGCATACATGGTAACAGAAAAAAATGCGGCAACAAAGTTATACAGGGTGATTGAAAAATCGATCACGAAACTTAAGGGGGTGATTCTACTTGACAAAATAAGGGTAGAGCTTTATATATATATTTTTCAAAATGTCACTTGTTTTCGAGTTACAAGCCGTCAAAGTTCAATTTTTATTTCGGTTTTTCGCCATATTGCATTTAGTTTTTAACCAATCCAGTTGATATTTGGCACACAAATCGAGCTTTGCAGGTTTTAAAATTTTAAGAGAAAAGTACTTTTTTAAAATACCGCCAGAGGGCACTTTACCTAAAACTTAAAATTTATTTACATTATAACTTTTTATTTTGACAGATATCGCAAAGCTGGGGGCGCCATTTTATAGACAATCCAAAACTTAAAAAATAAGGTACTCCTTATTAAAGTCGATAAACCTCACCGTTTAGGCACCAATAGACATCAAAGTTTTCATCAATTTCAATCAAATTACCTACATACATACAGGGTGTCCAGTAACTCAACCGACAAACTTTACGGGGCGATTCTACAACAGAAAATAAGAAAAAAACTTCATATAAACATTTAGTTTTTGAACTACGGTGTGTTACATATTTTTTTCAATTTTAACACCCCGTAGTTCAAAAACTAAGATGTTTAGGACATATGTTTATATGAAGTTTTTTTGTAGAATCGTTTGCCCATAGCCTATGTTACATTTTTTAAAGAGAAAAGATTCAATTCAATCAATATTATAGAAAAATATACATGGTGTTCCATTTAAAATAACAAAGTCGTCCTATTTTGAAAATCGACCATTTTGTTTTTGTGCTTATGAAATGTCACAACCAAATGTCGAGAATATGATAAAAAAAAACGAAAGCTGCATCTTTACAGCTTTATCCGCGATCAAAATGGGTCTAAATATAGATTGCTTACGTGTACTTAAATAAAATACGATAAAAATACACACACAGGAAAAAAAGTCCAATTCGGGGTCAGTCAAGTAGAAACTAAAAAGTTTAACAACTAAAACACATATTGCAAAGTGTTGCGACTTTTGAGAAACAGGTATGAAACTACTATTTGGGCTTACAAGTTAATAGTAAGTTGATATTCTTGAAGCAATCCTATAAAAAATAAACCGGTTGTCGATTGCTAATGCGCCTCTTTATTATCGAGCATATTCTTCCCAGCTAACAACGTATGGCAGAGAGAAAAATAGATCTAGTGCCTTTCTCCCTCTTGATTCTGACTTGGTTTTTTTATGGGACCACCGCGAAAGTACACTTTTTCAAATAAAAAAAACTTTTAAATCGGTCTACAAACGTTTTTAAAGTCGGTTAAAAATAACAATTTTGAAACATTACCTTTTTAACACGCTTTTATTAACTTGGGTTGTAACAATCTATCCATCTATCTATCCATCTATCTATCTATGTAACGGAATCTTTGAGCCTAATTTTTACTAACTTCCAGCTATTCAATTTCTTTGAAACTTAGCACACGTATCAAGGACCGATGACAATGCAATAATTTAAAAACAGTATCCCGTTAAGTTCCAGCATTTTCCAGGAAAACCGGAAAAGTGAAAAATCGTACGTTCTGGCGGATGCGCCAGATTAGACAATTGAATAATCGAACTTGACAACATTTGCCGACGGGTTGGGGACCAGGATAAGGTTGCAACACCTTAGTTAAACAAGCGTGCGTCCAACCATAGGACGCAACCCCTCGGCAAACGACAGGAAGACCATGGGGTTAACAAGAACCCCCGTTAAACGGGTACAAACCCCGTTGCATGTAGACCAATCTGAAACTTGTTCGGAGTAGTTGCGTTTTG
The DNA here is from genome assembly GCA_014170235.1 of Listronotus bonariensis. Classification (NCBI taxonomy): domain Eukaryota; kingdom Metazoa; phylum Arthropoda; class Insecta; order Coleoptera; family Curculionidae; genus Listronotus; species Listronotus bonariensis. Next base: position 56,706 of record JACEGR010001177.1, read on the forward strand.
AAACCCCATGCAACAGTGAAGCTTTAAATGAAATGATTAGATTACGAAATAGTTCGTGAAACATTTCAATATCACATGACCGCAGAAAACTAATTGATATATCGAACTAAAAATAAAAAATCAAGAATTGTGTGCAAAAAAAAGAAGGAGGAATACTGTGAACTGGTTAGTTCTGGTTAGTTTTCAATTTCTTTGAAACTTAGCACTCGCATCAAGGACCGATGACAATGCAATAATTTAAAAACAGTATTCCGTTATCCTGATTTTAGGACCGCCATCGCCAGGATAAATAAATTCCTTAATAATCGTTTTTAATTATGGCGAATGCGCAAGGGCAATTGATGCATAACTTGCTGCGTTTTTGTTAATTGACTTTTTTCAATTTTATAATAAAAGGTGTAAAATACATAGAAATACGGAGTTCTAAAAGGTGAAAATTATGTGGCCACTTTAGCTTTAAATCAAGAATGCATGGCGAAGAAATTTTTTAGTGAATAAACTGGAGCATTTATTTTAAAAACTAATTGATATATCGAACTAAAAAATGAAAAATAAATAATAGTTTAAAAACTAAAAAACACGCTTTTATATGCAACCGAACTAAAAATTAGAAAATAATTTTTCATTACAAAGAGTTTGTCAGTCACTTCAGAGTAAAAAGCGTGGGGTGCATTTTACTATTTTTTCATAACTTTTCCCTCATAGATATTTGCAAATAGAATAATTATAACATTTAATATATTAAGCACCCCACGCTTTTTACTCTGAAGTGACTGACAAACTCTTTGTAATGAAAAATTATTTTCTAATTTTTAGTTCGGTTGCATATAAAAGCGTGTTTTTTAGTTTTTTAATTTTGCATATTATTTTCTTTACGCTACTACCTTACGCCATTATTAAGTACTTTGCTAAAACTGTCTATTGCCTTGTTTTTAAAACACAAAAACTCGTTTTGCTTAAAGCAAAATTAAAATTAACAAAAAAAGTATTTCGGTGATCGGCTCGGCACACCTTTCTTACGGGTAGGTAGCAATTTCACGTGAAGTTTCAAGGAAAACGATTTTTACACGAGATATTTTATTACCTATATGGGTATCGATTTCGAAAAAAATAATATGTATCGTTACAGGTGACTTATGAGAGAAAAATAAACGTATTAAATTTCTTTAATACTGAAATAAAAAATCTGGTTAAACTGGAACAACAACAAAATAAGTTTTGTCGTTATTACAACCCAAGGGCAGCAAAGAACTTTTACTGGACCATAGAATTAGAACATAAGGTGGAACATTGTATTTTTTACAATACAGGGTGTCGGCCAAAGTTGGGTCGAATACTGAAAATCGGATAGATAGATAGAAAGATAGATAGAACATATGTATTACCTTAAAATGCACAATAGGTACAAAGGGGTCGTCAATAATATAAATAATTACTATAAATAAAGTTAAAATTTTGTATAAATATATACATATAAAAGAATATTAAAATTGTCAAATCAAAACGCAAGCAAAGTAACAAAGTCTAATGTCGCATATTATACTCTGCAACCGAGTAAAATGCCTTGTCAATAAGAAATTGCCTAACGGCATTCTTGAATTTACCACCATGCATATTTCTAAAATCTCTTGAAAGCTTGTTGTAGAGGGTAAGACAACCGTAAAAAGGAGAGTTTTCGAAAAAGGAGGTCCTGTGTAAAGGAACATCTATAATAGTCCTGTTTCTAGTGCTGTAATGATTTAACTCTCCGAGTCTCCTAAATAGTCTCATATTAGAATTTACATAAGTCACGCACTTAAAAATAAACACACATGGCAAAGTGTGGATTCTTTTCTGGATAAATAAAGGTTTGCAGCTGTCACGCAGTTTAAGATTAAAAATTAACCTCAGTAGTCTTTTTTGCGCCACAAAGACTCTCTCAGATGCATTACTACCTCCCCAGGATACAATATTATTCGAAAGATGGCTGTAAGCCAGTGAATAGTACACAGAGAGCAATCCTGATTCGTCCAGTGTATTTTTAAGTTAAGGATTGCATAAAACGCCAGAAGTAGGAGAGAAACAGATGTCGAACGCGGAGACCGATTGTGCCTCTTCTGCGCTTTCGCTTGCACTTCAAGCTTTAAATGGAACGCCGCATAAGTCATGTTTTTTGTGCGTGCTGCCGGCTCCATCGAGTTATAAGACGTTATCACGTCAAAAAATGGTTTGTTTGCATGGCCTACTGCAAAATTTTGGATATAAATTATAAAAATCTGGAATTTTTTCACTTTTCAAGACCCTTTTTTAGTAAAAATTGTTAGAGACTAGATAAACATGTCATTTAATTAAGTATTTGTTTGCTTATAAGAAATTACAACACCACATTTGTAAGAGAAAAACTTGCCCTTATGTTTTTTGTATGGTCCAGTACTATGCAATTTAACGGATTTTTTTTCTGATAATAGAAACATTTTGCACCTCTTAAAATAACAGACGTGTTTTGGTCTCCTTATGGTTATCGTTATTAAACATAACGATTACGACAGCAGTTTTAGACAGAGATTATGCAACCTCTTTTAAGAAATTTATCTTGGGTCTGCGCTTTCGATACATAACCTTATTTTTTCCTGTGGTTCACCGATTTTAAAGTTTACGAAAAATCAGTACTTAATTTATTCTCCATAAGTTATATATTGATATTTTAATATATATGCAAACAGTTCTCTTGATTTTGTTTTTAGAGTAGATGTAAAATGTAAACAATACAGTATAAACAAAAAAGCAAAACACAAAAAATAAGGTTGGGTTTGGTAGTAAAATAAAAAGCAAGTGTGCCAGATTGTAACATGTAAATTAATTACTGATTTAAAACATCCTTATAAATGCAAGTCTGTTTTAATTTTTTACCACTATTTTATTTTTCTCACTGCTATGGATTTTTCGCTAATTATTCGCTATGAATCAATGATATTTTAATTAATACGGTATTAAAATTTCAATCTTCTTAAATAATTGATATTAAAAATTCTACAATTCGGCAACCACGCAGTTTACCAATAACGATAACGATAACGATAAGCTCTTCGGTATTCATCCGTAATTAAAGGAGTCCGGTATGGTTAATAACGATAACGGATCATGTTTGCGTTACTGCGCAGTCTCAGAATAACGTTAACCACAACGGAATTGCAAAATAAGAGGTGCAAAATGTCTCTAAAGTAAGCAAGCTGCGTGAAAGTATTAAAAAACACACAAATTTTTAGATGTTTCACCTGAAAAAAAAAATATAATAGTTGCCATAAAATTCAGTGGCGTACCACAGCCAAATTTAATTAAAATCGGATAATGAAAATGTAGGATATTATTTAAAAAAACTATTTTTGTTAAAGTTTTAACACCTTCTATCTTAGAAATAAACCATTTCCGGACCTATGTATACATGAACTTTGGCTCAGGAATACGAAATTTTCTTACTGCAATTCGGAAACCCCATGTATACAGGGCCGTATTATCCATTAGGCTGACTAGGCTAAAGCCTAGGGCGCCATGAAAAAATAGGCGCGAGACAGGGGAGTTTTTAAAAAGTTTAGGTTGAGTGGGGATTTTTGGTGACTAATTTCTCTGTGAATAAGGTGCTTTGGAATGAAATAGGCAAATATGAAAAGGAGGGTATGACCTTTTTTATTTTATTTCGGGTGGTGAAGTAAGGCGCCTGGCCAGAGACAACAATGAGACGAGTAACTGGTCCTAACAATTGGTCCATTGCATTTATCTCTTTCTGGTTTAACGCAAGTTCCAATAAATATGTCTTTGTCTATCACCTTGGCAGGCTATCGTAGATGGAGCAATCATCGCTTTACCCTGGTTGCCAAGTTGTTTATAATTTCTGCATGTAAACTTTAACGTCCTTTTTTGGCTCGCATCTAATTAAGAGAAAGAAAATATACCATGAATCGAATATTTTTAACTTTACAAACGTTGCCGCAGGCAGTCACGCCGAAATGTTATTCGATATTTGTGTTTGATATTTTTCAATGGCCGATTTGTTTGGACAGTTTGTTTACATTTTCTGTGATTTATTGTGTGTTTCGTGGTTTTTTTACCTTTAATTGGACTTTGAATATTGACTTTTATTAGTGATCACAATGTATATATTAAATTTGTGCTTTTCAACAGATAATTTAAGGTAATATTGACATGGTTATCTGTAAGAAAAAATCTTTATAAAAACAAAATAAATGACATTTTTAATTAGGTGTGTGTAATTATTGAACTAAACCCCAATATTTTATATTAATAGGAAACAAAATTAAGTACCTAACATTCAGGGCAAAAATAGCACAGCTATATAATTTGAATTTGGCGGGTAAACGATAAAGTCGACTCACGCGCCATCTGCGTTTGCCTTCCTTGAAGACAGACAAGGAAGGCCCAGCAGCTATCTCTCTCTCGGATAATTTATTTACATTTAGTTGCTCGTCTCATTCTTGTCTCTGGCCTGGCACTCAAAATAGGCGCTACGGAGGAAAGCACCTTTTTGTTTTTTTTTGCTCTTCAAAAATTTTTTGCTGGAAAATAGGCGCTCCGGTAAGTTTGTTTAGCCTAGGGCGCCTCAGCAGTTCATACGGCCTCAAACAGTTAATACGGCCCTGCATGTATACAAAATAAGAACTAACCCACAGACTCTCAAGTAAATAAAATAATGTAACTTTCTTATTTCGTGACTTCAATACATACAACATAAAACAGAAAAATAACAAGGTTTCTTAAATTTGGTTTACCAATATTTAACTTGAGTGCGGTTTTAAGATTCAGTGAGCATATACCCGTTGATTAAAAACCAATTTATTTCCCAATGACTTTGTAAATGCATCTTGATCGAGCAAGGTCTAACCAGACAAGTGAGGTGTTTATATTTGGCATACTTCTTTATGGTAATTGGCCATGTACAACCTCTTAAAAGCGCACTTGCAATACGCCAACTTGGCTGCCATTTACAATGTATTCTTTTGGGTTTTTGCAAAATCAGGTTTTTGGGGGTCATAACATCGATAAAGGTGCTTAATTAATTTTATCGTTTTTTTCTTGTGTTTGGTCGTGGTTTATTTACGGTAACTAATTAAAAGAATCATAATAACAAATAAAAAAAAGCTTCACACAAAACCACCGATTTAATTCACTTCAATATTGTGAACACCAGGGTTACGTTCATAAATCATTACAAAGTACACGTTTCTTACATTTCTGTTACAGAGGTCGTTTCTAAATGTATTATGTATCTCTCTCTCTCTCTATTTTTTTCTTGGTTTTGGTCCCTTCAGGTCCAATCCACCACTCGCATCCTTCCGGACTAAGCTTTCCAGGGCTTCGTCGGCGAAAAATCTGGATAATCGAGCTTGTAGCTTTTAGAAATTCGAAAAAGAAAACAAAGAATTCAACAATCGATGCAATACATAAATTGTCGGCTGTCAAACCAAGATCTGCTACTGGTGTTACGTATAACCTTCACTTTCACTACTGACAGTTCCCATGGCACGCCCATCTATTTCCCGGGATACCATCAGCTTAAAGGAATCTTCGCTCACAGCGCTTAGATCCAGAAGAAAGATGCTGTCAATTTAGCGTGAATCTTTCCTTGATCCCCGAAGGTAAAAACGTTCGTACGACACCTCTAGCCGCCACTCCGAGAAGAACTTTGTAGTCCTCTACTCACGTCCGCACTGTCCGGAGGTCAAACAAAGAGTCCCAAATGTATTATTTATTACACTGCTTTCTGTCTTAGAGCGTTCAAAAATAGGCTGGAAATGTAACTCTGTATTACATTCTTTACCGTGCGGTAACAATTTACCGATTTTGCGCATTTCATATTTGTCTCTTAAAAGAATAGGAAACAAACGAAATTTTTATAATTTTTAGATTTAAAAGTTTTTAATAAGAAACAAAACATATTTTGCTGATGTTACTATGGTTGTCAGAACAACTTTGTTCATTTTCAGGCTCTTTTTATTCTCCAAACCACAAAATACCTACAAACTTTTTCAAATTTAAAATAAGAATATCTTTATACAAACACAAACATACAGGTTTTTTTAAAATGTATTGCATTAATAAGTATTGGCGATGCCGCCAAGTACACAAAAAATGATAAAGCAAATAATCCCTTTTGTGAACAATGATTTATTGCAGCAAAAATACTCAACCCGACGAGTACGCCATGTGCCACAGTTTTTAAGCAGGCCAGAGACGAAATAAGAGGGTGTTTTTTAAGTACGTGATACGTGTTTTCGCAATGTTTTATTTATTTATCTAAAAATGTGTAATCAGGCTCTGTCAGAGACTATGTGCTTTCGAAAAGGTTTGTTTACTTTACCATTTTTTGTGTATTTGGCGGCATCGCTTTCAGAATGAAATAAATATGGTCTTAACTTTACTAGTACCTTTTTCTCTTACGTAAACTCTTCGCACAAAACGGCACTGCAACCCCTAATAGGAATAAGTTAGTTATAAACGGAAACACCTGACACACATAAAGAAAATACACCTAAAAAGAATCAAAAATATAACCTATTAGCCAAATGACAACGACCTGACAAATAAGAATATTTTTAAATTACTACCTTGATTGTTTAAGCAACCAGCATAGGAAGCATATATCAGCTAGATGCAGCTTTGCCTAAAAATAGGTCTAGTACCTTTGTCTTTCGCGATCCTGACTAGATTTTTCTATGGGACCACCGCGGAAGTTCACTCCTTCGAATAAAGAAAAAGAATTTTAAAAATCGGTCCAAAATTGATGGAGGGTACATACATAAAAAAGACATAGGCGTCGAACATATACCCTCCTCTTTTGTTTAAGGTCGGTTAAAAAAAAGAAATATTTAAAACTTTAACAATCTCAAAATCAGCAAATGTTTTTCTTTTGTCTTCAAAAATTTTTTATACCAAATTTGTTCGGTACTTAATCCCCGTCCCTCCCCTCCTCTATAAAAAGCTATAAACACGTCCGTGCGTTAATATCAGTATTAAATTTTGGGATTTCAAAAGTAATGTAAAGTATGATTAGTTGTAAATAAAAATACAGCAAAAAGTGATAATTTGGGATCGCTAATAGCATTCTTTTTGTTTCAGATTATATAGTGAGTTCCGGATCTCCACCAACCAGAGACAAGCTTCGTTGTGACGACAAAGCGAGGGCGCGACGTGATTGGCGTAATGAGAGGCTAAGGGATATTGCTACAGCTCTTACAGACAGATCACCGGAATCTAGCTTAGCATTGCCTGCAGAAGGATTACTGCATCTAAAAAAGTAAAAACCTTTTTTACTAACTTTTATGTAGGTATATACTAACCGACCCATGCCCACTTCGTTGGGCGTTAATTATATTTTTCCCTGAACTTTAAGTTCAATCATAATAAAATAAAGCCTATAGCATTCCTGAATAGTGTAGCTTACTGATTGTGAAAGAATTTTTATGATCGGTTCAGTATTTCCGAAAATTAACTCTTACAAACAAACAATCAAAGTTACCAACTTTAGCTCTTTATTTATAATATTAGTATAAATGAATATTGAAGAAAAATTTTTCTAAAAATAAGTAACTTCGTTGGTTTTTTTGTTTATTTTTATAAAAAAGAAACAATCTACCACTGGACCTCCGGTGCTTACAATTAGGTTACAAACTTAACCTCTTTATAATATTAGTACAGATTGATATGCATATGTCATTATTTTTTCTGAAATTTTTGTTTAATCAATGATAAAATATTACCTATAGCATTCCTGAATAGTGTCGCTTTCTAATTGTGAAAGAGTTTTTATGATCGGCTTAGTATTTTCGAAGATTAGTCCTTACAAAGTTATAGTTTATCCAAGATAGCCCGACTTCGTTGGGCGCTAATTATATTTTTCACTGAATTTCAATCATAATAAAATATAGCATATAACACTCTTGAATAGTGTAACTTTCTGATTGTGAAAGAATTTTTATGATCGGCTCAGTATTTCCGAAGATTAACGGCTACAAACAAAGTTACAAAGTTTACCTTTTTATAATATTTGGATAGATTAATTTTGAACCAAATATACAGATTCTATTTATCTTTCTTTTTTCCTTTGGTACAGTTTTGAAATCGCCGTTTTGGTACATTTCCTGACTTTTTTATTTCAGGGTTGGTTATGGTTAAAAACCAGGATGGCGAATGGATTCGTCGCTGGATGGTACTTTGCGGTCCTACTTTGAACGTTTATCAAGACCAGGATGAACACGGTACTCCAGAATTAAGTGTGGAACTATCAACAGTGACAAACTACACCGAAATACACACAGAGTCTAAATATGGGTTTGAAATTCAATGGGCAGGGCCAACGTTGACTTTAAGTGCTGTCACTCAAGGAATTAGGTAAGTTCATCAATTTTTAGCACTCAATAAAGAATTAGGTAAATGTTTACTTATCGGACACCATGTCGATTTTGATGATTTTTGGCAGACGAGAGTGTTTTGGGGCGCTAATTACGAATCTGAAAGAATTTTTAGTCTGCAACGTTTTGTTCTCGAGATATTCAGCATCAATCTTGACTAGAAACCTAACCTAAATTCACCATATCCCCCTTCTTTTTGCATGAAATTTTTTAGCCTTCCACTAAATTGGTATTTAATATTTCATTTCCACTTCTAAAAACCCATTTTTCTATTTATTTTACAAAAGCAAAGCTTTCCTTTAAATCATTTTAATGTGAAAGTGAAGCTTTACAATTTTATAAAAAAAAGGCGTAAAATAAATGGAAAAATGGGTTTTTAAGAGGTGAAAATGAAATATTGAGTGTCAATTCAGCTTTAAATGAAGATTTTTTTTGCAAAAAAATGGGGAATATTGTGAAAATAAGGGAAATTTGCTTTTCAAGTTTGATGATGGATATCTCGAAAACAAAACGTTGTCGACTAAAAATTCTTTCAGATTCGTAATCAGCGCCCCAAAAACACCCGTATGCCAAAAATCGTCAAAATCGGAAAAACCAAGCACGAGTGAGAAAGCATTATGGCTTTGATGGGACAAACAATGATAGAAACAACCTTATTCTAAGTAGCTTGGCTTAAGTTTCTATTCTACTATAAATTTTAAACATTAAACAGCTTTTAAAATTCTTATTAATAATTTTTGATAGCTCTCGTGAACAAACATGGCGATTTTTTATTAACACGCTTTTATTAACTTGGGTTGTAACTATCTATCTATCTATCTATCTATCTATCTATGTAACGGAATCTTTGAGCCTAATTTTTACCAACTTCCAGCTATTCAATTTCTTTGAAACTTTGCACACGTATCAAGGACCGATGACAATGCAATAATATAAAAACTGTATCCCGTTAAGTTCCAGCATTTTCCAGGAAAACCGGAAAAGTGAAAAATCGTACGTTCTGGCGGAGGCGCCAGATTAGACAATTGAATAATCGAACTTGACAACATTTGCCGACGGGTTGGGGGCCGGGATAAGGTTGCAATACCTTAGTTAAACAAACAAAATGGCGAAGGAATTTTTTAGTGAATAAACTGGAGCATTTAACTAATTGATATATCGAACTAAAAAATGAAAAATAAATAATAGTTTAAAAAACTAAAAAACACGCTTTTATATGCAACCGAACTAAAAATTAGAAAATAATTTTTCATTACAAAAAGTTTGTCACTTCAGAATAAAAGCGTGGGGTGCTTAATATATTAAATGTTATAATTATTCTATTTGCAAATATCTATGAGGGAAAAGTTATGAAAAATAGTAAAATGCACCCCACGCTTTTTACTCTGAAGTGACAAACTTTTGTAATAAAAAATTATTTTGTAATTTTTAGTTCGGTTGCATATAAAAGCGTGTTTTTAGTTTTTTTAAACTATTATTTATTAAATGACAAGAACATCATATTTCCAGTAGTATAGTGTCAAAACATATTTGGTAAGAAATATGTATGAGATAGATCTTGGCAACGAAAGAAAAGTGTCCTTATTGATGCGACTTCGCCCACCGCTATATGAGTCATAGATAACCTACATTTAGATCCGCAGTGGCAAGAAGCATTTTTCGGATTTTTACCACCTCGCGCAGTGGGTGGACGAACATGCGCACTTAAAAGCCGTGGTAAAATACAAACACCGGCACCCCATACCCTTCGTCCGCGGTCTGGCCGTAACGCTTATTAGCTACCGTACTTCGAACAGAAAACCAGGACGCCGTCAACAAATTCTTTTCTATAATGCGGATAGTTTGTTTGGAGCCGGGTGCGTTTACCCTCAACTGGCTTGCGCACAAACCGGTTTTTTCGCCCATGAAATTTAACTTTTGTTTCGCGCAGGTTATAACATTGGCAATCCATCGAGATCAGTGGAGTATACGCGACACCACTGATTTTTTCATTCCAACTGTCTTGTTACACTGACGCCGAAATATCTGAAGAACTTAAATTCCTATTCTTTTTAAAGTAATATTTATTTTACAAAGTAAATAATTCTTGTTTTGGTGTAAATATGCAAAGGTTCTTATTAGATTGTCTATTCTAGATCAAACTGGATGCAAGCTCTTAAAAAAGCAGCACCAATGCCCATAGAAAGTCCTACAACCCCTAATACTCCAAAATCACTGTTACTTTCTAGTGATGAAGAATATAGAACTGCTTCTGAAGGAGGTAGGAGGGAATCTGGAGATTGGAGCGAGTTACCCCCATCTCCGCCGTTAAATAGGTAAATATTGTATTACAGCTTTTTTAAGCTAATGACGAGTCTCTAAATGTGCATACACATGGTCAGTGGTGAGCCTACCGACATGCCGCACCGTGTGTATGCCGATTTATGTAACATAGTCTATATTTAAAGATTAAGTGTTTTTTCTTAATTTGTAGACTTGCCCTTCGAGTTAAGGATAGGGCAAGACTAAGACCAAGACTACCACGGTGCCAGTCAAGACAATCTACTTTAGACAGTACTTCGACCGATGAGTTAGATTGTGCAAAAGATCCAATGGACAGTAATGTAGAGTTACATAACTCTATAAACAAGAGTAACGAGGTTATTTCAGACTTGCAAAAGCAATTGGCCCGGTCTGCTCAAGACGTCACCAACTTGGAAGAGGAAATCGCCAGGTAAATAGTTTATATTTTATCTATTTCTAACATAAATATGAAAATTTAAAAGAAATGTATTTTCAACTTTTAATTTTGTTATTTACAGGTTAAAGGTACTTCAGTCTGATGCAGCAATTCGGGAAAAGAAAGCAAAAGAAATGTTGTCTAGCTTGGAAAACACAGAACTCGAGTTAAACCAAAGAAACTCACAAATCGAATTGAAATTTTTAAAGGAACAAAAATCGCTACAAAGACGAGTAGCAGAAGCAGAGGAAGCGTCGCGAACATTCGAGGAAAAATACGAAATTTTATTGAGGGAACTTCAAGCAAAACAGTTAATATTATCGAACTTACAAGAAGAGTTGTCTAATTCAAACGAAAGATTAGAAAAAAGCCGACAAGACAATAACAAACTATTTCTAAAATTACAAGAACTAGAATCTAGATATAACCTCAAAAATAACAACATACACGTTGATTCACTTACAGACCTTACCAACATAGATTTAGAAGTAGACATAGATGAACTAGGCACCAACGAATTAAAAGAGTATTGCTTGGATCTTAAATGTAGATTTGAGAAGGCCGTTATTGAGATAAGAGCTATTAAAAGAGCGTTGAGAAACTCCGAAGAAAATTGTGATATATTGGAGATAGCCAACCATAGCTTAAAGCAGGGTATCGAGCTGTTAAAGCAAGAGCACCAAGCTGAAGTTAATCTGTTAGTCGTAAGGTTGGATCATTTAACGGCCAAGTTAACTACCGTCGAGAAGCAGTTGAGAATCAAAGCAAAAACCGAAGCTAAAGATAAACGAAGATCTTTATCATTAAAAGGAAGAGAAAGTTTTTCAATTAATAAGGAAGTCGAAGATAAAGTTACAGAGTTAGAAGCGAAAATTTTATCTTTAGAAAAAGGGCGTCCGAAAAGAAGATTTAAAAGGGAAAGAAGCAGTGAAAGGACATCTCCTATTGACGACAAGTCCCTGCGTCGATTAAGGCGCAAGAGTTTGGATAGCGCAACCTCATCAGAACCCATGAAGTTGCTAATGAGACTTAGTTCTTTGGAATCCAAAGTTACTAACGTTAACGCATCCAATGAATCCCTCAATATAATCAACAGTAGTAGCGTAACGGATCTAACAAAGTTAACAGAAGAAGTTGGGGATTTTGACAGTATGTTGATGTCAGCCCGATCAAAGGTTGTTGAATGTCTACATTCAGTAAATTTGTTGAAAAGCAAGAGGTCGTCACTGAGCTCGGATAGACTCATTTTCCTCGAAAACACCTTAAACGAGTTAAATGACATTCTTATAAAGGGTGACTCGAACACTAGCGTAAGTTCTGCTGAAGCAAACGTAATAAACTCTTCTGCAGAAGCTGTAGTAAAGCAACTACAGCAAATATTACTAGAAAAGCTAACAAGCTTAGCTGAGAAAAAAGACTGCTTTTAGAAAAGGTAAGCTCGACGCTAACACTAGGTTGCAAATCCTAGCCGAGAAAGTAGCGTACGAAAATGTTTTAGTAAGTAGGATACAAGAAGCTTTAAAGTCTCCTGTGACAGGAGAAGCCATTTGTAAAAGATTAATCGATAAGGAAACTAGGGAAACTGCTTATTTAATCATAGCTTTACAAAGTAAGTTAAACGGAACAAGCCAAAAACAACCACCAGTATGTAGAACTAGCGCGGAGTATTTAAGTAAAGTCCTTGCAAAGTGTTTGATAGCTGTAGGGCAAGGTTTCACTATGTGCAAGAATTTTCTCCAGAATAACGGGCCTTCTTTAAACATTTTATATGAAGAACAACAAAAGCTTGAAGTTCTACTGGACGTGTATAAAGCTACGAAGTTACCACAGCTTGCAGAAGCCTTAGCGAATGAAGCTTACAATATGTCTGCTGATAAAAGTTGTCGAATTAGATCATTAAGTCAAGATACTGTCGAGGAATTCAGCAGAACTGCTACGGAAGTAGTCAACGCTGAGTTGATACAGTCAGAAATCAACCATGTGTTGCTCAGGGCGGCGCAAGTGTATCAGTCCAACTTAGATGCTGATCATGCGTTTTTCTTCAGCTTTTTCGCATCGGAACGAGCGGCTCTAGAACTCTGGTCGGACTCTGTAGGCGACTGTCTCTTTGACGAAATTAACAAGAGCATTACCGAACTTACTGAACTCTACAGAAACAATTTGAATAAACTTCAAAGACAAAATTGGAGGCGTAGAGTAGAGTCTGAACGTACAAATCGCACCTCTACAAATCTTCTACATGAGTTTGCTGATATTATAGCACACAAGTGCTTGATAGATGCCAGAATCAACGTTCTCAGTGGAAAATGTAATATTTCTCAAGATATTTCGGGTGGCCAAGGTGAAGTTAGCGGTTTGGCAAACTGGCTGGAAAATGAAAAGTATAGAATGAGGATGGAAAGTCAGCCGTTGGTACAAATCAACCAAAGTTTAGAATCGGAGTTTGCTTGTATGTTGGAGAGGTTTAGTAAAGAATGCTTTGCAATGCTTGGGCAACCTGAGTTAGAACAGGTAAGATACATTAACTTATTGTAAGTTTGTTAAAGTAAATTTTTGTTGGTATAGAGCTTTGAAGGATATTTTAGAAATCCAGTGATATTTTGAAAAAAAATATATGAAGCTGTATAGTAAGAACATTTTAAAAGCGCAAATTCAGTACCCTTTGAAAATAATACAAATAATTAATAGTTTAAAAAACTAAAAAACACGCTTTTATATGCAACCGAACTAAAAATTAGAAAATAATTTTTCATTAAAAAAAATATTGTAACTTCATAGTAAAAAGCGTGGGGTGCATTTTACTATTTTTTCATAACTTTTCCATCATAGATATTGGCAAATATAATAATTATAACATTTAATATATTAAGCACCCCACGCTTTTTACTATGAAGTTACAATATTTTTTTAATGAAAAATTATTTTCTAATTTTTAGTTCGGTTGCATATAAAAGCGTGTTTTTTAGTTTTTTAAACTATTAATTATTTTTCATTTTTTAGTTCGTTATATCAATTAATTTTTTAAAAATAAATGTTCTCTTGAAAGGGAGCAACTATGATTTTGCCCAATATCAAAAACATTCCTATTCTCACTATATTCCCCCGTCTTTTTGCACAAAATTCTTAATATAACAGTAAATTAGAACATACTATTTCATTAAGCAGCAAAAGAAAATAACCAGCCCCTTTTTTATTAGTTCTGTGCCCCTGTATATCAAATTTGGTCAAAATGGGGGTTGCTCCAACTTTCGAAACAATTACCCAATTTGCATAAATAAGACAAATATTTTTTAAAATATTACCTTTTTAAACTAAAAGAAATTTACCATAAATGTTTTTTTCTAAATATGAGTTTACTTTAGTTTACTTACCTTAAGTGAATTTACGAACCTTTTTGGTTATAGGTTATGTGATTTAGGAACTATTTTGCTTACGAATGATTATTCTGGCTGCGGAGGACCATGTTAATTATTTATTTGCTTCTTGTATTTCAATTAAAGTGTATATTTTGTTTTTAATAGCTTAGTTAACTGATTTTTTCAACTTTAATTTCACATTAAGGGAAATTTAGGTTATGTTATGACTGTGAATTTTGTCAGATGTCAGTTGGTAATACAGATTTCTGTTTTATGACCGCCTGTTTTAAAAAACAAGTGAAGGTTATTCGTTCGTTAAAAAAAAACAGATGAAGGTTATACGCTCCCGGAACGAATACGTTCAGCGAACGAATGAGTTCAATTTAGCAGAATTGAGCCCCTGTCCCCAACCCGTCGGCAAATGTTGTCAAGTTCGATTATTCAATTGTCTAATCTGGCGCATCCGCCAGAACGTACGATTTTTCACTTTTCCGGTTTTCCTGGAAAATGCTGGAACTTAACGGGATACTGTTCTTAAATTATTGCATCTTCATCGGTCCTTGATACGTGTGCAAAGTTTCAAAGAAATCGAATAGCTGGAAGTTGGTTAAAATTAGGCTCAAAGATTCCGTTACATAGATAGACAGATGGATAGATAGTTACAACCCAAGTTAATAAAAGCGTGTTAAAAAAACATAAAAAAGGCCGCTTGCAATCGGACTATTTTATACAAAGGCGTCGCTATCCTTTACAGCGACGCGCCGATACACTATGGGATAGAAATCCACTATTTTGGGCAAAAAGCAACTTTGAAATTTTAATGGCTTATGCTGTGAATTTCAAAGTAGATACTCCAAACTACATGTACGCAAAATTATAAAAGGATATGACAACTTCTATTGGGGTAATAAGAAACTTGAAAATTTATTTTAAGTAAACATAAATACACAACATTTAATCTACTTAGTTTATTATTAGCCTTGTTTACTAAAAAAGTAAAAAGTTTAAATAATAAGAGCTATTGTTGTGTTTCCGATGCAGTCTCGCTACTTTTGTCAAAGATTTTTTTACCTTTTTCTTTATCAGTTTTTGTACATACAATTGCCTTCCTACTTTTTGCTACTTCTGAGTGTAAGGACAGATACAAGATTTTTTATAATTTACAAGGTTTTCCATTTAAAATTTAATATGTTTTGTCCTACACTGTATATCCTAAAAGATAAAAGCTTTCTGATGAAAGAAATGGATTCTATAGAATCTACCCAACAAAACAGTGTTTTTATTTATTTTATACGTTAAAAAATAAAAAAGTTGGGAAGATGTATCTCTATTACGCTTCCAAGAATAATTTAAAATTAATTTTTGAGATTTGGATGGTCATATTTCCGAAACTAATTGAGATAGACACATCAAATATAGTATTTTTTTAAAGCATTTTAAAAGATTTTTTGGTGGTGATATAATATTCAGGGAATTCCATTTTAAAAAATCATACCTATTGTCGTACCCTGTATATCATATGAGATAATAATCATCGGATTACTGATTAGAATACTACCGAATTAACCAAACAAGCTAACATTTTAGTTTATTTTGTACAATAAAACATAATAATGTTAAGGGGGTGTAAATTTATAATAACAAATAAGTTTTAGGTTTCAAAAAGCATTTGTAATAATTTATATTATTTTTCCAGTAAAAAGCACCTCATTTTAAGTTAAGATTGGTAAGTTTCAGAATTTTGACCTAAAAAATTAATTTCTATCCGATAGTGCGATGACCAGCTGCATCAACCGGCATATCATAAAAGAAATATAGCAAAGGCGGCCGCGAAGACAAGCATGCCGATTTATTTGCTTTAAACTTTTTGTGATTTTTTTCTTATCAAAGGCACCGAATTTACATTTTTAAACTGTTCCTTCTATACTGTTATTTTATCTTGTAGAATCACCGCTTTAATTTTCGTGATCTATTCTGAATTACCCTGTATACAATTAGGGCCTGTGAAACTCACCGTCGTTCCAAAAAGATTCATGATAATATTTCAATGATATTGAGAAGAAGTTCTATGCCACCACACTCACATGTGCCATCAACCATGTTACTTTTGGACTTCCTAATTATTTCTATTTTTAGGTTATGAATCACTTAGATGAAATGCAATCAAAAGTTGACGAGTTACAAAGATGTGTAAAAATTCCGGTAGATGATGGGAATTTGGAAATGAGCAATTGGAATGATGTGTGTCAGAAATGTAAAAATTTAAGAGATAATTTAGAAAAAGTAAGAAATGCTATGAAGAGTGGATCTTTAACTAGGTGAGTTACACTTTCATTTTAAATGGCTTTAGATTCCCTTTACATTCTGTTAATATTAATAAATATAGAATATTGTGCTCTAGTTTGGTCCCCTTTCTACAGTAAATACAAATATTCATTAGAAACGGTACAAAGTCGCTATTTAAAATGCAAATACTTTCGAGAAACAGGTACATATCTATACAATGCTCGGGAATTTTTAAGAAATTATTATAATGTTCCTTCTTTGGAAAAAAAGCATATTTTTATAAGTCTTCTTCATTTACATGGGCTTATTCACAATTTAGTTGAGAATACATATATGGTAAATAACCTAAACTATAGAGTACCAAGATTAAATAGAAGATGTTATGAGACATTTTACTGTAGAAGGGCAAGATCAAATCTAGCTTTAAGTGCCCCATTATATAGAATGCAACAACTGCATGATTGAGACTGCCAGAGCATAGATATATTTAATCTATCGAAGAGTCAATTTAAAGCTAAATTAAATTAATTTTATTCACTCCGGATGAGTGATGCTCTTTGTAATGTACCTATGTTATGTGTAAACCAAATGTAATGTATTTACATTTGATTTTTTTTTCTTAGGTTAGGGGTGCATAATATCATATTATGTATTGTTCTGTAAATGGTTAGTTATTATAGCAACTGTAGAACAAATAAATAAATAAAATACTAGTTTAACCTAAGATTATGTTTTATAAAAAGAAATGTATTTAATTTCTAGATCCGATTCTCAAATTGACCAAAGACCAGTATATTTGGGCACCGAGTACCTAACACAAGTAGAAAATCTTAGAGCAGCTTACAGATGTGCTCTAGGTTCCTGCAAGGAAAGGCATCAGGAGTCTGACATAGAGCAATTGCGGCAGCTTTGCGAAAAAGTCCTCGGTTCAATGGAACAATGGCATAGGAGGCAAGTTATACAAAATAATTTGAAAATCAAAATTTACGTTTAAAATTTATATATTGTATTAAGAATATTTATTTTTTTTTATTCCTATATGTGTGCGTTTTTACAGGACAATTCAGGAGTTACGGGAAGCTCATGCTCAGGAGGTGGAGATGTTAAAGCAAGAAAAAGAGCAGGCACTGGCAGAAGAGACGCAAGCTACACTTGCAGCATTAGATGCCATGAGAAAAGCTCATGTAGCGGAGGTATGTAGCTATTTTTAAATATACTACAAATTTATTTGTGCCTTAGTCTTCCTATGTAAGAAAACTTATCCGCTAAAACACTAAATAAATATTTACAAAAAAACTCACTTCAAAAAGATAAATAAAACTCACCAAATATTTTAAAATAATGAATAAAAAAAAGATGTTGGGTAATAATAATATATGGTACAATCATATATGTAAATAGATAAAACTGCCAGACGGCGGTTTTCTTGTTATAATTCAGCAAAACGGCCGGTGATCGTTTAGCTAGTGTCTAGGAAATTTTTTTCTTTATTTATGTATGTGAATGATAGACATGACGTAATAACAAATTCTATGATTATGTCAAAAAAATTCCACTATAATTCGCTCTAGGGTAAGCAACTAAAATTACAAATTTTGTTGGTCAAAAAATAGTGGAGTGGAATTTTCACTTGTAATACCACTAGTGCTAAATTTATTTCCGAAATTTTTTTGAAAATTTCTTAAAATATTCGTGGCCGAGAAAAATTTTCTCGGGATTATTTAAGCACGTGTGGTATTCGGTAAGAAAATTTCACACCAAGTTTGTGTTAAATAATGTCCTTTTAAAACAATATTTGTAACTTTGACACGAGCTTTAAAATTTTACTATAAAATAAATATTTTCCATTTTACCAATTGTAGTTGCAAATATATGTAATTTTAGAGCTTATCATTGTTTATTCTTTTATATTATATATACCTTATATTACTACAGTTGGTAAAAATAGTTTATTTTAATTTTTTAGACCCATACCTTGCTTTCGTTTGCTCTTAACTTATGTCTAGTACTTTAGTCTTATGATATTATTTTACTAACTGTAGTTGTATAACATTGTCATTTAGGGTCTTAAAACCTTACATTATTTTATATTATGTTATGTCTGAAATTCTACAACTGGTACAAAATAACATTTTCTTTAATTATGTATGTGAATGACAGACATGACGTTAAAACAAATTTAATGATTATGTCAAAAAATGTCCACTATAATTCGCTCCAGAGTACCCCAGGCAGGAAAAAAATCCGATAAATACTTCTGTTGTCATGGTAATGCAACCAAAACTACACATTTGATTGGTCAAAAAACAGTGGTGTGGAATTTTCAGACTAATATACTATACCAGGAAGTTAGTGGCAAGTTAGGTCGATAAACGTTCTAACAAAATGGACGACCATTAAAAAGAAATATTACTATGTTCAGTGATAGTATGCAGAGATAGTTAAAACAGCTATTTGTTTTAAAATGCAGTTAATTATTGTTATAATCGGTAATCAGTCGTCGGGTATCATTGACATGATAATGACTCATTAGACAGTGGCTTTTTTGTGTAGTTAATGATGCCCTATTAAAATCTCAAGTAACTGCCTGTTTTTATCGTGATAAATACTTTGAATTTTATGTTCTGCGCATTTATTAAGTAAAAATAAACGGTGTTAGGTTGTTTGAATACAAATGTAGAGTTAGGTGAAAAAATATGGATGTTTTTAATTCCACCGCTAAAAGTAGATTTTCATCGTTTTCTCTCTGACCCTTATTCCTTGTTCAGACACGTTTAGTAATTTAGTCGAGTAGCATGTAATTAAGTGTGCTCGTGCGTGCGGACAGTAAAAATTAGAAAAGTAGTTTGGTGTAGTACCTGTCCACGAGAATACTTAATTACTCGCTACTCGACTAAATTACTAGCAGTGTCTGAACAAGGCATTAGTCTTGGTAAACATTGCGGGTGATGCATCGCTAGACTGGCCATTGGGAATTCAAATTAAAGAGCACAGTGTTGCAATTCGGTCAAACAGCTGATAAAAATTTTGGCTAATCTAAACAATAAAAAATTTCTACGTTTGAAAGCCAAAAACCGAAAATAGAATAGAATAGAATACATTTTTGACCGTTTCTATTAGCCAGAATTTCTGTCTGACATAAATTATCATGCAATAAATGTCAGATTTAAACCCACCATAAGTTTCGAATATGAAATTTTACATTTCTTATGTTTTTACAGGTTCAAAGAGAAGTAGCACGGTTCAAGCAAGAGTTTGCCCGTCAACAGCGCGATGAGATCCTCGATCTGTCAGAACGGTTGTCTGTCAAATCGCTTGAGGCTGCGGCGCTGGAAGAGCAGCTGGGCAGCGCGACCAGGCAGCTGGCGCATGCCCAACAGCACATTCTACAACTCGAACGGAACCCCCAGCTCTCACCTATGCAGGTAAGACAGAAATACCGTTAGGTTTTTCGATTAATGTTAGTATCATACCAAAACTTTTTTAGTATTATTATTTAGTATTTCTTACTGATCGTGAGTGAATTGCAATTAACGAAGTTAAATGCATCATTTTGGAAAGAATCCTTAAGTCCGGTCCTGACGGTTTGTTAATTTTGGTCGAATACATATTCGACCAAAATTAACAAACCTAAAGAAAACATATTTGCCTATAATAGCCCTGTAAAATAAAAAAGATAGGCGAAACAGATAAAAAGTTATTATTAGTTAAAAAGTGTGCAGGTTTAATTTGGCCCACACTGTATATTTTTTTTTAAATAACATTTTTTGTAATTTTTTGTTTCTCTTTTTAGTTATTTATGTTCTATGCCGTTTAAGAAGATGGATTCTTACCAAAAATTTACCATATTTTTTGTTTCAGAACTGATGGTGTGTATCCGTGAGGAGCGCAAAAAACCTACTAGTCTTTAACAAGCCTCAATACGTATACCAGTGAATTAACAATATTTTAGTACAATATTATCGATTTAATATATTTCACCGTTGTGTACAGATCATTGCACCCTGTTTTTTGTTCATAATCACCCCCCTTTTTAACTATTTGACGAATTAATACTTTTATAAATGTTTTCTCCTTTATTTATTTGTGTACCTCAGTCACCCTATATAGCCGGTGTACAAAATGTATTGGTTATTTTTTTGTAACAGTTTATTTGTTTATGTGTTGGGTTTATATGGAATGTTTACAAAAGAAAATATATGAGTTATAAGTTAAATCAGTTGTTTTATTTTACTTTGGGTTTTTTTTTGGTTCCTAATATAGAAAAGCTACAACATCAACAAAAAGCAAAACAAGTGTAAATAAAAACAAATAAATATATAAAATTACAACAAAAAAATATATTTCAATTTATCTTTGCAGTGTAAAACGGCTTACAGACTATCCAACTTGTTGTACAAACGGGTTGTACAACTTAAGTAGATTCGACTGACGAAACCAAAGTCGGTCTATATAAGGTCACGACATTCAGCCATATTGCTTTGACGTGTTATGACGTCACATCTCCCATTTTTTCCCACGTTGTTCAGTGCCGGAGATATACAGTTTATTTTATTAGTAGAACAACCGTTTACACAACAGTTTTTAATTATTATTAAGTTGTAAATTCTTTTACTTTAAATAAAAAACATTTGGAATTACATCTTTCAACAAATATCACTTCCAAAACAATGCAAAATAAAATGCGCAAATTCTAGACGCCACTGGATTGATATCAGCTTTGATTTTACCCAGTCTTGCCAACTTATCTCCGTGGAGTGCACTTCCTTGCGTCCCCGACCTCGAACCGCCTAAAAGTTGAGGATATGTCGCAACCTTATAAATATAAACTAACCTTGGACGACACGATAATCGCATAATCTGTGGCGTTGTCGTTCAACAAGTTGTACGACACGACTGGATCGAAAATCGTACTGCAGATCTTTACGACTGATATTGTTTAAATTGGATGTGTCTGTGGGCAAAGTCTGTGCGACTTGTTGCACCGATTGTCTGTAATACTGTCTATACAACGTGTCGTACAATAAGTTGCAGTCTGAGCCGTCTTAGTTAATTTTAAGTAAGCTGCTTAGGATCGGATTTATAAATTAAAATTTAATTTTAGTATTAAGACAAAAATATTTTCTGACTTAAAAGAGAAATTCAAGCATTTTTGAAGGTGCCGTTGATATACAGGTTGTTAAGAAAATTTAAGGTCAGATTCTACATTAAAAAATATAAAGAAAAGTTTATATAAACACGGGTCCTCAAGTATTTCATTCTCAAGATAACACCCCGTAACTTAACTTTTAAAAAATTATTTTTTTCTTTAAATGGGTCCAAAAATCACCCCCTTAAATATTAGCATGTCTTTAAGGAATACCCTGTATATGATGATATTCAGAAAGAAAGGCATAAGTTATAATAATTAATAGTTTAAAAAAACTAAAAAACACGCTTTTATATGCAACCGAACTAAAAATTAGAAAATAATTTTTCATTAAAAAAATATTGTCATTTCATAGTAAAAAGCGTGGGGTGCATTTTACTATTTTTTCATAACTTTTCCATCATAGATATTGGCAAATATAATAATTATAACATTTAATATATTAAGCACCCCACGCTTTTTACTATGAAATGACAATATTTTTTTAATGAAAAATTATTTTCTAATTTTTAGTTCGGTTGCATATAAAAGCGTGTTTTTTAGTTTTTTTAAACTATTAATTATTTTTCATTTTTTAGTTCGTTATATCAATTAACTTTGCTACTCTTGACAAAATGGCGAAAACATTTTTTAGTGAACAAGAGTAGCAAAGTTTGAAATGTTGCCAACAGATGGCAACCCACTAAAAATTTTTTCGCAGTTGAGTAGCAAAGTTTGGAATGTTGCCAACAGATGGCAACCCAGGTGTTGTTTTTATAATTTAATGGAATTTTTTTTCCTGGCGATCAAAAACAAGATAACGGGATACTGTTTGCAGATTATTGCATTGTAATGGGTCATTAATAAGTGTGCAAAGTTTCAAAGAAATCGAATAGCTGGAAGTTGGTTAAAATTAGGCTCAAAGATTCCGTTACATAGATAGCCAGATAGTTACAACCCAAGTTAATAAAAGCGTGTTAAAAATAAAAAAATATGCGCATACAGATTTTACCCTGGAAAAATAGAAGAAATTCACACATATCAACAAGCACTTCTGTCATAGTTCATCTCATTACTAATTATTTTATAACTGCAAAGTTAAACTGTAATATTTTACATGATATTGTAAAAGATAAGTCATTACAGTCTTAAAAGTTAAAGTAAAATTTTTATTAAGCCGCGTCTAGACTTGCAAAAATTCGTCAAACATCCTTCCCAACTAACCAACCTGTTTGCGCGCCCCTTTGACGCCAAAAATCCGGCAAGCTCCGAATCACCGGCGACTCATTCGCCAAGCCCTTAAAACGATGTGAATTCCGTCCACGTCCGCGCTTTGTGGCGCGGCCCGGCGAATTCTTGCAAGTCTGGACGCGGCTTTGGCTAAGTAATGGTCTTTAAGGTATACAGCAGCCTGATTTTGTGCCTCTGACAATATTATACAGGCTGTCCGGAAACGAACAATATTAAAGGGTGATTCTACATATAAAATAATACTGGAAGAAGCTTTATAATTACCCAAAGTCGGTCTATATAGGGTCGCGACATTCGGCCATATTGCTTTGGCGTGTTATGACGTCACATCTCCCATTTTTCGGCCATGTTGTTCAGTGCCGGAGATATACAGTTTATTGTATTAGTAGAACAACCGTTTACACAACAGTTTTTAATTATTATTAAGTTGTTAATTCTTTTACTTTAAATAAAAAACATTTGGAATTACATCTTTCAACAAATATTACTTCCAAAACAATGCAAAATGAAATGCGCTAATTCTAGACGCCACTGGCTTGATCATCAGCTTTGATATTACCCAGTCTTGCCAACTTTACTCCGTGGAGTGCCCTTCCTTGCGTCCCCGACCTCGAACCGCGTAAAAGTTGAGGCTATGTCGCAACCTTATAAATATAAACTAACTTTGATAATTATCTAGAATTAGTCTGCAGTTTTTGGAAACATGTTCAGACTATATGTAGGTAAACATAATTTTTGATATAAATTTGCTAAATAAAATTTGTTATTGTCTTTTCGGACAGCCTATACCTTACACTACAGTCAAATTTTAAAACGTCCTGGTTATGCCAATGATTGACAGTTTTCTTTACAACTGAAAATTTGTTTGCGCGACGTATTGTGTCATAAGAAGCCTGAATAAAATGGCGTAACATACAACACCTGACCAAAAGATGTAACCAAAAGAACAATAAAACTCTAAAATTGCAAAAAGACAATAAAAGAGTATTAAGCCCAACGACGTATGGACCAGGTTTGTTTACGTTTGAGCTGTTGTCATCAATACATCACAGTAAAAGCGCTAAAATGCGATTTGCCAAATTTAATTTTTCCACTCTAAACTTCCTAACCACAAGTAGTTGTTGGATAAGCCTCTAATATTAAAGAATTTTGTAATATAACTTTTTAAATGAACAATACATATATTTTTATTATATTAAGATATCATAATAAAAAAACATGTTCAAATAAGTTATTATCTTTTTAAAAAAGCAAAATTCTGAAAATACGTGATTTTTGTTAATCCCGGCAACGCCGCCCAGGAATTTTTACTCCATCGTAAATAAATCATGAATAAACCTTTCCTAAACGCTTGTGGGTGACACCCCCTTTGCTTTGTCATTTCTGTTGGTTTCTGTCATTTGACAATTTGGAAAGCCAAAAGTGATCAAATAAAGCTTATAATGCGTTTTTTTGTGTATTTTCTGGTGTTTGTTGGTGATTAGAAAGTGTTTTTAAAGACAATATGGATAGGCGGTGCTTTGTTTGTAGAAGGGTAGACTATTCATTTCCGCACCTCACTTTCACAGGTAAATAGAGACCAACATCGTTGGGTGCATACTATCGACCAAGGTCAAAAAGTAAGTCCGCCATTTTCATTTTTCGCTTGCCTTTGCCTATCAGGATTGTTGGCTTAATGTTTATCATAAAATTATGAATGAATCGCTGGGTCCATACGCCGTTGATTAAGCCTGTTATGGTGTTTGTTTTCTCTCTTTCTAAAAAAAATAGTCTGTGGATTATGCCACTTGGCCAATGAGGTGTCGATATTACAGATTAACTGTCAATCATAACCATAAAGGTGCTCCCCAAGTGTTCGAGTACCTTAAAGCTTACACATATTTGAATTCTTACACATTTATATTTTAAACTCAATTAGACTGTCAGTAAGTAACACAATAAGAGTTACTTAAGACACTTAGAAAACAAGCTAAATCTTTGGCCAGTAATAACAAAACTTGTATAAAATAATAAATAATCCTAAGAAAAAAACAAATGCTTAAAATGTCATCCTCCTTCTTTTCAATTCAAAAATATTTATAAATAAGTCATTTAATAAATAAAAAAAGACTCTCAAAACTCCTTTTTATCACAAATATGTCTTATACAATCAGGAATGTAATAATTAATAGTTTTCAATTTTAAATACTACTGACTTTTAATTGCAAAATATTCGAAAGAGAATAATACTGCCAATTAATAATATTTGAGTATAAAATTTTACACCAAATCAGTAATCTTATATCAGAACCTTAAATACATATCATTAAATCGTTCATTTCAAAAACAACATGGGTCATATACACCTTTTTAAATAGTGTCCCAGGACAGGTGTTACAAGAGGACAAATGGGCCAAAAATTTATAAATTTTAAAACGAATTTTTGGGAAAAATTAATAAATACAAAATTTTACTTCAGTTGCTATTATACTATACTATTATACAGGGCAAGTTATAGGTAATAATATGAAAAATGTCAAGGATTTCACTACTTTTATTTTTAAAAATAAAACAAAATGGTATAAGTAAATGTTGTAGAGAATTAAATTTTATATCAAAATTTAAAGTTAAAGCATGAGAGTTAAAAAAATTTTTATTGTCAATATTTTACATTGCGCGTTACTACGTAAATAATGGGCAAGAGAAAGCACAATTTAAAAGAAAATATATTAATTTTAAATTTATTTTAAAGATTTGCTGCCTTGAGCCAAGTATTTAAAAAACTATTAATGCATAATGTAAAAAATTGTCAAAAATATTTTTTGATTTTAATTGTTTAACTTTAAATTTTTACTTTGGCGTGTACCCAAATAAATACCACCTATTTAAATTTTGACATAAAATTTAATTCTCTACAACACTTATAGTAAGAACATTTTAAAAGCGCAAATTCGGTACCCTTTGAAAATAATACAAAAAAAAACATAAAAAAGGCCGCCTGCAATCGGACTATTTTATATAAAGGCGCCGCTATCCTTTACAGCGACACGCCGATACACTATGGGATAGAAATCCACTATTTTGGCCAAAAAGCAACTTTGAAATTTTAATGGCTCATGCTGTGTATTTCAAAGAAGATATTCCAAACTACATGTACGCAAAATTATAAAAGGATATGACGACTTCTATTGGGGTAATAAAAAACTTAAAAATGTATTTTAAGTAAACATAAATATACAAAATTTAATCTACTTAGTTTATTATTAGCCTTATTTACTAAAAAAGTAAAAGAGTTTAAATAATAAGAGCTATTGTTGTGTTTCCGATGCAGTCTCGCGAAGTCTCGCTACTTTTCTCAAAGATTTTTTTACCTTTTTCTTTATCAGTTTTTGTACTTACAATTGCCTTTCTACTTTTTGCTACTTCTGAGTGTAAGGACAGATACAAGATTTTACAGAATCTACCCAACAAAACAGGGGTTTTTATTTATTTTATACGTTAAAAAATAAATAAAGTTGGGTCTATTACGCTTCTAAGAATAATTTAAAATTATTTTTCAGATGTGGATGGTCATATTTCCGAAACTAATTGAGATAGACACATCAAATGTAGTATTTTTTAGAGCATTTTAAAAGATTTTTTGGTGGTGATATAATATTCAGGGTATTCCATTTAAAAAAATCAAACCTATTGTCGTACCCTGTATATCATATGAGATAATAACCATCGGATTACTGATTAAAATACTACGAATTAATCAAACAAGCTGATATTTTAGTTTATTTTGTACAATAAAAAATAATAATGTTAAGGGGGTGTAAACTTATAATAACATATAAGTTTTAGGTTTCCAAAAAGCATTTGTCATAATTTATAAAAAAAAAAATTTCAATATTTTTTCAGTAAAAAGCATCTCATTTTAAGTTAGATTGGAAGTTTCAGAATTTTGTCCAAAAAATTAATTTCTATCCCATAGTGCGATGACCAGCTGCATCAACCGGCATATCATAAAAGAAATATAACAAAGGCGGCCGCAAAGACAAGCATGCTGATTTATTTGCTTTAAACTTTTTGTGATTTTTTTCTTATCAAAGAGCACCGAATTTACATTTTTAAACTGTTCCTTCTATACTTATACAATTTTGTCCTATATATTTGGATCATGCGATCAGTTTTCCCAATGGGACGTTAAAAAATTCCAAAACTTTTGGTCCACTTGTCCTCTTGTAACACCTATCCTGAGACACACTGTATACAGGGTGTTTCAAAAACCTGGACCATCGCTCGTGTGGTAATTCTTTACTAAAAATAATAATAAAAGTTTTGTACACCCTGTATAAATACATGAATTAAAAGTCAACATAACCGATTGGTAAATACCGTTTTAGAATTGGTTCTTCGCCTAAAATTGATGTATATTTGGAAAAAGCTGTCAAATCAAAAGTAATTAAATATCATTAAATTATTTTCTAATGTTCAGTAATCAAATAAATATTTAACGAGTGATTAAAAACTTAACAAAATTAAAAACAAAATTTGCAAAAAAGTGTTTACCTTAAACAACTATTTTTTTCACAGATACTTAAGCTTGAGGAAGTTATTCCTGACTACTTCTGAGATTATTTTTCCTTTTTACCTGAAACCTCTAACGCTGATTTGCTGCCAATTACCCTAAAAAGTTTTTATTAATAAAAAGATAGTTAGGCCCCGGCCACGATAACAAGCGTAAGCGCCGAGCGGAAAGTAGCAAATCTCTGTACTAGTAGCCGGTAATGGTTAAATTATTTTGTGGTTAACAGCATCTTAAAACCAGTTTATATACATTAAAAAGGCTCCGCAGATAATATTAGTTCGTTTCGAGCGGCAGCGGCAGGACTTTTCCACTCACGTATATTGCAGCTGCCTGATTAAAAAATAATAATTCTTTTGTGCTACCACAAAGATTAAAGGCAGCGCTCTCAAATTCTCCGGTTTCCGCTGGCCGCAGACGCTTGGTATCGTGGCCGCAGGAATGAAAATTTAAAAACGCCAAATAATTAGGTCTGTTCGCAGATAAATCACAAACCAGTCAACGCCAATCAGATTTTACAAATAACTATGGTAAGCAGTTGAAAACCCGACTAGTTTGTGATTACTTTGCGAACAGGTCTATTATCTTTATTGAGGTAGGTCCTGAATCCCAGTAATCGGCGTTTCTTGAAACAAATTGACTAAAAATTTATATATTGCCACCGTTACAACCGAACCTGATTTTGACGCAAGTAGTATTCTTTCGAGATATGATCAGTGAACAAAGTGAAGCAAGTGAAACTGATAACATATTTTTGAAATTTATGTGGCTAACTTCATTCTGAATGTATGAATGTATATTTCAAATGGCATTTGATCAAATAATAAGAATTACTTGCAGGTTAATGAGCTAAGGGAAACTCCTCATGTCTTGAAACTTGCTAATGCTGCTATGGACATAGTTAAAAAAAGTTTGCTTGAAAATGCTTAAAGTCAATGTAATATGTAAGAAAATTATTAATTAAATTAAATAATTATTATTTGGGCGACACAGCACGGTGTTTTGCTCGGGGGTCTGAGAACGGACCGAGCAGCAACCATCCAAGTTATGGAATAAATGGCGTGTGAATGGGAAGGAGTAAGGGGTCAAGGCACAATAATCCTATAGGCTGCAGCGCACCACCTATGGGGGCGGCCGTCGGACTTAGATGAGATGACCCGAAAGGGTGGAAATAAAAAACGTTTGTAAGCAAAGCGTGCATGAAAACAAAATGTAATATTGTAAATTATACGAGTACTCGAGTACATTAACTACCATGTTATTGAGATTGCTTAATAGGGACAGATACTGTGTAGAAAACTTATGGGATATGATAAAACACTGTGGTCCTTACCGCTATTCCTATATCCCATCCAGCACCAGCTGGATTTCCAGGCGAGATTCCCACCCTCTTGATCACAACGCCGCTGTCAGTCACAGCCCAAACTTCTGTTTTACATACGCTCACGTGTTTAAAACCTTTTGTATATGGTGCCGAATCTAAAAAAATATTATTAAAACTTCTTTTTTTTTAGAGCGATATTTACTGATTTCTATTATTCCAAACACAGGGCCTTCCTAACTAGTGCTGAAAGTGACACTTTTCCACATGCGACTGCAGTTGCAGTTAATTGCGGAAACGGCACTTTCGGCACGTGTTAGGAACTATTTTTTCTACAAGCGTACCTAATGCCCTACTTGTTCCCAATAATATTGCTTCCTGCAGCAACTCAACCATCACAAAAAGTTCACTTAACTACATTAGTATTTTGACAATTTTTTTTTTTTTTAAATAGGCATACACACGGTCAGGTAGGCCTTCCAGCCTGAACTGAAAGGGAACTAGCGAGTAATTGCTATCGTGTGTATACGTATACTGAACTAACGGCGCCTTCCTACGCAAATTCAACAGTCTAAAGGTTAGGCCACACATAACAGCACTGAGACCGTACACGACCATATCTCGGTGCGTTTTGTTTAAATTTTTAATTTCGACGGTGATGGTACGTCGCGTCGGTCTGAAACAGCTAAGCCAATGAATTTATATAGTGATCGGATAGCGCCGATGTTTCCCGAACCCAGTTTTGAGTTTACCGGGCGTGACCTTTTAAGTTAATGGTTTGAGGTTAGTTGTTGTAAATAAACAATACAAGAAAAGGTCATTATAATAAGCATTAAAAAATGTAAAGTTACTTGTTACATCTTGTGAATAATATGTGAGCAAAACTTATGAATATATTGGTATTTTGTTTTATTAAGTTTTTTTTATTATATGCCGTGAAATTAAATAAACAATAAAAATCCCAAGTTCGATGCAAACTGACTAATTAAAAATGCGTCCAAGCTGACGCGGTGTGACGTACAACCGTGGGTCGGTAATGTGTGTTCACTTGTTAAAATGTCGGGCACGGAGCGGTGATATTAAGCCAACGACATTTGATTATAATGGTAAATATTACACACGGCTGTGCTGCGGTGTGGTTATGTGTGCCGGACCTTTACTCGCAGGCTTGACTTTGAGCCCACCTATAAGTTGCGTCACCTTGTGTATGCCTATTAAGATGGTATACTGACGAGATATAACCCAGTTGAACACAAACAAAATTCTAAAAAAAATTGTCTTTTCACACTTACTTAAAATCGGTGGATCTGCAACGATATTTTGCCAATGGGTTCCTTCGGGGATCGTAGCTGTAACCTCCTTTCTTACATTTAACCTACCCAAAGTATCCACGGCCCATATTCCAGCAGAGTTAACAGAGATTTGTTTTAATTGAGCTCCTGAAGGTGGTTCCACACAAATCCATCTTAAAAAAGTAAAAAAAAATGAGGACAAATCTCTTTAAAAGGTATCGCGTCAAATAGCAAAAAAATAATATAAAGTATATAGTAAACTTACCTTTCACCTTCTAATTTATCCTCTTTGATTCCAACTCTAAAATATGCACAGCCCTTTTTCCCTGTTGCCCACACTTGATTAAAAGGCCCACAACTTATACTGCTCAAAGGTTGATCAGTAGTTATATGCTCCCAGACATGACCCTAGAAAATAGAAAAATAAACTATTAATACATTAGTGTATACCTACATCCGGCACCCACGATATTTTTTTTTAACCAAGCAAGCTTCTTAAAAATATGAAGACACAAACACCTTTTAGGTGTTTCATCCGGAAAATATATACAAGTTGCAAAAAGTAAGCGGCGTACATTTTTTTGTCAATAATATTAGCTAAGATCCGTCCCACGTCGCCACTGGTCTCACAAAATAAAATTAGTTTAAGGCTAAATTAACTTCCTATTTTTTTAACAAGTAGCTCAACCAAAATGTATTAAAATCAAAAATGGGATAAGGCCTATTTAAGATATTAAAAACCCGTTTTTTTTTAAAGTTTAACACCCTGTATCTTTGAAACAAAGCATTTGTTATATGAATTTTTTTTTCATAAAATTGGCTCAAGAATTTAACCTTACATTTTCTTACCGCAATTAGGAATCACCCTGTATATTTATTTATTTACTTACTAAAGGATTTGCTCTAGATGTTCCTACTCTGAACATAGCTTGCCCTCCTGAAGCTAATGCCCAAACTGAAATGGTACTGTTTGGGTCATCGTTTACAGGTTCGAGGGACACATCTAATAGTTTCGTATGTCCTAATTCTTGCCAAGGGCCTGTCGTTGCTATGGCGCATCTTCTATACCACCTAGAAAATAAATATATTTTTGACATTTACACGGTGTGCCAATTTTATTTATACATGAAATAACTTCACTCCTGTTCAAGACAGAGACAACAATGAGACGACTAAGTGGTGCTAACAATTTGTCCATTGTATTTATCTCTTTCTGGTTTAACGCAAGTTCCAATAAATATGTCTTTGTCTTTCAACATGGCAGGCTCTCGTAGATGGAGCAATCATCGCCGCCCTGGTTGCCAAGTTGTTTACAATTTCTGCATGTAAACTTTAATGTCCTTTTTTGGCTCGCATCTAATTAAGAGAAAGAAAATATACCATGAATCGAATATTTTTAACTTGACAAACGTTGCCGCAGGCAGTCACGCCGAAATGTTATTCGATATTTGTGTTTGATATTTTTCAAATGACCGATTTGTTTGGACAGTTTGTTTACATTTTCTGTGATTTATTGTGTGTTTCGTGGTTTTTTACCTTTAATTGGACTTTAAATATTGACTTTTATTAGTGATCACAGTGTATATATTAAATTTGTGCTTTTCAACAGATAATTTAAGGTAATATTGACATGGTTATCTGTAAGAAAAAATCTTTATAAAAACCAAATAAATGACATTTTTAATTAGGTGTGTGTAATTATTGAACTAAACCCCAATATTTTATATTAATAGGAAACAAAAACAAGTACCTAACATTAAGGGCAAAAATAGCACAGCTATATAATTTGAATTTGGCGGGCATACGATAAAGTCGACTCACGCGAAATCTGCGTTTACCTTCCTTGAAGACAGATAAGGAAGGCCCAGCAGCTATCTCTCTCTCGGATAATTTATTTACATTTAGTTGCTCGTCTCATTCTTGTTTCTGTTCAAGATACAAAAAGAAAAATATGTTTATTTGGACACAGTGATTTTATTGACAGTATTAGTAATATACAAGGTGTCTCAAAATCAAAATTTTTAATGACAAGTAAGTAAGTATTTCAATGAGACACCCTGTAATTTTTGTTTATAAGATTAGGTAGTAAAATTAAAAAGATAATTGATATTTGAAACTAACCTTCTTCGTCTTACCAAGTCAGTAAATTGTTTATTGGCATGATAGGTAGCTGGAAAATCCACGGCGTATTGCCATCCTTCTCTATCCACCCCACCAGGAACATGAAAATCGATCATCCAATCTGACACCCATTGCCAACGGATCGACAAAAGTTTCACTTGGTCTTTTAGACGTTTTTGACGACCCGAGGCGTCGCTCCACATATGCCTATCGGTTGGTAGACCTAAATAAAAATTATATGCATTCAATTTTTTAAATTAACACTTAAAATCAAATATAACATTAATAAAACTGCCCAAAATGTTGTGTGAATCAGAGTTAATATGGAATCTGGATCCTTTTCGGCTATATTAGTGAATGAAACAAATATCAACACCAGTATAGAAGGAACAGTTTAAAAATGTAAATTCGGTGCTCTTTGATAAGAAAAAAATCACAAAAAGTTTAAAGCAAATAAATCGGCATGCTTGTCTTTGCGGCCGACTTTGCTATATTTCTTTTATGATATGCCGGTTAATGAAGCTGGTCATCGCACTATGGGATAGAAATTAATTTTTTTGGTCAAAATTCTGAAACTTACCAATCTAACTTAAAATGAGGTGTTTTTACTGGAAAAATATTGAAAAAAAATTATAAATTATTACAAATGCTTTTGGAAACCTAAAACTTATTATATGTTATTATAAATTTACACCATCCTTAACATTATTATTTTTTATTGTACAAAATAAACTAAAATATCAGCTTGTTTGGTTAATTCGGTAGTATTCTAATCAGTAATCCAAATGGTTATTATCTCATATGATATACAGGGTACGACAATAGGTATGATTTTTTAAATGGAATACCCTGAATATTATATCACCACCAAAAAATCTTTTAAAATGCTCTAAAAAATATTACATTTGATGTGTCTATCTCAATTAGTTTCGGAAATATGACCATCCAAATCTGAAAAATAATTCTAAATTATTCTTAGAAGCCTAATAGAGATACATCTTCCCAACTTTCTTTATTTTTTAACGTATAAAATAAATAAAAAAAAACCGTTTTGTTGGGTAGATTCTGTAGAATCCATATCTTTCATCAGAATGCTTTTATCTTTCAGGATATACAGTGTAGGACGAAACACATTAATTTTTAAAATGGAAAACCTTGTAAATTATAAAAAATCTTGTATCTGTCCTAACAACACAGAAGTAGAAAAAAGTAGGAAGGCAATTGTAAGTACAAAAACTGATAAAGAAAAAGGTAAAAAAATCTTTGACAAAAGTAGCGAGACTGCATCGGAAACACAACAATAGCTCTTATTATTTAAACTCTTTTACTTTTTTAGTAAACAAGGCTAATAATAAACTAAGTAGATTAAATGTTGTATATTTATGTTTATCTCAAATACATTTGCAAGTTTTTTATTACCCCAATAGAAGTCGTCATATCCTTTTATAATTTTGCGTACATGTAGTTTGCAGTATCTACTTTGAAATACACAGCATAAGCCATTAAAATTTCAAAGATGCTTTTTGGCCAAAATAATGGATTTCTATCCCA
Organism: Listronotus bonariensis; assembly: GCA_014170235.1. NCBI lineage: Eukaryota > Metazoa > Arthropoda > Insecta > Coleoptera > Curculionidae > Listronotus > Listronotus bonariensis. Next base: position 90,682 of record JACEGR010001177.1, read on the forward strand.
TAGTGTATCGGCGCGTCGCTGTAAAGGATAGCGGCGCCTTTGTATAAAATAGTCCGATTGCAAGCGGCCTTTTTTATGTTTTTTTGTATTATTTTCAAAGGGTACCGAATTTGTGCTTTTAACATGTTCTTACTATACTGGAGAAATACTTTTATAGTGTTTTATAGTTATTAGAAATAACCGTTCACAAAACACCTTTTTATTATTATTAAGTTGTAACTTCTGGAACTTTAAATAAAAAAACAGTTGGGATTACATCTATCAACTAATATTTTTTCCATTTCCAAAAAACGCAAAACGAAAAAACAAATCCTAGACACCACTGAATTGGTCATCAGTTGTCGAAGTATAGAGACTTTATCCAGCCTTGCTAATTTTTCCCCGTTATACAGGGTGTTACAAATTCGATGCATTAGCATTGCTATCTCGGTAATTATAAGAGATAGAGAGTTGGTTAAATTAAGGCAAACTTGCGCATACTGAATAATTGGGCAAAGAGAAATTTAAAAAATCCGGTTACTTCCGGAGATATCCGGAAAAAAAACCTAAAAAATAAATTATCCATTTTATTTTTTAAAGCCCTATTAGTTAATTTTGAAAAACCAATAGCTCTTTCTTGAGGCGCTTTTTTATGCTCTTCAAGAAAATATTTTTATTTTTCCGATTCGTCGTTTCGTCTTTTCTCTATAACAATTTTCGATAATAGCAAAAATACAGGTACTTTAATTAATATTTTTAATAAATTAATATTTTTAATTCAAAAGAGGGCTGTTAGATACATGTGCAATGCTAGTCCTAGAGAGTCATGCAAGCCACTTTTTAGCAGACATAAAATATTAACTTTACCATGTTTGTATATTCTGGAATCTGTTTGTTTAGTTTTTAAAAGACAAGAAGAATATAAAAGAGAGGAGATGCTATAGAACACTAGAAACTGTCATAATCTGGTGTTACCAATACCCTCTAGTACATTGGTGCGCAATTCTCTTCTGTACAATTCCAAAAAATGTTCAGTCACTTACCTTTGTACATTAAATCTCTATCAAATTATAAAAAATTTAGGAATCAACTCAAAAACCTACTGTTGGGCAAGATTTATTATGATGTAAGTGAATATTTTTCTGACAGTTTTGAATTTTAAAATGTTTGTGTATTTTTTGTATATTTTTTTTTGTATGTATTTAGAATATTTTTTTTGTGTGATTCTTAAAAGTTTATAAATTATGTGTTTTTGTGTGTTTTACTTGTAAATATTTTAATTATTAGTTTTTTTTCTCTTTGTCAACAAGAACTATTTATTTTCTTAAGACAATAAAGAATATTTTGAATTTGAATTTACTCTTAAGCAAAAATTACATTTTTGCCCAAACCTCGTACATGACTGACACAATTTAATATCTGATGATTGCTTTTTAGGTTTTGGACCATACAGAACTTCTTATAAAGAATAACTTTTTCGTAAAATTAGTAATAAAAAGGTTTTCCATATGCCGCCAACTTACGTAGACACACTGTATATAAATTAACTTTGGTGTAAATAATAGATAGATAGATAATATAATTATTACCTGAAGCTGTGTATCCAGTAACTGGATTCCATCTCTGATTTTCATACACTCTATAATCTTGAGAGTCTGTCATTGGATGAACATTTTGACTGTCTAAAGTGCCCAAAAATCCACCACCCCAACCTCCAGTGTATACCCACGCTGTGTGATCATAACCTAAAAAAAATACAGACACATGACCCAATGATGAGGTATTTTATTTTTTCAACGACCGTTAAAAAAATGCTGTTTTTTTAATAATTAACATAAAGGTAAAGTACTCCATTCTAATACACTACATAAAGTGTTAAAAAAGTAACTTTTTTTACACTTCAGAGCTTTTCTTTACACTTTGAATTAGTGTTTTGTTTCAGTGCCTACTGCAATAAACTTAAATATAAATTTATGCAATATAACAGTAAACGCGACATCAACTGAACCAAACGGTCAAGTTACCTTTGATTTCAACATTATTTCTTTTAGTTCATGTGTCACTAGTTTTAAAATTTGACAGTTTGCGAAAAAATTTAATAGAAATTATTGAAAATTAATAGTAATAATGAATTTGGATGCCTAAGAAATTAAAAAAGAATTTAAACAGTTTCAGTATTATTTCTACAAAAAGTAAGTACATACAATTTTATAAAATTAAATCATAAGTGCATGGTTATGAAGAGGATAATTGTCTCTTAAAAAATAAGGAGGCTATGATTTTTTGTTGCAATATAATGACTGTGCTGCAAAAATTAAAGTTAATAAGTTGAGATTAGATTAGATTAGATTAGATTAGGAGGTGGATTGCATATCCTCTAACACTGCAACCTGCTCAGGTTTATTGTGTGTCCTCCGTCCATAGGTTAGAGCACGCTATCCAAGCCGGTTTGTTTAATCAGACTCCACAAGCTTGAAACTGGCCCCTTGGTATATCTTGCCGCTTTAGGTTTTTCTTCACCCAGCCTTGCAAACCGCAGACGACAAAGGGCTTCGCAGTAGCACCATACGTGTTCTGCGGTTTCTTCCTCCTCCTGGCAGAACCTACATAGGTTTTCTTCTGCCAGGCCCATAGTTTCCAGGTGTTTATTCAGTCTGCAATGACCTGTCAGTTGACCCACTATTATTCTTACTGCCTTCCGGTTATAATTCAGAAGGTCTTTTGTAAATTCTGGCGAATAAGCCTTGATGAACACTTTCGCCTGACGCTGTCCTGGTGTTCTCCACCAGTCTTGTGATTCCCTCATAATCCATGATCTAATGGATGACCTTACCTGGCATGATGGAATACCACAGTAGGGCTCAGGACCTACCATTGTCCTACCAGCCCCCTCCTTTGCCAATTTATCAGCTTCTTCATTGCCTTCGTGGCCTTCGTGTCCTGGTACCCAGGCAATGGTTAGCTTGTTGGACGCACCCACCTCTTCCAGGGCAATTACGCAGTCCCGCACCAGCTTGGAGCTGATTTTGCATGAACTGAGTGCCCTGATGGCTGCCTGGCTGTCCGAATAGATGACTATGGTTTTATCCTCATAGCTCCTTCTGATGATTTCCCTAGCACATTGTTCTATGGCTACAATTTCGGCCTGGAACACAGTAGGGTGTTGTCCGAGACTCAAGTTTATTTTCGTCCTTGGTTTGTCCCCATATATACCTGCTCCAACTCCTTGGTCTGTTTTGGAGCCGTCTGTATACCAGATTAGGTCGGCTTTAACGGGAGGCCCTGCAACCCAGTCCTTTCTGTCTGGTATTAAAGTTTGAAATCCTTTGTTTAGCCAATAGCTTGGTATCATTTTGTCTGAAGGCATCTCACACACTGAGTTGACTTCTTGGTCCTCCTTGAATCTCCATTGTATGGCCCTTTCCTGTCTTATGATAGGACTCTGGCCTTGTTTGAGACGGTATTGTACCGCTTTCACTTCACCCTGTATGTAGATGTGAAGTGGCGGTAGATTAAGCAGCGCTTCCAGTGCTGCAGTAGGGGTCGATTTCATGGCCCCCGTAATACATAGACAAGCGAGTCTCTGTATACTTTGTAATTGCCTTATTGCCGTCTTTTGTAGCGTCTTTGTACCCCAGGCAATTGACCCGTAGGTTATCATTGGTCTGACGACCATTTTGTATAACCATAGGTTCATCTTCGGACTGAGTCCCCAATTCTTTCCGCAAAGTCTTCGGCATCTACCCAGGGTAGTTCTTGCCTTCTAAGTTGAGATACATAAAACATGTATAAAATGGTATTTTGAGAAATTTCTATTCGGTCGTGGAAAAGTATAGTATGTGACACACGCATAAAGTGTCTTTTTTACTCATGGAATTGCCGCACTCCCTAACGGCTCGTGCTATTATCAAACTTCCCATTCGTAAAAAAAAATCACTTTATGCACTTGTTACATAGGTTACTATTTATTTTTGGATTGACCATGTCTTGCGTGTTAACCTTTAATTTTACCACGAAAAAAATTACCAAATACATTAAATTAAAGTGTCTCTTACCTATTCCCCAAGTAACCCCAGCATTACAAGTCTCCACTCTACGCAAATGTCCACCCAACTGTCTCCAATAAAGTTCTAAGGGATCTACAATAATCACAGGACTTTTTATAACTAGTTTAAATGGTTGCATTTTACCCCAAAGATGTATTACACTAGCTGAATGTACAGGTAAGCGATGTCTGTAAAAATAAGACACATTATGTAAAAAAAAATATTAAAAAATATATAAAGTGAACCTCTTTACCCTCCACCCATTTTATTTTTTAAATGGATCAGTTTAAAAATTAAAACTTTAGAAAATAAAATTGATCCTCGAAAGTAGTTTATAATAGTGTTGGGAAATACGGTGATTTTTCGGTAATCTCTGAAACGGCGACAGTGATTTCTAAATCACCGTGATTTTAAACAGTGATTTTAATCACTGCAGTTACTTGAATATACATAATTACTTAACTAAAAATGGAAATATAAAAACAGCTCGGTGTCTGGCAACGAATACAAATATATTATTTATGCAGCTCTTATCGGTTTTCATTGACACGCAGCATAATATTTATTGATTTTATAAAAATAAATATAATGCTGCAAATTAAATTAACAGCAATATTACGAAATCTAAATTTTTTGGGCTAGTAACTCAAATAATCATTTTTATATAAGGTGTGACAACAACAAGCTTAATGTGATATATTGCAATATTATTATGTAAAAATAATATCAAGTTTTAGGGTTTATTCATTACCTACTTTCAAAAATAAAAAAAAAACATTTTTTATTAATCAAACATCATTTTAACATTTTTAACTTATATTCAATTACAGAAAAAATAAATATAAAATAAAAAAACTTTTTTAAAGCAAAACGAAAACGCATAATAAAAAATTTAAATTCTTTAAATAAATAAAAATAAAACAATATATAGCTTACTTTTTTCCCAATGAAAATTAAAAATTAGCATTAGGAAAGATTAGTTTTTCAGCTTTGTTGCATTAATTTATTTCTACGGTCGATTAATAATAACCCGGCTTTGGAAAACAATCTTTCACATGGCTTGGCGGTGCCCGCCATCCACCACGTCTAAACAATATAAATATTATATCAGCTTAAATCACTGTTTCCCATATTTCGATCGGTGCCATGAGCGATCATCCATTGCGTGTCGTGTCGATGCCGATTACAGTATTCGCTTCAATCACTGATCAACGTATTTGCATAAAGTAAATCACCGGTGCCAGTGATTTTCCATTCATCGGTGAAATATCGCGGTTATTGATATATCGCCCAACACTAATTTATAACCATTTATAACCTTAAAATATAAAGTCAATGGCAGTATAGTTGGTGCCAGACATAATTCTTTCTGAAAGCAATACCTCAAAGTAGTCAAAAAATTATAATGTAAACAAACTCTTTTGTGAAGAATGACTTATTGCAGCAAAAAATATTAAACCCGATTAGTTTCTGTACCCGTATTCTGTAACTCGATAAAAAGACATTTCCTAAAATTGCCATATGACCTCACGCCACGCGTCAGGTTTTATGGCAGGACCAAGATGAAATAAAAAGATTTTTTTAAGTACATGATACATGTTTTAGCAATGTTTTTTTATTTATCTAAAAATATGTAATCAGGCTCTGTCAGAAGCTATGTGCTTTCGAAAGGGTTTGTTTACTTTATCATTTTTTGAGTACTATGCGGCATTACTTTCAAAATGAATTATATCTGGCCCCCAACTATACCTACCTTAGAAATTACCTAAATACCTAATTTGGATGTCCATATTTTTGAAACTAATAAAGGTAGTTATACTCAATGTGGTATTTTCTTAAAGCTCTTTTAATGATCTTTTAATGGTGATAATGATGATAACATCCAAAATATGACAAAAAGTATATTTTTTATGAAACACTCCGTATATTATAACATCATTAAAAAGATCTTTAAAAGAGCTTTCAGAAAATACCACATTAAGTATATCTAACTTTATAAGTTTTAGAAATATGTACATCCAAATCAGGTATTTAACCAAAGAAGCTTCAAAATGATGTTCCACAATACAACCCTTTCTATTTATTTTTTTCCCAAGCGTCCAGTCGCCATTTTGAAATTTTCATCAGTCAACTTTACTCTAAAATTAGTATTTACGCATGAATTTAGTTCTCTTAATTGATCCATTCAAAAATAAAAGGGGGGACATTAAAGAAATGCACATTTTTATTATAAAAAAATCAATATCATATTTTAAAATGGACCCCTTTGCAGATACCATTATTTTTTTATTGAATATAAGTCGCCTTTTGTATCTAATAAAACTTTTGCTAAATATGGATTTTTTTATATACGGAATTTTATAACAGAACTATAAACATTTAAAATTCAATCATAAGCTTTTATCAAAGAACAAAATTTCCAACCGGTTTCCAATTTCTATTATCCAAGGGGTCCTTTTAAATACATTTTAAATATGTAAACATACCTAAAACTAGTAAATTTCTCGTCATTAACAAAAATATGAAACGCATCGTCAGTACTTTCTATCTTCAACTTAAACTCCTGTCCTCTAACAAAAGGCATATTTCCATCAGTTTCTTCTTTGTCCCACTTGCCCTCTGTCATTGAATTTCTTACAACATAATTTTCGGAAAATCTTGGATTTAAATGAAGACAAATGTTTTCTAATTCGGTAAATGCCTTATGTTTTGTCTTATAACCTACTGGAGCTTCGAGATTTATGCCTATTCGTTCTGCTTCATCTCCAACACACCTAAAAAATAGTTATTTGGCTTTTAAAATTAAGCTGGCAACGTTGTTAATAAGCCCTCATCGGCATAATTTTGAACTAGCCTAGACGAACTTGACAATCGTTAGTCAAGTTTTTCTTGCTTTTGATGCACTTAAAATCGCATTTTTTAATTTATTATTTTATAAAAAAAATATACAAAAATAGTCTACAATTTGTGCCAATTGTTTTGGTTATGGATAGCGAACAAGTTGAAAAATTGGCCATCGGAATTTAGCAGATGGCGCCACAGTAGCCAGTGGAGGAATTTTGGTATTTCTTTCAGAGACAACAATGAGACGAGTAACTGGTCCTAACAATTTTCCCCACTGTATTTATCTCTTTCTGGTTTAACGCAAGTTCCAATAAATATGTCTTTGTCTTTCATCATGGCAGGCTATCGTAGATGGAGCAATCATCGCTTTGCCCTGGTTGCCAAGTTGTTTACAATTTCTGCATGTAAACTTTAATGTCCTTTTTGGCTCGCATCAAATTAAGAGAAAGAAAATATACCATGAATCGAATATTTTTAACTTGACAACGTTTCCACAGGCAGTCACGCCGAAATGTTATTTCGATATTTGTGTTTGATATTTTTCAATGGCCGATTTGTTTGGACGGTTTGTTTACATTTTCTGTGATTTATTGTGTGTTTCGTGGTTTTTTACCTTTAATTGGACTTTGAATATTGACTTTTATTAGTGATCACAGTGTATATATTAAATTTGTGCTTTTCAACAGATAATTTAAGGTAATATTGACATGGTTATCTGTAAGAAAAAATCTTTATAAAAACCAAATAAATGACATTTTTAATTAGGTGTGTGTAATTATTGAACTAAACCCCAATATTTTATATTAATAGGAAACAAAAACAAGTACCTAACATTAAGGGCAAAAATAGCACAGCTATATAATTTGAATTTGGCGGGCAAACGATAAAGTCGACGACTCACGCGCCATCTGCGTTTACCTTCCTTGAAGACGGACAAGGAAGGCCCAGCAGCTATCTCTCTCTCGGATAATTTATTTACATTTAGTTGCTCGTCTCATTCTTGTCTCTGTTTCTTTCCTTTTTTTTTATTTGGATCTATCTGTCCTTTTTCATTCTGTATCTCACTCTAATAATTCATGCTTATTGGTTAAAAAATCTCTTCTGGATACTTTGGCGCCACCTTAAGTTGCTCCTTTCGACGGACACTTTTAATACATTCAGATGGTACTCCCCCTCTACCCTCCATAGTTTTGGTGGTTGTCATCATGGATGGCGTTGAAAATTCTGCCATAAAGCAAAAGGTGCGGATTTGTTATGTCTACAGTTTAAGTGTAAATATTAACGTTTTGTGGCATTATCTAAAATTACACGGAACGTTAGCTGGTAACTACTTATTTTTATTTAGGTTTTTAGACTATGATGGCCAATATTTTGCCTGAAATTTAATGCCTTGCTTTTGCTTCTATCCGAGACACAAACCCAAAATCGTAGATACCCATTTTTATCAGCTGATTGAGGGTATTGCGACATTGTGTCTCGACTCTTTGTTTGACCTCCGGACAGTGCGGACGTGCGTAGAAAACTACAAAGTTCTTCCCGGAGTGGCGGTTAGAGGTGCCGTACGAACGTTTTTACCTTCGGGGATCAAGGAAAGATTCACGCTAAATTGACGGAATATTTCTTCTGAATCTAAGCGCTGTGAGCGAAGATTCCTATAAGCTGATGGTATCCTGGTTGTGAACACGAGGTATTTCTCAAATGGCGGGAAATAGATGGGCGTGCCATGGGAACTGTCAGTAGTGAAAGTGAAGGTTATACGTAACACCAGTAGCAGATCTTGGTTTGACAGCCGACAATTTAGGCATGGCATCGATTGTTGAATTATTTGTTTTCTTTTGGAATTTCTGGGAGCTACAAGCTCGATTATCCAGATTTTCCGCCGACGAAGCCCTGGAAAGCATAGTCCCGAAGGGGAGAGTGGTGGATTGGACCTGAAGGGACCAAAACAAAGAAAAAGAGAGAGAGAGAGACATTGTGTCTCTTAATTTTAATTCCCAATAGTTAGTTAAAAAGTACTGTTTCAAAACACATCGTATAAAAACACCTATGGTTATTTTATACCTTTTTTTTTACAATCGAACGTAACTATGGTAACAACTTTGACAAAACTTTATATGTGTCTTGAAGTGAACATCACAACGGTTGAAATTATACTAACTCTCCAAGGTTTTCCATCGCCATTTTATAGTAACGTAGAAAAGTTTAGAATATTACAGAAAAGTCTCGCGTATTCTTTAATACAGGATGGAATAAAAGTTCTAAGACGAAAGCACTTGAAAACACTAAGGTAAATTTTTCAAATAAATGATATCAAACTAAATTTTAAATAGGGTTATTGTTTACTTATTGGATCAGGGGTTTTTGAGGCGCTAATTACGAATCTGAAAGAATTATTAATCGAGAACGTTTCGTTTTCGAGATAGACATCATCAAATTTGAAAAGCAAATTTACCTTATTTTCACCATATTCCTCCTTCTTTTTGCAAACAAATCTTGATTCAAAGCTAATTGGCAGTCAATATTTGATTTACACTTCTAAAAACCCATTTTTCTATGTATTTTACCTTTTTTCCATAATATTCCAAAGCTCCACTTTCAATCACAGTAGGCACGGCAGCGCCATGGCCACTGTGATTGAAATGATTGAAAGTAAACTTTGTAATTTTATGGAAAAAAGGGGTAAAATAAATATAAAAATGAGGTTTGAAGAACTGGAAATAAAATATTGAGAGCTAATTTAGCAGAAAGCTCAAGAATTTTATAGAAAAAGAAGGGTGATGTGGTGAATTTAGGTACTAATACTATTCAAGTTTAATGATGAATATCTCAAGAACGAAACTCTGCCGACTAAAAATTCTGTTAGATTTGTGGTGTGCCATAAGTAAACAATAACCTTAAATAGTCAACTTTACACAATTCTATAAATTAAATACTTATTTTTAAACTCCGTAACAGTATTTTCTGGGAAAGCTTTACAAAAGTTGGGTTTTATCTTGAGGGTGGGTGCGGATTTGTCAGTGAATTCACTGCGTTTACTGTACTGTTCTCTTGTGAGATCTCGCATCGAATATGCATCTATGATATGGTCCCCTTTTTATAATATCTATAAAACCCAGTTAGAGAATGTTCAAAAAAATTTGTGAAGTATTGTGCATTTAAACTGAACATGCGGGATAGGTACGAGGTAGTCTCCTCTCATCTTAACCTGCTACCTCTGGAGGTTAGAAGGGCGGTTAGTGATTTGTGTTTTATTCACAAATTAATCAATGGAAACATTGATTGTCCGGTTCTTCTTGGGCAAATTTGTTTAAAAATCCCTACTCGATCGCTTAGAAGTAATCAGCTATTTTCAGTTCAATATCATCGGACTAACTATGGTTTTCATGCTCCAATCTCACGCTCCCTAGCATATTTGAATGCTCATCCTAGTATAGATCCTTTTGGAAGCTCACTTAATCTCTTTCGAAAGCAATGCTTCAGATCACTATTAAGTGGTTAATGTAAGGGTTAATTTGTAGATTCTATAACTATGATTTTCTGATATATGTATAAAGTAATTTTATTTTATGTTTTATACTTATCTTTTAATATTTTATGTATCTGTTAGAAATGTTATAATGGGGTATCCCATATATTGCTTAAATAAATAAATAAAAAATCTAGATAAGAATGAGAAAATATTCACACCTTCAACACTTACCCAGTTAATGTTATAACCGTCCCAGGCATACACCCAACATGTAAGGCCACTTTTATAGGGCATTCTTTGCCGCTTAAATCAAACTTTTGAACGTAACAATCGTCCTCTCGCAGTTGGTTGCCTTCCACTTGTGAAGGGTCCCATACAAAAATATCCCCCTTGTTTGTCACTGCCCATACGCTTTCGTCACTTGGTTTGCCTTAGTAAAAAAATATACATAATTTAGACCAAAGTAATAAATTAAATAGGGCTGGGAAAAACCGGCAAAAACAAAACCGGTTTTTAAAAAACCGGTATTTAAAACCGGTTTTAAAAACCGGTATTAAAAACCGGTATTAAAACCGAAAATGGTCTTTAAAACTGAAAACCGAAAACGGTTCTCAAAACCGAAAAAGGCTTTTCTAAACCACAGTTTACAGAAAATCGGAAAGTAATTATTCTCTATTAATCGTTTTTGCGTTGATTACGGATTTGCCCATGAGCTGTGGTGTTAAGTGATAATCATTATTCATCCTAGAATATTCTTCAAAAGAAATTGGTTAAATATAAATAAGAATAAACATATAACATCCCTGTTAATAAAATGCAAGATTCTAAAAGGTGATGTAAAAATTCCATACATACATAAATAATTTATTTTTTCCTCTTTATTTAAAATTGGTATTCTATTTTCGGCGTTTTTTTTTTGGTTTATTGGATAATAAAAAACAGAAAAGGAAACGTGGTGATTTTTAAATTTTAATTTAGTGTATTATTATAGTAAGTTGTAGTTTTTATATAAACCGCAATAAACCAAAAACCTATTAATTGATATTCGAAGAACCGCTTTTCGATTTTGGTCCGATTATCCAAAAACCGGTATTCTATAACCGATTATCCGAAAAACCGGTATTTGAAAACCGCTTTTGTAAAACCGGTTTACCGATATTCAAAAACCGGTTTGTCAAAACCGGTTAACCGGTATTCGAAACCGGTTTTTGGTTTTGGCCAGAAAAGCAGTTAACTGAAACCCGGTTAACCGAAAAACCGGTTTCGGTTGCCAGCCCTAAAATTAAACATTAGTTTTAACAAATATAAAGTGTTATCTTCTGAAAATTGATTATTTTACATAAGGAAAATTTAGTAAAATTTAAAACATAAGAGTGAAAAAAATTAAAGTGTTAAATATTAATGGGTAAATTTTGTCTCCAACATTTCAGTTCAGATTTACTAAAAATAAAGTAACAACAAACTTGCTTCTTCTACTACCGTTAAAAAAAGAGCCGTTTTTGTAATTGTCAAGTACTCCTAGTACACTACACATGGTGATTCAAAAATGAATCACGAAACTTAAGAGGGTGATTCTACATGACAAAATAAGGGTAGAGCTTTATATAATTTTTTTCCAAAATGTTATCCGTTTTCGAATTACAAGCCGTCAAAGTTCAATTTTTATTTTGGTTTTTTCGCCATAAAGCATTTATTTTTTAACCAATCCAGTTGATATTTGGCACACAAATCGAGCTTTGCAGATTCTAAAATTTTAAAACAAAAGTACTTTTTTAAATACCGCCAGAGGGCACTTTACCTAAAACTTAAAATTTATTTACATCAACTTTTTATTTTGACAGATATCGTAAAGCTGGGGGCGTCATTTTATAGGCAATCAAAAACTTAAAAATAAGGTACTCTTTATTAAAGTCGATAAACCTCACCGTTTAGGCACCAATAGACATCTAAGTTTTCATCAATTTCAATCAAATTACCTACAGGGTGTCCAGTAACTCAACCGACAAACCGACAAACGATTCTACAACAAAAATAAATAAAAAACTTCAAATAAACATATGTCCTAAACGTCTTAGTTTTTAAACTACGGGGTGTTAAAAATTAAAAAATAAATAATAGTTTAAAAAACTAAAAAACACGCTTTTATATGCAACCGAACTAAAAAATAGAAAATAATTTTTATTACAAAGATTTTGTCACTTCAGAGTAAAAAGCGTGGGGTGTATGTTACTATTTTTTCATAACTTTTCCCTCATAGATATTTGCAAATAGAATAATTATAACATTTAATATATTAAGCACCCCACGTTTTATTCTGAAGTGACAAACTCTTTGTAATGAAAAATTATTTTCTAATTTTTAGTTCGGTTGCATATAAAAGCGTGTTTTTTTAGTTTTTTTAAACTATTATTTATTTTTCATTTTTTAGTTCGATATATCAATTAGTTTTTAAAAATAAATGCTCCAGTTTATTCACTAAAAATTCCTTCGCCATTTTGTCAAGAGACACAGAGGATCTGTAAAGGAATTTATTTATCCTGGCGGTCCTAATCAGGATAACGGGATACTGTTTTTAAATTAATGCATTGTCATCGGTCCTTGATACGTGTGCAAAGTTTCAAAGAAATTGAATCGCTGGAAGTTGGTAAAAATTAGGCTCAAAGATTCCGTTACATAGATAGATAGATAGATGGGTAGATAGATAGTTACAACCCAAGCTAATAAAAGTGTGTTAAAAAAGTTTTTTTTTGTATTAAATATTTAAAAAAAAATATAATAATTTTTAACACCCCGTAGTTCAAAAACTAAGACGTTTAGGACATATGTTTATATGAAGTTTTTTCTTATTTTCTGTTGTAGAATCGCCCCGTAAAGTTTGTCGGTTAAGTTACTGGACACCCTGTAGCATGTAGGTAATTTGATTGAAATTGATGTCTATTGGGGCCTAAACGGTGAGGTTTATCGACTTTAATAAAGAATACCTTATTTTTTAAGTTTATGATTGTCTATAAAATGACGACCCCAGCTTTAGGATAATAAAAAGAGTTATGATGTAAATAAATTTTAAGTTTTAGGTAATGCCCTCTGGCGGTATTTTAAAAAAGTACTTTTGTCTTAAAATTTTAGGGTCTGCAAAGCTCAATTTGTGTGCCAAATATCAACTGAATTGGTTAAAAAATAAATGCAATATGGCGAAAAAACCAAAATAAAAATTGAACTTTGACGGCTTGTAACTGGAAAACGAATGACATTTTGAAAAAAATTATATGAAGCTCTACCCTTATTTTGTCAAGTAGAATCACCCCCTTAAGTTTCGTGATCGATTTTTGAATCACCCTGTTTCAAGTGAAAAATAAGTACAGGTTAGAAAATCTCATTGTTAATAAACAAAGATAAATATTTACTATTTACCTATTACATCTCTTAATTTTCCACAGGTTGTAGCAAAATGAGCCTGCCATTCTTCAAGTAGCGTATCACTGGAAAATTGCAAAATAACTACGGCGGGATAGTTCCTAGGAGTGTGTATGGACAATCTTGGATTCCCTGGTTCACTGCTCAGCTGGACACAGGTTATATCACTTAGTGTAAAGGAATGCTAAAAAGAGAGTCAGAGTCATATTTTTCGCTTTTCTCATAATAAAAAAGTGTAAAGTGGCCATCTTGTGCATTTTTTCCAGTAAAATTGTAAAGAGGAATTAAAAAAGGTAAAACAAAGCCAATATGACTTAAAATTTACCCTTTTCCTAATATGATACCTTATAAATTCATTTATTTTTCAAAGCATCTTATTTTTATTGACAGGTTTTAAAAAAATGATTCCATGTTCATCTTACCATAGTTGTAGCGCCATCTGGATTTAAAATAGTCAACGTTCCAGTTGTCTGAATCCATTCTAGCTGTAAGATACAATCCACAAAATTCGTCGAGCCCAAATTTACCCTAGCTTCCCTGTATGTATCCACGATGTGGTATCTACAGCTCGTTCATAGAGACCAAATTTGCCCTGGTAAACAGAACAATGTTTTTTATTATTTTTGGTAATAGTTCGATATAGCGGTTTTCGCTATTATAAAAGATTTTCGAAAAATTATTTTTCAGGGCGTTTCTATAATTCGATTATGATACAAATCTGTGTGCGCGTTTTCCAAAATCCATTTCTATAATTTATTATTAATAAAAACATTTACGGGACGGTGGAGTGAACAGGGGTGCTGGGTGGGGACAAAACAGTATAAATCCAACATCAAACACAAGAACACATTAATACACTGCACTCGGGGCACATGAAAAATGTAAATTAATTTTAAAAAGTATTAAATTTATCGAAAAACTATCCCACACATATGAGATATCTCGTCCGCCATTAATTAAAGAAGGAAAATAGGCGCATTCAATTTGGTCAGCTGATAACATGAAGTTCGTCATTATGAAAATGACAGTCTTGATAGAAGCAGCGTTGCCAAACTTCCTATGAAGAATTAACACCAAGGCTATTTCGGGGATTATCCACCATTTTCATAAGAAACAATGGTATGTTTTGTAGAAATGCCTCCTTCTTTATGTTTCGGTATTTTTCTTATTTCTCTACAAATTATAATAGGAAGAAAGAATAACTTAATTTTTCATAAGAATTTTGTCCTGTATCTTCCTTTTTTTAAGCTATTGACACTTTCTCACTTTATTTGGCAACATCGCAAGACATTTACGGTTCTATTGCAAACTCTTCTTTTTATGCAGTGACAGCCATGGCAGGATTGTTGTACTATTATTTATTTTTAATTTTTTTAAACAATTTTTTGGGCATTTTTGTAAACAGAAAGTGTGGTGTGTACTGTGAAATACTTTTTTGGGTGTTTAATGTAGGATTTCTACTGTTTCGTCCCCACCCAGCACCCCTGTTCACTCCACCATCCCGTAAATATGTTTTTATTAATATAAACGCGGAAAACGCGCACACAGATTTGTGTCATAATCGACCTATAGAAACGCACTGAAAAAGATTTTTCAAAAATTTCTTTTAATAGCGAAAACCGCTATATAGAACTATTACCTTATTTTTTAATCCAAACATATACAGGGTGTTTCACAACTTATCCGACAAACGTTAAGGGCTAATTCTACAATAAAAAATAAGAGAAAACTTCATATGGACATAATATGTCCTAAACGTCTTAGTTTTTGAAATACGAGGTGTTATAAAAATTTTAAAAATTGTTGTGTATAAATTTATACCCATTCAGATATTTAAAAAAAATGATGATTGATTAAAGACCTTTACATCCGAAGACATTTCTTCGCATACAAGAAAAAAATAAATTTTTACCAGTGTCGGTAGGGTAAATATTTTTTAATAAAAAAATGGTATGCCACTGCATTTTTCTAAAATAAAAAATGAAATTCGTATAGATAACATCAAGTTCTACAGTAAAAAAACACCTTTGTTATATATCCTTCAATTAGGTATGGATTTGACCATGTCGAAAAAGGTTAAATAAAAAAAGTCAAGAGATCAAATTTTTACAAACCCAATGGGAATTTTAAAAAGTATTTGTATTTTAGTACCATTTTTTTATCAAAGAATATTAGCCCTAAGCCTCTCATAAACAAAACTGGTAATTTTTTTTCTTGTATGCCAAAAAATGTCTTCTGGTGCATAAGAGGCGTCCCCCAAATTTTTTATCTTAGTTGGTATAAAAGTTATTCCAAAAAAAACAATAATTATTTAAAATTTTTAACACCCCGTAGTTCAAGAACTAAAACGTGTAGAACATATCTTTATAGAGAGTTATTTCTTATTTTTTATTGTAGAATTAGCCCTTCAAGTTTTTCGGATAAGTTGTAAAACCCCTGTATTTTAAGCATACGTACAAGGCTTATTACAATTATTCATTAATAGAAAAAAAGGAGAATTTCCATTTTTATAACTTACATGATGCAATGACCTTGCTTTTAAATCATCCAAAATTTTATTTCGCCAAGGCTGTTCAAATTCTTCTTGCATTGCACCATAACTGGACTCTGAGAACCAATTCGGCATATGGCTCGATTCTAGTAAGCATGTACCAGCTTCTACCTAGAGACAAAATATGAATCAAATTTAAATTACATAATTTCACCAAATATATCATTTATACTTTGGACACTTTATATTGATAATTGATAAGCGTTATGGTTTAAGAGATAATGTTTTGGAATGGTTTAGATCATATCTGAGCAATCGAGAGCAGATAGTGATTCTGCTCTATTTTAATGATATAACAAAAACTAATATAAGTGGATCATTAACTTTGTTTGCCGATGATACCTCTATATTTTGGCATGACACAGACACAGAGAGACTGCAAAAGTCGATTTCCAATGATATTAAGATCATCAAAGAGTGGTGCGACTGTAACTTTCTCTCATTTAATATATCTAAAACAAACGTTTTACACTTTAACTGCACTATGAGTGATGTTTATTTGGGTGATCAGCTAATAGAGAGTAAAACTAGCACAAAGTTTTTGGGTATTACCTTAGATAATAATCTAAAGTTTGAGAGCCATATTGAGAATTTGGCAGGAAGGCTAACCAGGGGTTGCTATGCCATTCGCATGACTTTTAGGGAACTGGGGTTATCGGTTTCTAAGCAAGTATATTTTACTCTTGTGGAGTCTCATTTAAGGTATGGTTTGCCCTTTTGGGGTAGTTGCTCTAAAACTCTCTTTACTTCCATATTTTTAATTCAAAAGAGGGCTGTTAGATACATGTGCAATGCTAGTCCTAGAGAGTCATGCAAGCCACTTTTTAGCAGACATAAAATATTAACTTTAACATGTTTGTATATTCTGGAGTCTGTTTGTTTAGTTTTTAAAAGACAGGAAGAATATAGAAGAGAGGAGACGCCATATACCACTAAAAACTGTCATAATCTGGTGTTACCAATACCCTCTAGTACATTGGTGCGCAATTCTCTTCTGTACAATTCCAAAAAATGTTCAATCATTTACCTTTGTACATTCAGTCTCTATCAAATTATAAAAAATTTAGGAATCAACTTAAAAACCTACTGTTGGGCAAGATTTATTATGATGTAAGTGAATATTTTTCTGACAGTTTTGAATTTTAAAATGTTTGTGTATTTTTGTATATATATTTTTTTTGTATATATTTAGAATATTTTTTTTGTGTGATTCTTAAAAGTTTATGAATTATGTGTTTTTGTGTGTTTTACTTGTAAATATTTTAATTATTAGTTTTTTTCTCTTTGTCAACAAGAACTATTTATTTTCTTAAGACAATAAAGAATATTTTGAATTTGAATTTGAATACTTAGTTAGTCTCTCTCTCTCTCAATATATAGTGCCCACAGTAAAGGGGTGGGCGGCGCGCTTGTGGCTGCTCCGGTTGTATCGGCAGCATCGATCTCCGGAGTTAAGCAGTGAACTGCGCGCCCATAACTGGATGGGTGACCGGCGTTGTCGGTTTTAGGCAACGGCACGCGGTGTTCTGCTCGGGGGTGCGAACGGACCGAGCAACAACCATCCAAGTTATGGAATGAATGGTGTGTGAATGGGAAGGAGTAGGGGTCAAGGTACAATAAGCCTTCAGGCTGCAGTGCACCACCTAGGGGGACGGTCGTCGACCTGGGTGGGATGACCCTGAAAGGGCGAAAGAAAAAAAAAAAAAGGAAAAGGGGTGGGCATAAGTCACCCGGCAGCCTTAAAATCAGCTTATGCGTCGGTCCCACTACTCCCACCGCTCTCACTTGGATTTATACAGCGTGTCTTTGGAACTTCTTAATAAATGGGAAACTTTTTTATTATTAATTTTACGAAAAAAGTGTGTCTTCATAAAACGTCCAGCTTGATGAGAAAATACATTTGCACCTAAATATTTGAAGGTTGGATGTACAGAGTGGCTTAAAAATTACTTGTTTCCAAATTAAAATAAGGGCTATTTCCTAAATACGGTATCAAACTTTAAAGGGTGATTTTTATGCCATTTTATGAAGAAAAGTTCCTATAAACATATGTCCGGCGTTGCTTCGTTTCTGAGATACAAGACGTTAAATATTTGTTTAAAGGTCTGTTTTTAAATATCTTAAATACGAAGCCAGATAAAAAAAAATGTACTTTACTAAAAAGTTGTATGTTTAGTTGCTTTAAAGGGAAAAAATATTAAAACTGCATAAAAAGTCAGTGGCGTACATTTTTCTCTCAATAATATTGGCTGTTGTGCCCACTGTACGCCACTGGCGTTTTATGTATAATTTATTTTGTTGTTTTTTTTACTCTATATCTTTATGTATGTAATATTTTATGATTATGCTATATAATTTGTTGTTGCCTTAAGAATACCATTTAGAAAGTTTA
The DNA here is from genome assembly GCA_014170235.1 of Listronotus bonariensis. Taxonomy (NCBI): domain Eukaryota; kingdom Metazoa; phylum Arthropoda; class Insecta; order Coleoptera; family Curculionidae; genus Listronotus; species Listronotus bonariensis. Next base: position 109,377 of record JACEGR010001177.1, read on the forward strand.
TTTCTGTAGAGTATTTATATGAATAAATAAATAAATAAATATTGTTTTCCTTTAAAAAAAAAAACTAAAAATACAACTTTTTAGTAAAGTACATTTTTTTGTATCAGGCGTCGTATTTAAGATATTTAAAAACAAACAGACCTCTAAAAAATATTTAACTCCCTGTAAGAAACGAAGCAACTCCGGACATATGTTTATAGGAACTTCTTTTCATAAAAGGACATGAGAAATCACCCTTTAAAGTTTGGTACCGTAGTTAGGAAATAACCCTTATTTTAATTTGGAAACAAGTCATTTTTTAGCCACCCTGTACAACTTTCAAATATTTTTGTGGAAATGTATTTTCGCATCAAGCAGGACTTTTTATGAAGAGACACTTTTTTCATAAAATTAATAATAAAAAAGTTTCCCATTGGTTAAAAACTTCCGAAGACACGCTATTTATTATTTTCGTATATACTTTTATATTTAAGATATTTATAAAATAACAGCTCTGTTTCTCAAAAACGAAGCAACTCTGGACATATGTTTATAAAAATTTTTCTTTATAAAATGACATAAGAAAATATCCTTTAAAGTTCTGTACTGTTATTAGAAAATACCCGATATTTTAATTTGGATACAAGACTTTTTAGGCCACCCTGTAGCAGAGTTGGGTCGAATACTGAAACTTGGTATTCGAATACGAATACAAATATGAATACCGTAAAAAAAGTATTCGAATACCTACAAAAAAACGTATTTGAATACTCAGTATTCATGAATACCACGATTGGGTATTCATGAATACTGAAGAGCAAAAACCTCCTTTCTCTAGAAAAAGCAACTCATTCTTATTTTTCTACGTTTTTCCATAACAAAAATGCAGTGGCGTACCTTGTTCTTGCTTAAAAACTAATCATTTCAAGCATACAAGACTTCTCCCAAATTTTCCAAAGATAAATTTTCTATTTTTTAAACTATTGACTTTACATGTACATACTATCTATGATTTACCAGATAGTCATGATTTAAACTGACATAATAGAATTTATTATACACATCCCTTTTGTGTAAAATGGAGATAAATACATATTAGTCTAACCTAATACATAGAAAACGTAGTTTGCAATGTCACTTTTTATATGTTGTACCAAGTTATTTGTTTTGTTTTTTTGATAGCAAAACCCCAAAGAAGTTAAAATCATTAATTTAGATATAATTTTGTTTGCAAAAATAAATGTATATCTGTTTAAAATTACTTACCTATTAGGACCATAGAAACAACAGATCAAGATTAAATAAACATAATGAATTATATTTTTTTAAAATTTGTAAAACTAACTTTCTAAACTGTTAGTTTGCAAATGATGATATATTTGACTTATATCAAATTTTACCCCGTCGCGTCGTCGGCAAAACCACCGCGAACATGTTTTAACCCGCTTAAGATGCATAAAAAGTGACGTAATATTCATAAAATAAGTAAACAGTATTTAAATTTAGGATTTAAATACCAGAATATAGGTATTTGAATATCAGAATTCGAATACCAGAATATTCAGAATAAAGAATACCGAATACTGACCAAAAAAGTATTCCGTCGAATACCGAACATCAAACACAAAGTGGTATTCGAATACCGCACAAATGTATTCTGAATAGTATTCAGAATACCGAGTATTCGAATACTACCCAACTCTGCCCTGTAGACAAGCTGTATAACACCTAACAAATAAAAGTTTCACTTACCCATGACCAAGGAGCATCATATTCAGCCCACCCCATCTCTTCATCTTCAGCAAAAATACAAGAATCTCGACTAGATTCGCTCCACACGCTCTCGTCTGTTTCGGGATGAACTTCAGTACCAACTATGGATCCCACTGAATGAACAGGACTCCACGCTTTGGGATTTTTCGGTTGAATCTCGTATTTGTCGCCAACTGGCAGAGATGCTGGGGCTAATGGTGCTGAACGTGATTGTTCCTCGAATTCGGAAAGGTTGGATTGTTCTATCATGCTGCTTGGACGACTCTAGATCAAGAATAATGTATTTTGAATTATTGAACAGAGTTGTTATTTATATTTTGCCATTCATTTTTAACTATAACCACGAAGGATAGAAAAGAGCGTTCTGTATAGGAGTTTCATAATTTTTCATCTATTATCTATTGAGCATAAAAAAAAATATTAATGAACATCAAAAACTTAAGAAAAATGAAGGGTTAAACTTTTTTAGATGAAAGACCCTGTATCTTATGTCAACATTAAGAAGGTCTTTAAAAAGCTTTACAGATTTTTATTTTTTTATTTTTGGACAAATCACGAAGGCTAAAAGCCTAAATACTAACGTACCGTGGGTGTCTTAAGCGAGGTAAAAGGGAGTTTGTTGACACGGGACCTAAATACTTGAAGATTTGGGGGGAAGGAAGGAAAGACCTCCGCGGGCAGCAGGTTCCACAATCTAGAAACTAGAGGGATAAAAGAATGAACAAAGTGGAAAGTTCGGGGCCTGTCCAGTTGGACCGTATAGGAATGCATACGCGCGGCACGACGAGTTTCTCTGTTGGGAACCGTGAGTGGAGGAACTATACTGGAGAATTCTTCAAAGCAGATGCCATGGAAATACCTATAAAAAGCGATAAATACCCCACAGCCCGACGATGGGGAAGAAAGGTGAGGCCTTTCGGTAAGTGAAGGATCATTAATGAGACGAATAGCCCTTCTTTGAATGAAATCAAGAATGCTTAGGGTTGTGGGGGACGCCATGCCCCAGATATGAGAACAATATTCCAAGGGAGGTCGGATTTGGGACACATATAAAGTGTATAAATTAGAAGGGAAAAAATACTTTTTGGCTCGAAAGAGAAATCCAAGCTTTTTTGAAGCTGCCGTGGCTATAGATATTGTTACAGACTTTCAAAAATGTGTTTAGGTTATAGAATTTTAGAGAGTTAGGATCATTTAATTTAGTTTGTTAATTTATTTAAATAATTTACCTTAATTTTTCCAAGTTCTTTCATCACTTTCGAAGGTTTCCGAAAACGCCCGAATTATCCATTAATAACTTTTATGCCATCATGTACTATGGAATTTTCACGATATTTCTCGAATATTCTAGATCATTCTTTACTCTTCCACCATACTATAAAAGGGCGACGGGAAACTTCGGATCAGTCAGTATAAATTCGACTTTTGTGTTGTAAACTTCGAGACATTGACAAGAGTAGATTTTGTCGTTGTTGTAACCATAGTTACGTTCCATTGTTAATAAAGGTATAAAAACGAAGACACGTGTTTTTATACGAGGTGATTTGGAACATTTGGTGTCAGAAGCGGAACGAGGTTACCCAAGGAAGCCGAAGTGGTAAGAAGAGTGAATGCCAGTTGAGACAAGACAAAGACAGCAAGTAGTTATGGAGGAGTTAAGTGCACTAATTAAACAAATGATGGAAAAACAAGAATCCGAAAAAGATTTGGGTAAAACCAGTGTAGTTCAACATCGAATAAACACTGGAGACGCATCACCGATAAAACAGCCACCCAGAAGAATTCCTTTAGCTAAGAAAGAAGAAGTTGAAAAGTTACTTGAGGACATGCAAAATCAAGGCATCATAGAACCATCCCAGAGCCCATGGTCATCTCCTGTAGTCCTAGTCAAGAAGAAGGATGGTTCCACCAGATTTTGTGTTGATTTCCGAAGACTGAATGACGTCACGAAGAAGGACAGTTTTCCACTACCAAGAATTGACGATACCCTAGACACATTGACGGGGTCAAAATGGTTTTCCACATTAGACCTAAAAAGTGGCTATTGGCAAGTAGAAATTTATCCGGAAGACAAGGAAAAATCTGCTTTTTCAACTGGAAACGGACTGTGGCAGTTTAATGTTATGCCATTTGGTTTATGCAATGCCCCCGCTACTTTTGAACGTTTGATGGAGTTGACATTACGGGGACTAACTTGGAAAACCTGCTTAGTATATCTAGATGACATTATAATTCTTGGAAAAACATTTGACGACCACTTGAAAAATGTTGAAGAAGTTTTTCAGAAGCTTAGATCCGCCCAGCTGAAGCTTAGTCCAAAGAAATGTCACCTTTTCCAGAAAGAAGTAAAGTACCTAGGGCATATAATTACCGAAGAAGGAGTAAAAACTGATCCAGAGAAGACTGAAGCTATCCAGAACTGGCCAGTACCAAAGAACAAGCATGAAATTAGAAGTTTTCTGGGATTGTGTACCTATTACAGACGGTTCATACATGGGTTTGCCGATATTGCAAGACCATTACATCGTCTTACGGAAAACAACAACAGCTACGAATGGACTGAAGATTGTCAAGCAGCTTTTGTACACCTAAAGAAAGCCCTGTGCAAGCCCCCGGTGTTGTCCTATCCACAACCAAATCAAACATTTATTGTGGACACTGATGCGAGTAACACTGCTATTGGTGGAATTTTGTCACAGATGCAAGATGGCCAAGAAAAAGTAATAGCCTATTTTAGCAAAGTCCTTTCCAAACCTGAACGAAATTATTGTGTCACCAGAAAAGAACTTTTGGCTATTGTTAAATCCCTAGAGCATTTTCATAAATACCTGTATGGCCAAAAATTCCACCTAAGAACGGACCATGCATCACTTAAATGGTTGCTTCAGTTCAAGAACCCTGAAGGTCAGATAGCACGATGGCTACAACGCATTCAAGAATATGATTTCAAAATTGAACATCGAAGGGGACTGAACCATAAGAATGCTGACGCTTTATCAAGACGACCTTGCCCGGATGATTGTAAACACTGCAGCAGACGAGAAGAACATGAAGATCCTGATGAATTTCACTGCCGAAGAACACGTCTCCAGTGCTCTCAAGAATGGGATCCTAAGATCTTGGCCAAAGAACAACTAGAAGATCCCGATCTTGGAGACATTATCAAACTTAAGACAGAAAATTTGGAAAGACCACCATATCAGAAAATAGCCTCCAAGTCTCCAAGACATAAAGGGTACTGGGCCATATGGGACTCTTTGATTATTAAAGATGGCCTATTACAAAGGGTCTGGGAAAGTTCTGACGGCAAAACCCATAAACATCAGATAATCCTACCAACCAAAAGGATCCCTGAAGTATTGCAAGCCTTGCATAATGGTGTAGGAGGTGGCCATTTTGGAGTTATGAAGACTCTTGAAAAGGTTCGAGAAAGGTTCTACTGGCTGGGAAGCCGTGCAGACGTAAAAGACTGGTGCAGAAGGTGTAAGGACTGCGCTTCCAGCAAGGGACCCAAAACACGAAGCCATGGCAAGATGAAGCAATACAATGTAGGGGCACCTTTTGAAAGAATTGCCATAGACATAGCAGGGCCATTTCCAGTTAGTAAATCAGGGAATCGCTATATCTTGGTAGCGATGGATTACTTCAGTAAATGGCCAGAAGTCTACCCAATCCCAAATCAAGAAGCTATAACTGTTGCCGATGTATTATTTCAACAATGGATTTGTCGCTATGGAGTTCCTAGAGAAATACATTCCGATCAAGGCAGAAACTTTGAGTCCGATCTTTTCAAGAACCTTTGTAATCTCCTGGGAATCCATAAAACAAGAACAACACCTCTTCATCCCCAGTCCGATGGTATGGTAGAGCGGTTTAACAGAACACTTGATAACTACCTGAAAATTAAAGTAAATGACCAACAAAGTGACTGGGATAACTGTATACAGCCGTTTTTATTAGCATACCGCTCCGCAATTCACGAAACTACTGGCGAAACACCTGCTAAAGTCATTTTCGGAGCGGAAATATGCCTTCCAGTTGACTTGCTTACAGGACGACCTTCCACCAATGAAGAACCAGCAGAAGACTATGTAAGTCAACTAAGTAAACAGCTACAGAGGATACATGAAGAGGTGCGTACCAAGTTACAAAAAGGAAGTGACCGTATGAAATCCCGCTATGACTTGAAAGCTAACCATCAGGGATTTGTCGTCGGTGAAAAAGTTTGGTTATACAATCCAAGAAGAACCAAGGGGCGTTCACCGAAACTACAGAAGTCATGGGAGGGACCATATAAAGTGGTGACACGGCTTAATGATCTGGTGTACCGTATACAGAAGAGTCCACAGGCAAAGATGAAAGTAGTACATCTAGAAAGGCTAAGCCGTTATCAAGACAGTGAAGATACTTGATCGAGACGATCAAAACTTGGAAGGGGGCAATGTTACAGACTTTCAAAAATGTGTTTAGGTTATAGAATTTTAGAGAGTTAGGATCATTTAATTTAGTTTGTTAATTTATTTAAATAATTTACCTTAATTTTTTCCAAGTTCTTTCATCACTTTCGAAGGTTTCCGAAAACGCCCGAATTATCCATTAATAACTTTTATGCCATCATGTACTATGGAATTTTCACGATATTTCTCGAATATTCTAGATCATTCTTTACTCTTCCACCATACTATAAAAGGGCGACGGGAAACTTCGGATCAGTCAGTATAAATTCGACTTTTGTGTTGTAAACTTCGAGACATTGACAAGAGTAGATTTTGTCGTTGTTGTAACCATAGTTACGTTCCATTGTTAATAAAGCTATAAAAACGAAGACACGTGTTTTTATACGAGGTGATTTGGAACTATATATTGTGTTTATGCCAGTTAAGGTTACTTTCAAGTGTGACGCCCACAAGATGGAAGGTGTCTTTGCTCTGTAAAACTTGGCCGCTCATAAGTAGAGGATGAGTATTTGATGACTCTTTTCGCGACAAGGAACATGATTGTGTTTTGGATGCATTAAAATGGACGAGATTTTTGGCGCCCTAATCCAATATTAAATTTAGATCCTGCGAAAGAGATATTTGCATCGCTCTGCGTTTGTTTTCCAAATCAGGTTTAGTGATGGGTTTAGGAAACTGAAAACTGGAGTGAAGGGTACTATCGTTGGCGAAACTATGAATGGAATTAGTTGTGGACGAGAGAAGGTCGTTGATGTGTAGAAGAAACAATGTTGGTGCCAGAACTGAGCCTTGAGGCACTCCAGCATTTACTTGGTGAAAGCTTGAAGAATGGCCGTCCACAATAACTGATATACGTCGATCAGATAGATAACTAGAGAGCCAAGTACAGAGTTATGTTGAAAGACCATAGGAGGGAAGTTTATTAAGAAGTGCGGCATACCAGACCTGATTAAAAGCTTTGGTTTTATCAAGAGCAACGATCTGGGACTCACCTAGAAATGCAAGGGACTTATTCCAGCAGGGTGATATGAAGGAAAGAAGATCTGCTGTAGATCTTTTGTATATATATTTGATATATCTCTAGCGAATCTTTACATATCAATGTGCTAAAGAAATGTTTACTGAAGTCATAGACGTGAGATCAAATAATTTTGACTTTGTGATTATTGGAAAAATAATAATAATGATGATGATTTTCACATTTTTTTGTAGTGCAAACTGAGTTATGTGATAAGTTTTTCCTCGTGGCGCAGTAAACAGAGCGTTGATCTTTGAAGCCAGAAGTCACCGGTTCGATTCCCAGCGGGGGAGACATATTTAGGGTTATTTAAAAATAACGACCGTGGTCGCACTAGCGCGTTGTCTAAAAGGTACTGTAAAATGCATAACTGCATGTTTCAGTGCTTGGACAACGTTGACGGAACAGGGGAACGATGGGTTAAACATCTAATAACCCGACACCCACGGTACTCTGGTATTTAGGCATAGGCCTTCGTGGGATGTCAAAAACATAAAAAAGTGACGTGCCCAATATATTATGTCGCGTGCCCTTGGTTCGCCGCCATCACTGATCTATGGTAAAAATATACAGTGTGTCCAAGATAAGGATCCTAAGCATGGGAATCTCAGTACCTATTGGAGATACAGCTTAGGTTAAATTTGAAAAAAGTTGTGTTTTTTAACGTTTATTTACATGCCGTAAAAAAATTTTCATGGCCTGCTGAGATATTTGGCAAAAACGAAAATTTTACTATATCGTTTTTATTTTTTTCTGACTTTATTTGAAGAGATATGAAAAAACTAATAACACTTCTTCATTGGCACTTTTTAGTTACTACATGATGGTATTTTTAGATTTTATATCCGACGTTTCGCTTTCAAGAAACCATCATCAACTTTATTAATTATTTGATTACTTGAATTTTATTATAATAAAATTATATATTAGAAGATGAGTAACACACATCACAATCTTGTTTGATCAAGCCAAAAAATAATGTAGTTAGCCATTTTATAGGGTGATTCAGAATTTATTTTTAAAATTAAAAGCATACATTGGTCACGAATAACTTGATGATATAAACAAAAAATAAATTTAAAAACCTTTTTTAAATCGGATTCTAAAAAAATATAGATTAAGCTGTGTGACACTTAAAAAAATGCTAAGTAAGGTTCACAGGACTCTAAATTAAAGGTGGGTTAGGGCGCCAAAAATATTGTGTTTCAATGCCTTTAAAACACAATCGTGTTTTTGTCGCGAAATAAGTCTTTCAATGCTCATCCTCTACTTGTGAGCGGCCAAGTTCTACAAAATAAAGAAATATTTATTCTTTTGGGCCTGGAACACATTAGGTTTGTTCCAGCAGGCTTTCAGAAATGTTTGCAAAAGTTCGGATTCTGCGCACGTCAAATTTGTCGTTCCAGCAGTGCCATGTTTGTCACATTATACAATTGTTTGTTGTTCCAGCAGTAGTTTTAGGATGTTGGAAACTGTTTGAAAAGTTTGCAAACATTCTTCAAACATTACTGACAAATTTTTAACATAACCTTTCTTGTATTGACGTATAAGTAATATGCACGTTTTGTTTATTTTTCGTTCCAGCAGAAAACTGTTGCCAACATTTCTGACTAATGTTTGTAACAATTTCTGCGTTTTACGATTGTTGCTAACATGTTTCCAACAATCTGCTGGAACAAACCTATTATATCCTATGTCACAGCAACTTTTTTTTAATAGATAGAGTGACTCAAGGGAAAGGTATATATGTATAATAACTTGCTTAATATATTAGAGAAAAATATTTCTTTGCGGGAACGGGAATTGTTTTACTATGAATTTACCGCGTGCGAAGCCTCGGGCAAAAGCTAGTTAAACAATAAAGCATAACTTTACTTTGACTTTGATTCAGAAGATAAAAAGTTAGAGCCTAATGCTGCTTCATATGCGATACATTTCATAGGAAAAAACAAAAACAAAAAAATGTCAAAATTGCTATGTTTTGATTTTTTTTTATCTTTGGACAATCCACGAAGGCTGAAAGCCTAAATACTAACGTACCCTGGGTGTCTTAAGCAGGGTAAGAGGAAGTTTGTTAACACGGGACTTAAAAACTTGAAGATTTGGGGGAAGGAAAGACCTCCGCTGGCAGTAGGTTCCACAGTCTAGAAACTCTCGAGATAAAAGAACGAACGAAATGGGAAGTTCGGGGCCTGTCCAATTGAACTGTATAGGGATGCATACGCGCGGCACCACGAGTTTCTCTGTTGGGAGGTGCAAGAGGAGGAATTATACTGGATAATTCGTCGGAGCAGAAGCCGTAAAAGTATCTATAGAAGAGCGATAGATCTCCCACAGCTCGACGATGGGCAAGAGAAGGAAGTCTTTGAGTAAGTAAAGGATCATTAATAATACGAACAGCCCTTCTTTGAATGGCATCAAGAATGCTGAGGGTTGTAGGGGATGCCATTCCCCAGACATGAGAACAATATTCCAGAGAGGGTCGAATTTGGGACACATACAAAGTGTATAAATTGGAAGGAAAAAATACTTTTTGGCTCGGAAAAGAAATCCAAGCTTTTTGAAGCCGCGGTGGCAATAGATACAATGTGTTTATGCCAGTTAAGGTTATTCTCAAATGTGACGCCCACAAGGTTAAATGTGTCCCCGCTCTGCTAAACCTTGGCACTCATAAGCAAAGGATGAGTGTTTGATGATTTTTTCGCGACAAGGAACATGATTTAATTAAAAACAAAAAAATGTCTTGCGCTTTTATCATTGTTGAAATATCATCCGCAAATTTTTACAAATAAACTCTAAATCACCCTGAATAATTTGCATGACATGTTAAGTGTTAATATTGTTATTTACCCCAAGATGATTCAAGCTACGATGAAACTTATCTCGCCCAATACTAGCATTACTACTAGCTCTACTGACTTGCAGAGGTGCTCTTAAGGCTCGCCATCTTTTTCCTGTGAGGTCTTCCTGGCAAATACCAGTTCTATTGTATATTATCCTGTCGTCGGCGCCCACTGCAAACACTTGGTCATTGCATGTCACTGAAACTTGACACATTCTGCCCACCATTTCAATCCAACCTGAGCCTGCAGCTAGCTCTTCACTTACACCTGCACCTTCACCTTTGATACCTTTCCTAATAACAAGTAAGTTGGTAAATATAAAACATAACAAAAAGTTAAAGTGAATCCTTCGTTTTTCTTTTCATGCTCATTGAGTCAATCCACTTTGCCATAATTTTTAAATAATTTCATAATTTTATTCTCTCCTTTTAAAATGATGTTCTAAAATAACAATAATGTAGATTACTAATAAGCATGAAATATTCAGGGTTGGCAAAATAAAAAGCCACCTAAAAATCCACTGGCTTTTTGTAGGAAAAACCACATTAATTTTAAACAAAAATCCACCACACAAAAATCCATAAAAAGTCCGGTAAACAAACTATTATTAACGAAAATACATAATTTATTAAAAACATAAAAATAAAACAGTACTTATTCTAGAATACTGAAATAACATAGATAATGATAAAACCCACTAATTTTACAAGTTTGGGAACTCTCTCTGGATGAAGCCTATTTTTTAAGTCATTCCAAACAAATCTATAAGTATTAAATGTTGTCTACAAAAAAGCAAATGTTGCAGGACAACTATGGAGATGTAAAAAAATCTGTCATTTTAATTAAATTATTATCTTTTCTTATTAAATAATTAAATTAAGATTTGACAGTTTGCCACCACTTCCTATATGCTGGAATACTGTTTAATACAGAAGTTGCAAACAATGATTTTGGAATACAGTTCAGTGTCTTTTATTCGTAACAGCAGGAAATTTTGTATGAAATCAGTAGATCATTCTAAAAGACATTTTTTTGTCTGATGCCAATTTACCGATTTGATATTAATATTTGAGGTGAGGACGGTCAAAAATTCAGAAAAACACAAAAATCCTTCAAAAACACAAAAAACCACCAAAAAACACAAATAGCTAATACAAAAAGCCAAAAATCCCACAATCACTACACAAAGAGCCGTTTTTTGCCAACCCTAAAAATATTGGGTTGTAATCATCTTTGGGTAAGTTTAATTTTTATTTATTTTTTATGTAACCCAAATACAAATAAATTTTATATACAAAGAACTTACAATAACTTATTTCTTTTAAAGTAAACCTTTACAGTATATATTTTTATTTTTATTTTATTATTGCAACAGCAGTACAGATTTTTAAAATATACATATAAAAAAAGGTTATTTTTCCTAAATATTTTTATCATATATGTATCTTTATTGTGAAGGAAAGCCAAATAATATAATAACTGTTAAAACTCATTCACTCAATGCAAAGTGCATGTGTACTTAATTTTATTAAAATATTTGTAGTGGTATTACAGATCTTATTAAAAAATACGGTTTATTTTTAATTTACCACCATGTATCTTAAAAGGTAAGACTTAGAACATGGGTTTTATTTTAACTTTTCTTGTTAAAATCACCCAAGGGCTCACACCCTGTATAATACTTCTATCCAGACTTTTTAGGGACAATTTTAAAATGGAACAATATTGAAGAAAAACATTGTTGACCTTGTATTTTTAAACTGAAATAACAACTAATTTGAAAAATATGCTTTACAATCTTAATAAAGTATTATTTTCAATATTTACCTGGATTAAAGATATTAAGCTGTCACACCGATAAGCTTACATTTAGCAACCATCAGTATTCAATATTTAACAAATTATTAAGTATAATCTAGATATTGAAACTTAAGTTATATGCTGATTATTCATTGTACATAATACTTGCCTAAACCATATCTGCTTATCTTGTGTAACAGTCCAGACACTGCAATTACCAACAGAAAGTTGGATAATTCTTAAATTATCTCCTGGACTTCTTACTTCCAACCAAGATTCCCCTAGAAACAAATATATGTTGAACTCTAACTCTTAAAACTAAAAATCTAACAATTTAAATTAACATGAGAATAAACAATTAAATACCTTGTAAATTATCTCTAGTTACACCAATTCTAACCAAGGCTCTACCATCTAAGAGTGCAGCCCAAACCAGACCAGAAGGACCTACACTGATCTGATTAACCTCACATCCTTGGGGTACTTGAACATTACTCCATCGAGCTCCTTCAGGAGATTTGGTAGTGACTCCTGTTCTAAACATAACCTAAGAAAAAACGTATTTATTTCTTCAAAACTAATTATACATTAAGGTCAAATATGACATTATAACATTGGGAACAAAAAAGAGGTAAAAAAAAATAATTTCCTACCCTATTGTGTGACGTAACTGCCCACACCAACATGGTACCAGGTTCTGCACCTGCCACATTTTGTCCACCAATAGACACATCTATAAAGGGTTCCTAAAAATGGTTTGTTAATTAAAAATGTAATTTTTAATTAACAATTAAGACTTAGTATAGTAAAGTATGCAATTTATGTAGTATTAATTTGATTTAGATGGGTTAATCTTAGACTTGGGGAGAAAAATAATAATATGTATTACTTACAGCTGTAGCGTCCTTATGTAAAGGAGCAATGGCACACCAAGTATTCATGGCACAATATTTTGCAGTTCTAACCCACAGTCTTCTTCTAACACAGCTTTTCCATTGTTTTTTGGGGTAAAATTGGGCAGGGAAATCCACTGCATAACTCCAACCATTATGATCTAGCGGTTGGCCATCTAATGACAATTCAAGCTTCCAATCACCTTAAAAGTTTAAATTACTTGTCAATAAACATCAATTAAATAAATATCTTTTATCTTTATTGATATTTATTGACTGTTTACACTTTACCTTCCCACTGCCAAGCCATAGAAGGAAGCCTAATTTTATCTATGGATCTATCAACAGTGCCATCAATATTTGAAAAGTGAAAACGATCTGTGGGTAACAATCTGGAACTAAAGCCTTCTATTGGGAGCCATCTCTATAAACATTTCAAAAAATCACATTATAGTTTTGTTGACTGGTGGCTTAGTAAACAATGCAAAGATATTATCTCGGATATTATTAAGAAAATTTGGTATTAGGCACAAAAACAGCCTTATTTAAGAGAAAAGTTTACCTCATTTTCATAAGACTCTTCTCGAATTCTTATGGGGATATCCAAGCCATGCACATAAACATAAATTTGATGGTCGCCTCCTAATCCCCAGAGAAAATGAGGAACCCCCGATAATTTCTTAAATTCTTGTCCATTGTAGGGCAGCTCTCTCCACATAGATCCACTGGTTGATAATGTATATACTCTTCCTTCATTATTGATGCCAAAAAGTAGAGAACTGGGCATTTTATAAAAACTTTTTAGCACTACAGATGCGCTGTCTTGCGGTTTTCACTTTTAAAACATCCAGAAATTTGTTTATTTTGACAAAATTTGCCAAAGAGAATTGACAGTGATAGACGTCAAATATGAACTCGTGTGAAGTTAGGCCATCACTGACATTTTAAAGATTATCAAAACTTTTTTCAACCTGGCGCATATTGAACTGTTACCTGCTAAAAATAGCTTTTAATTTGTTTTAGCAAAATTCTGAACATACTACTTTAAATCAGTACCAGAGCACATTCCTCCACATCCTTGGTTTATTTTGCTCTGTCAGTACTGCCAATAGCAATAAATTTAGTTACGTGTCAACGAAAAATAAAATTCCCCAAATAAAACAAAAATCTTTTCCGGGTCGTCCATTTCGACGTTTGCACGTGTTTGTGTAGTGCCAGTGTGCGAAAAATAAATTCACAATGGCACCAAAAGGTAATAATATGATTCCAAATGGCCATTTCCACAAGGATTGGCAGAGATTTGTAAAAACTTGGTTTAACCAACCCGCTCGTAAAATTAGAAGACATCAAAACCGCGTGAAGAAAGCTAAGGCTATCGCACCAAGACCAGCTGCAGGACCTTTAAGACCCGTAGTAAGGTGTCCCACTGTTAGGTATCACACTAAGGTAACATAAATTTTATCTTCATTTATCAGATTAATTTTTTTTTGCATTTCTTAAAAAAAAAATACAAAGTTAGGTTAGGTCTCCATGTTGAGTTAAACTTATTACTTATATTCCGTTTTTAGGTACGTGCCGGACGTGGTTTTACCTTGCAAGAACTTAAAGCTGCTGGACTTAACCCCAGATTCGCAAGAACTGTTGGAATTGCTGTAGATCACCGCAGAAGGAACAAGTCCGTAGAATCCATCCAGGTCAATGCTCAGCGTCTTAAAGAATACAAGTAAGATTTCCTCCTAAATTAATACATTTTACTTTAAGATTTTATTAGATTTGTAAATCTTATACATCTTTAATTTTAGATCTAAATTGATCTTGTTCCCCATCCACAATAAGAAGAAGTTGCGTGCTGGTGAAGCTACCGAAGAAGAAAGGAAAGTGGCCACACAATTAACTGGTGAAGTTTTGCCAATAAAACAAGCCACTTTGAGAACCAAGGCTCGTGTACCAACTGAGGACGAAAAGAAATTCCAAGCATACGTCACATTAAGGTAAGAAGGTGTTTGCAGTTGTTTTCGTGGTAAAGTGATACGAAAATTTGAAATCATTTTTTTTAATTCTATAATTATTTTCTGTGTGGCAACAAAATTTTGGTTTATCTAATTGTTTATGCTAAGTTTGCTAGATAGCAGGTATTCAATCTAAAATTCTAAAAATTTGTTTTTATTCAGTCTTGTGTAGACCAGTTATTTTTATTTTATTTTAAAGAAAATGTTGGGAATACTAGAAATCAGTGTTTGTAAATTTAAAATATTAAAATATTAGATTAGTATTCCCATAAGTCCAATTTAGTTCTTGTTAGGATCTTACTTTGTTGTTAAAGGAAGCCACATCATCAGGTGGAAAAAGAAGTTTTTTACAACCAAAACATACATGTTGTCTAAGACACTTTAGGTCATTCTTGATAAGAATCTTTGCTTGTAAAAAAATATCGCAAGAAGAAAATGAATTGATATTTTTCCCAAAAATAAATAATAAAGGTAGTTTACTTTTGAAGAAAAATCATGTTTTTAAAGTTTTTACAAACAGGGTTTGTCAAATTACCATTTAGTCATGAATCATATTTTTTTACAATCGAAAAATTTATACCAAGAATGACTTCTTGACCTCTTGTAAACCAAATCCATGGACAGTTGGTATATGAAATATGCTTATTGTGATTTTGTGTGTGGCTAAGTACTTTTAGGTGCAAAACAGAGGCATTACTTTTGTTAGTTTTAATGGTTAAATCAAAGAAAGATAAATGCTGGCTACTTAGTTCCATATCAGTGCAATAAAAACCAACTACACACACAATGGCTAAATAATTTATTACTCTAATAATATAGTACCACAATATTGCTGTCCAACGGCAAAACACCATATGTCATATGGAGAAGAAAAATAGGAAAAAATTAAATCAATCATATATCATTAATTTTTAACGTAAAAGACATTTTCACTAGAAACATTACATCATTGAAAGTATCTATAGAATAAATAGCATTTTGAGCCAGCCCAATTATTTTTTAAGAAAGTAAAATGCATTTAAGTTACATTTTAAGTTTATGACCAATTTTTTTGCAGGCATTTAGTAGTTGAATGCATGGAAACTTCAAAAGTATAAATCCTCTAGCTTGCTTTCTCTGGACAGGTATTTAGGTTCGTTAGTTGTATTTCTATTTTCCTAACTTTCATATGTTTCTCATTTGAAACTAAAAAGAAATAAGTTTTGTTTATACAGGGTGTTTCTGAATAAGGTACTAATTTAAAGTGACCACATTTTCAATTATGGAAATCGGGACAAGTGAAATAACATGGAGTTTTTTTGCTTTTTCCCCCAAATTTTTTTTTGAAAAAAAAGTTCCTCATCTATTTAAAGGAATCAATAGGAAATTATCTTTTATCCCCCAAGGTCCTCACCTTCACCCAAAAATCCTCTCTCCCATCATAAGTCGGAACCTTCTCAAAAAATCTGATCATTTCTACCCTGTACAGGATTATTCGTTTTAAAGTAAAGTTGTTGAGTTTATTTTCTGTGGTTCTGATGCAATTGATTAAAAACTGCATTATACTATAAGGATGGTTTCACCTGAAAAAACCTGACTGCCACAGGTCACAGGTGCTTATTTGTCAAAGTCAAGAATTTTAAAAATATGTTTATTACGATTTGGGTTTAGAAATAGATATATCATTTTTAGCATAATATATTATAATTTGAAGCCGTTCTTGTGATGAAAACCTCATTATAAAACTACTTCAAAAATTAATAAACTTATTTTTAAAATTCTTGACTTTGACAAGTAAGCACCTGTGACCTGTGGCAGCGAGGTTTTTCCAGATAAAACTACCTATATAGTATAATGTGTTTTTTAATTGATTGCCTCAAAACGGGACGAAATAAACCCAGCAACCCCTATATTACCGAATTTCTCGTGAAAATCTCTATCCATTGATATAAAAATATATGGGGTATTCCATTTAAAAAATACGTCACTGCTCTAACTCCTTTGTTTTTGTTTCAAATGTTTTTCTGAATATATTATTAAATTCATTGGAAAAAAATACACGAAATGGCTATATTCGTTTTTAAAAAAGTACAAGCAAGTTCAAAAATAAATAAGACCCGTTTACTTTAAAATGAATAACTCTGTCCCTTAAAAGTTGACTTGAGACGTTTTGCACATAGGTCTTTTTGAACTTTTCTTCCTAAAATCACCTAAAGATTCACTCTGTATAAATTAATAAAACCCACCTAGAGAGTTAGCAAAAATAGAAATACTACCTAAAATTCTTCTTTCTTCCTGCTTTTTTTCTTTCATCTAGATAATTTGTTTTACTGTAAACGAGTTTTATTAATTTTACAATTTTCTCTTGTAGGAAAGCCCGTGCTGACGCAAGATTGGTAGGAATCCGTGCCAAGAGGGTGAAAGACGCCGCTGAAAACCCAGATGATGTGACCAAGGTTGGCAAAGAAAAGAAAGCCAAGAAGTAAATAAATAATTTATTTACATAGGTTTTGTTTTTATTTTGTAAGACTATAAAAATAAAAAATATGGTTTTTCCATAATATTGTTGGTGTTCATTTTATTACTTACGTTATATCAGATGTATGGTTTTTAAAGGTATGCTAAAAGAATTAAAGAGGCGGTTCCTGGCCTCATTTTAGGAAACAATTCATATAAACCTCGGCTTTTTAATTTTCGAGATACAGGGCATTTAATTAAAAAAATAGAAAATTAATCACATTTATTGTATGTTTTTTAGCAGTACGATTTTATTGTCATTTGGAAAAATACTAAAATTTCATTTTTATAGAGTTTTTATCCCAGCACCGATTTCGAAAAAAATTATAGCATTGCTGGCAACTGACTATAATAAAAAAGTTGGAAAAAATAAAGTGGTACAAAAATTGGTTACTGCAAAGTTATATACAGGGTGTCTCAACTCTATTTATACACGAAATAACTTGGCCCCTGTGCAAGATATAAAAATAAACTTGAAATAAGACATGTTTACTTGAATACACACTTTTTATTGACAGTACTACAGACTATAAAATTCTACATCAAAAATTTATAATTATAGGTCAATTATTGCTGATTTTTGAGATGTCAACAGTGCTGATATACTCATTAACGATTAAAAGTGAAGAAAGAAAATAATATTTTGGTTTTAACTATTTTTAAATAATTTTCACTGTCAGAATGACAAATAATATAATAACATGTAATTAAAAACTAAAATTAAGCGACTTGGCAGCGTTGCAGTTGCAAATTTAGAACATAATGACATTTCATAATCAAGTTTCGCTTTCTGTTGTTACAGTTAATATTCTATTTTTTTAAGAATTTTTATGATTTATGGGATTAATGTGATAAAAAATAAGAAAATAGTCTACAACTAGTGTTAAGCGTTTAAGTGGTTGCCATCATGGATTTCGTTAAAAATTCAGCAATGGAGCAAAACGTGGGAAGTCAGTTTTGGTTTATCTGCAGTTCAAGTCTAAATAACGAAGAACTTATGCTTTATGGCTATATATAAAGTTTCTCGATACACTGACTATAATTCTGCTTTGTGTTATTTGGGTTGTCAAACAATGATGCCTAATATTTTCGTGAAATGTAATAACTAATCAGGTAATTTATGTAAATATTCTCCAAATTGAATCTAGGTACCCATTTTTATCAGCTGTTTGACCGAATTGCAACACTGCTCCTTAATTTGAATAAATCGGAATAAAAATGTTTTTAACAAAAGTTTATTTTTGTATCTTGTACAGGGGCAAAGTTATTTTGTGGTGAAACACCCTGTATACACGCATAATTTTGTTACAAGGTTTGTGTAACAATGAACCTAGAAATTTAACTAAAGTTACTAAAAGCCAATACAAAACACGGACGCGCTCACACATGCAATCGGTCGTGCATTAAACGCGGTTGTACAACTTGTTGAACGACAACTAAACAGATACGATTATCGTTTCGACGGTGGACACTACTTGAGTTGTACAACCTGGCGTATAAACAATTGCATAGTCAGTGATTCAGTGGACCGATTTATTTATCAATGCCTGAAAAAATAAAAAGCAAATAAAACGCGTTGTTTTTTGATATCACTTTATTTAACAATCATTAAAAACAATTTTTACTTGAACTTCAAGTCTT
Organism: Listronotus bonariensis; assembly: GCA_014170235.1. NCBI lineage: Eukaryota > Metazoa > Arthropoda > Insecta > Coleoptera > Curculionidae > Listronotus > Listronotus bonariensis. The sequence goes on from JACEGR010001177.1 coordinate 128,286, forward strand.
GAAGAAATAAAATTCTGACAATGTGGTTGGACCTCGTTTAAAATACTTTGCTTGATTGGTTTAACTGCAAGAGATATTTTTAGGATATGTATATGAGATAAAAAAAGTGGTAAAAGTGTGTGAAATGTATAAAGATTTTTGAAGATGCACCATGCAATTAAACCTAAATGTAATTTCATTTTGAGGGGTTTAAATTCAGGAATATCTATGTTGAAGCAGATCATTCAAACTTCCATTATTCCTTCATTAATCTCTACTTTCCTCTTCCTCTTTTTGAAAACCCTCTGCCAGAACTACCTCCTCTTCCTCTGCCACTAAACTTCGATTTTTCTTTGGTCTCCTCCTTGGCAATGCATTCCTCATGCAAAATGGAGTATAATGCTTTGGCATCATTTTCATTTCCTAAAATTTCTTTTAGTTCAGCCTAAAAATAAAAAAAATATAAAATATAAGAAATATTTAAAGTAGAAAACTAAAAATTATTTTTTTTTACTACAATTTAACACTTTTTTAGTCAGTGGTTACAAATTTACTACCTCTGTTTTTTTAATTACTTCTTTAATATTTTTTCCTTTCCTAAGAAACTGATCGATATTTTTAGTAGTTATTCCTGGCAATTTCTGTACAAAGTCATAGATATTTGAATTATATTTTGATTCTATCACATCCAAATCTGTATCTCCACCTATTGCTATGGCGTTTTCAATGTTTGGTTCTTCTTTTCCTTGCTAAAAAAACTTAATAAGAAACTTGTATTCAAGAAAGTCTATGTTTGATTAATACCTTGAGTTCCTCAAATAATTGAGCAGTAGCATATGGACTAGGACTCCAAATTATCTTTAGTTTGGGGAAATGTATAGTTAATTGCAACAGTTTCTCTTGAACGCTAAAACTATTGCCGCCTTCAGACAGCATGTACTGATTCTAAAATTGTTGGGTCAATATTATACAAAGTTTTAAAAATATCAATAACAAGTTGCTTTCTAATTCGTTCATTATTATTATTTATATATTATTGTCTCTAGCTCTTAATACAAAAAGAAAAATCTTACTTTCCAACCAAAAGGCCTCTTTTGATCAAATTCTATTAGTAACATGGGTTTAGCATAGAACCTCTGCATCTGAGTACACTGCTGATATAATCTTCCGGAATTTAACGACATGATTAAATCTGATATACTCTTTCTTTCAACACAAATTTCAGGTGTTAAAATGTAATCTCCAATCTAAAAAAACGGGTTTATTTACAAGAATTGTGTATATATACAGGGTGGCTCACCATATTCGACACGGTCTGTAGTTGGATAACCATGGGGTTTTTGAAAAAGTAAATACTGGAACATATACCGGTCGGTGTGAATGGGAAGGAGTAGGGGTCAAGGTACAATAAGCCTTCAGGCTGCAGTGCACCACCTAGGGGGCGGTCGTCGGGCCTGGGTGGGATGACCCCGAAAGGGCGAAAAAAATATATACCGGTCGGATGAGACCACACAGTATAAAATTATTTTAGTCTATACTGGGTGTCTCAAAAAAGTGTGACGTATCAAAGTTATATTTTTTAAAATGGATCACCCTATATTTTATGACGGTTTTAGATTCTACTTTAAAAAACACTCAAGTTTGTTTATAGTACAAAGTGTGTAATTTTATTCATTTTTGTGATATTTGATTTTTTTGAAAAATGCAGAGGTAAAATTAAATTGATTTTACTTTAACACTTTAAACTTTAAAATGTGTAACAAGATTAGAAAAAGTCTGCCATATCATATGTAGGTCAAATCAAGATCAAGTATTGTACAGGGTGATCCAAAAATAATTTCAATTTTTCAGAAAATCAAATATCTCTCTTATTTTAAATGGAACACCCTGTATTTTTTACGTCACATGATGACAAATAAAATACTCTTTCAAATCGTGTATAGGTTGCCTATACCAATCTTTTGTGCTTTTTAGTAAAATCTGTTTTTACAAATTTTTAGTACAAATGTTTATTTAAATTAAAGTTGGCTGTGACATAGCAGCCAACAATATTTTTCTTAAGAAAATAACAACGACCATTTATTGATTACTAGTGTTTTAGTCAGTTTAAAAGCAATTTCAATGATTTTAAATAAAAACCCTTCTTCTACAACAACAAGACAATATAATACTGGTAGGATGTGAAAAAAATGGTTTCTTTTAGTCTAGAGTTAACCCTGAAAAATATTCAAGGAGAAACCATCTGATAACCTTAATAGTTGCTTTAAAATATTTGACACAGTGATTATGGATAATGGAAGAAACGAGTTATAGGTCACAGAATGTCGTCATAACTGACCAGAGGCGTTATTAGGATTGTTTAAAAACACAAGTTTTATCATTACCACATTCAGCTGAAATAAGTATTATTGGAAGTAGCATTATAAGCAACTAATGAATTTTTTTCTGTGAATTTTAAAAGTAGTGGCAAATAATACAAAATCTTTTAATTTTGTGCTTTTTTCCAACAAATTTACATTTTGCAATAACGGCTTAGTAAATAGGCATACCTATATCACAAGCTAGTTACATTTAAATAGACATTTGGAATAAAAATATGTTAAAACGAAATTTACTTAAAAAGTATAAAAGATAGGTATAGGCAACCTATACACCATTTGAAAGAGCATTTGGCTTGTCATCATGTGGTGTAAAAAATACAAGGTGTTCCATTTAAAATAAGAGAGATATTGCTATTTGACTTTCTAAAAAATTGAAATTATTTTTTGATCACCCTGTATAATCTATGATTTCGATATGACCTACGTATGATAAGGCAGACTTTTCCTAATCTTGTAACAAATTTTAAAGTTTAAGGAGTTTATATTGTTAAAATAAAATTAATTTAATTGCACCCCTGCATTTTGAAAAAAAATCAAATATTACAAAAACGAATAAAATTAGACACTTGGTACTATTAACAAACTTAAATTATTTTTTTATGTAGAATCTAAAACCGTCATAAAATATAGGGTGTTTCATTTAAAAAATATAACTTTGATACGTCACACTTTTTTGAGACATCCTGTATAGAGTAAAATAAATTTATACTGTGGCCTTATCCGACCTGTATATGTTTCAGTATTTACTTTTTTAAAATCCCCATGGTTATTTAGCTACAGACCGTGTCGAATATGGTGGGCCACCCTGTATATATATATTTAATATATGGCTTGAAAATAGTGCTTATTTCTTCAAAACTTACTGAAATAAACACAGGTTCGATTTCAATTCCTCTTTTATGTATTAACGACGGCAAATCACTTCTAAATTCTCTCACATCTACAATCACTAATTTATTTTGGGGTGTTTCAGCTTCTCCACCTTTCCGGGTATTCTTTTCTGGACTCATTGCTGCACCCCTTTGTAGGTTTAAACATTGATCGCTTTTTCCGTCTTGGTCTTCTGGGACAACCATATTCTATAAAAATAGAATGACAGTAAGAGAAAGACAAAACTTAGCCACTTATAGCTGGGAGATGTTATTTTTCCCGACAGCGAACATGATAGTGTAATTAGGCAATAAACAAGGCAAGTTTTTTGGTATCATAAACCAATGAGTATTGAAGGTACTATGGAAACCGACAATTTGATGCCTTTTCCACGCTTTACATAGCTTTACCGTCCACGGGCGGATTTTCGAGAGTCCAGGTATAAATAAAGAGAAAAATAAATAAAATGTCTGGCTTTCTTGGGTCAATCTCAAATAAAAATAGCAAGATTATTTATCTTAAAGAAGTGTTGATGGTACTCACTGCTTTAGTTTCAATTAAAAATTCAAAAGATTCTTTTTCTCGTCTAAGAGCAGTTAAATAGGACTGTTCTTCAACAGTTTCCGCGTGAATTAAAAAATAAACTCTAAGCTTCTTGTCAGGCTGCCTGTGAGCTTCATACATCTGCAAAGCAAACATTTTATAATAAACGTAAAACTTTTAACCACTTCTAAAAATTTTTAGAATTTTTAACTTTAAAAATTACATTAAATTATGTAAAAAAATCAGTCACCTCAATTTCTCTTACGGCCGTAACATTACTATGATACATAATAACAAAATTTGGCTTTAGCATTTGCAGGTTATTTTGCAAACTTATATAATTTTCACCGCCTTTGAACGTTTGAATTAATATTTTGGGAGCAGTTATTGATTCACAAATTTGTGTAAGATCCATATTTTCCATCTAAAATATAAAAGTACTAATAAAGATATACCGGGTGTCGCTCCGTCGAGCGGGTCATAGGGAATCCCATGTCAATTTTGAAGTAGTCAAATATTGGCTCCCCTTATTATTTTAGAAAAAAATGCTATAAGGATTTATTGAAGAGCTCAGTAAGTTCCACCCAAAATGAAAATTTGAGCATTTTTCAACCAACCAGTAAAGAGTAAACTGCTTAATACTTCTGCAACGTAGTATCTCATTATGCACCCTGTACTCTAGAAATCAACAATAAAAACACCATATCGATTTATCAGTGACAATTTAGATCATTAAATTATAATGTCATTGCCAAAACTGAACAATTTTATACGGGAATTTCAAAAAGAATCCTCGCATTTCATTTTAGTTTACAGCTAATTCCAACACATGCACTCGCAGTTACGCAAGAAAATAAAACAAATTTTTCTACATTTAGAAACCAATTTATGACGAAAATATCTAGATTTAATCAAATGCTCAAATATGTCTCCATTAACTGCCAGACAATAACCCAAACGATTATAAAACTCATTTCTTACGTTGACTAGTTGGTACATCCATATTCTAGCACATTCAGCGGAAATAGCATTCCTTAGCTGGACTAAATTTTCATATTTTTTATTGGTAGCTTAGTTTTTAAATGTCCCCATAGAAAAAAACGTTTGGCGATCTCGTTGATTTTCTTCACATTTACAATTATTGATTACTGTGTCTGTAGTTTCAAATTTTTTATTGTCGATGTACTTGGTATTGGCCTATTGGGAAAATAGGCTGCAAACATGTCCGCTACTCTTCGATAACTATTTCCCTGGTAAAACCATTTTATAATAGTGATTTTTTCTTGATTTAAGTAGTTTATTATTTAACAATGATGTGACATTGATCTGACAACTTGAGAGTAAGAGGTTAAATAATTTTTCTAGTATTTTATTATAAACTTCTAATAATACAAGGCGGGTAAGAAGATAGGAGATTCGTAACTTATTTTAGCATTTATCTTTTAGCTGGCGGACTGAGAAGAGCTGAAATTTGTACACTGGGTACAACTTTTCGTGGTCTTTAAAAAATCCTAATTATATTTTCTTCTAAAATAATTAGGCGAGCCAATATTGGACCACTTCAAAATTTACATGGGATTCCCTATGTCCCGCTCGACGGAGCAACACCCGGTATAAAACTAACAATGAAAAAAAACTTACCTGAGTAAAGGGGGTAAAAACAGATTCCTCCAAGTTTGACTGATCTTTACCCAAAGTTTCATCAAAGTCATCTAGAACACTCTGACTCATTGTGAGTATGTATGTATTCTGAAATTTCTCATCTTCTTCCTCATCAATATCAAGACCACTTTCATTCTTATCAGGTTCCTTATCATCAGATTCTTTAGTTGCCTTCGAATCTGTTTTTAATCTTTTACTACTCCTTGTACTTTTGGGTTTGTTGTCTGGTGGTGGCTCCTCACTTTTCGCGACTTCTGGTAATTTTCCACCCTTTTTAAATTGTTTATTTATGGTTTTAAAAGGAATTTTCTTCTTTAGAGCTAGGAAAAATAAATAATAATGTGGTCCCACAGTTAATAGCTAGAAAACACAAATTCTATTAGGAAAATCAATTAAAGGAAAACTTTACAAAATAAATATTCTTTTATTAATAAACCTAAGTACTAACTTCATTTAACTGGTGACATGTTCTTTCATCAGAACATAGTATCAATACTGTTGTGTTCTCTTTATTTTCAGACTTTTTAATTTCTGCAGGTATTTCCACTTTTAATATTTCCAAAAGTGCTTCCCATTTCGGACAAAATTCTGGGTTAAATTCTGAAACACATTATTTATTTTATATTAAATATTTAAAAACTTTAGAAAAGGATGACATATATACAGAATGACTTTGTTTTATTACTTGGTATTCATACATGTTTACATTACCCTCTACTTATCTTGAGGTCTATAAACGTTGTATTGTTTATAACACTACCCATATAATATTTTTTGCCAGCAAGGCATTGGCAAAAGGTATCAAAAGACATCAAAATGGGCAATTGGCCGTTATTAGGCCACGTGTTGCAGAAAATGTGATGGCATTTATCATTAATTAGTTATGATGAAAAAAATGCGTTTAGGATGATGGCATCCATTATTAATAAGTTATGCTGAAAAAATGCAGTTAGGATGATGGCATCCATCATTAAAAAGGTTTTGGCAAAAATATGCCTTTTAGCATAGAGTAAGGAAATTATAAGAGTTATCATGGAATAGCCGATTTAAGGACAGGTCATGCGAAAACTCCCAATATAATTTTATTCGTTTCTCGTTGAAATCCCGCCAGTTAGTCATTTCAGTAAGCTTACGTGTCTCCCCACCGCTGATGTTACACGAGGCGAGGCTTCGACCGACGCATTTAAAGTGTAAACTGGAAAAATGACAAGCCTGCCGCCAAGCCTGCCGCAAAAGCGGTACGAAAATTTTAGCATGCCATGGTTTCTCTTATCCGTAGGTATGTTACTTTATGCTTTTAGATGATGGCATTACATTATTTTTTCCTAATGACAATAAAATGCATTTTTACCGTCCAGGGAAGTAAAATGTGCATAAATAATGCACTTGCATAATGTGTGTTTTTGTACATGGTGTCCCATATAAAATTAAATATTATAATTTTGGAAAAACCATAAGAGATACAATAAAAATACTAAAAAAATACATTTCACTGAACAACTTCTGCATTTAACTTTTTCTTGTATCTCTTATGGTTTTTCCAATATTATAGTATTTAATTATATATGGGACACCCTGTACATAAACACACATTATGCATGTGCATTATTTATGCACATTTTAGCTCCCTGGACGGTAAAAATGCATTTTATTGTCATTAGGAAAAAAATAATGTAATGCCATCATCTAAAAGGCATATTTTTGCCAAAACCTTTTTAATGATGGATGCCATCATCCTAAATGCATTTTTGCTGCATAACTTATTAATGATGGATGTCATCATCCTAAACGCATTTTTTCATCATAACTTATTAATGATAAATGCCATCACATTTTCTGCAACAGGTGGCCTAATAACGGCCAATTGCCCATTTTGATGTCTTTTGATACCTTTTGCCAATGCTTTACCGGCAAAAAATGTTATATGGGACTACAGAAAACTTGTGTCTTTTATTGCATATGGTACAAGTTTCCTAAAATTATTTTTATTTTATTATCAAATTCTAGGTAATTATGTTAATATAATAGCGTCATAACATGTTTTATGACTCCTAAGTTATTTTGATTTTGTATCTAATATATGTTATGAAAAGGCCATTTCGTTTAAATTATGTAAAAAAACATAAAATAATGTTGTTTAGCAGCCATTAAAAATAAAACAGATCAAAAAATTGCTCTAATGTTAGTTAACTACCAATGTTAATAATATGGTTTAAAAAGTATGAATATGCGTTGAAGATTTGCCTTCAAAAATCCAATATTTATTTGCCTGCAACAAAAAATCAGGATTTTATGCCGCCATTTTTGTATGCTTGCCGGCAATTCACCTGCATGTAAAATTTATTGGCAATTGAGTGTTTATTTAGGGTTGACTTTTTAATGCGTATTAGATGTTGGCATAATATTGCCACTAATTGCCAATGCTTTACCATCAATGCCAATATGAAAAATGTATATTGCCGGCAAATAGTGTTTGCTGGGATGTACTGTATAGGGTTTTCATTTATATTTTGCCACCTTCTTTAAACCAGAACCAAGAAGGATAGAAAAAAAACGTCCTGTATATAAGTTTCATACCTTTAGAAAAATACCACATTTGATATATCTATGCCTCAGCTTAGTGCCGTAGGTAGGTATAATGGAAACTATATCTACTATTTTTCAGATATAAGTGGTCATATTTTAAAAACTATTTAAGATAGATATATCAAATGTGTTTTTTTTCTCTTTGGAAAAGGCCTTTTTAATAGGGACATAATATACCATTAAATAATTAATAGTTTAAAAAAACTAAAAAACACGCTTTTATATGCAACCGAACTAAAAATTAGAAAATAATTTTTCATTAAAAAAAATATTGTAACTTCATAGTAAAAAGCGTGGGGTGCTTAATATTGTTCCGAAACACCTCGTATAAAAACACGTACCTTCGTTTTTATACCTTTATTAACAATGTAACGTAACTATGGTTTCAATAACGGCAAAATCGTAAATTGTCAATGTCTCGAAGTTTACAGCACAAAAGTCGAATATGTACTAACTCATCCGAAGTTTCCCGTCGCCCTTTTATAGTATGGTGGAAGAGTAAAGAATGATCTAGAATATTCGAGAAATATCGTGAAAATTCCATAGTACATGATGGCATAAAAGTTATTAATAGATAATTCGGGCGTTTTCGGAAACCTTCGAAAGTGATGAAAGAACTTGGAAAAATTAAGGTAAATTATTTAAATAAATTAACAAACTAAATTAAATGATCCTAACTCTATAAAATTCTATAACCTAAACACATTTTTTGAAAGTCTGTAACATTGCCCCCTTCCAAGTTTTGATCGTCTCGATCAAGTATCTTCACTGTCTTGATAACGGCTTAGCCTTTCTAGATGTACTACTTTCATCTTTGCCTGTGGACTCTTCTGTATACGGTACACCAGATCATTAAGCCGTGTCACCACTTTATATGGTCCCTCCCATGACTTCTGTAGTTTCGGTGAACGCCCCTTGGTTCTTCTTGGATTGTATAACCAAACTTTTTCACCGACGACAAATCCCCGATGGTTAGCTTTCAAGTCATAGCGGGATTTCATACGGTCACTTCCTTTTTGTAACTTGGTACGCACCTCTTCATGTATCCTCTGTAGCTGTTTACTTAGTTGACTTACATAGTCTTCTGCTGGTTCTTCATTGGTGGAAGGTCGTCCTGTAAGCAAGTCAACTGGAAGGCATATTTCCGCTCCGAAAATAATTTTAGCAGGTGTTTCGCCAGTAGTGTCGTGAATTGCGGAGCGGTATGCTAATAAAAACGGCTGTATACAGTTATCCCAGTCACTTTGTTGGTCATTTACTTTAATTTTCAGGTAGTTATCAAGTGTTCTGTTAAACCGCTCTACCATGCCATCGGACTGGGGATGAAGAGGTGTTGTTCTTGTTTTATGGATTCCCAGGAGATTACAAAGGTTCTTGAAAAGATCGGACTCAAAGTTTCTGCCTTGATCGGAATGTATTTCTCTAGGAACTCCATAGCGACAAATCCATTGTTGAAATAATACATCGGCAACAGTTATAGCTTCTTGATTTGGGATTGGGTAGACTTCTGGCCATTTACTGAAGTAATCCATCGCTACCAAGATATAGCGATTCCCTGATTTACTAACTGGAAATGGCCCTGCTATGTCTATGGCAATTCTTTCAAAAGGTGCCCCTACATTGTATTGCTTCATCTTGCCATGGCTTCGTGTTTTGGGCCCCTTGCTGGAAGCGCAGTCCTTACACCTTCTGCACCAGTCTTTTACGTCTGCACGGCTTCCCAGCCAGTAGAACCTTTCTCGAACCTTTTCAAGAGTCTTCATAACTCCGAAATGGCCACCTCCTACACCATTATGCAAGGCTTGCAATACTTCAGGGATCCTTTTGGTTGGTAGGATTATCTGATGTTTATGGGTTTTGCCGTCAGAACTTTCCCAGACCCTTTGTAATAGGCCATCTTTAATAATCAAAGAGTCCCATATGGCCCAGTACCCCTTATGTCTTGGAGACTTGGAGGCTATTTTCTGATATGGCGGTCTTTCCAAATTTTCTCTCTTAAGTTTGATAATGTCTCCAAGATCGGGATCTTCTAGTTGTTCTTTGGCCAAGATCTTAGGATCCCATTCTTGAGAGCACTGGAGACGTGTTCTTCGGCAGTGAAATTCATCAGGATCTTCATGTTCTTCTCGTCTGCTGCAGTGTTTACAATCATCCGGGCAAGGTCGTCTTGATAAAGCGTCAGCATTCTTATGGTTCAGTCCCCTTCGATGTTCAATTTTGAAATCATATTCTTGAATGCGTTGTAGCCATCGTGCTATCTGACCTTCAGGGTTCTTGAACTGAAGCAACCATTTAAGTGATGCATGGTCCGTTCTTAGGTGGAATTTCTGGCCATACAGGTATTTATGAAAATGCTCTAGGGATTTAACAATAGCCAAAAGTTCTTTTCTGGTGACACAATAATTTCGTTCAGGTTTGGAAAGGACTTTGCTAAAATAGGCTATTACTTTTTCTTGGCCATCTTGCATCTGTGACAAAATTCCACCAATAGCAGTGTTGCTCGCATCAGTGTCCACAATAAATGTTTGATTTGGTTGTGGATATGATAACACCGGGGGATTGCACAGGGCTTTCTTTAGGTGTATAAAAGCTGCTTGACAATCTTCAGTCCATTCATAGCTGTTGTTGTTTTCCGTAAGACGATGTAATGGTCTAGCAATATCGGCAAACCCATGTATGAACCGTCTGTAATAGGTACACAGTCCCAGAAAACTTCTAATTTCATGCTTGTTCTTTGGTACAGGCCAGTTCTGGATAGCTTCAGTCTTCTCTGGATCAGTTTTTACTCCTTCTTCTGTAATTATATGCCCCAGGTACTTGACTTCTTTCTGGAACAGGTGACATTTCTTTGGGCTAAGCTTCAGCTGGGCGGATCTAAGCTTTTGAAAAACCTCTTCAACATTTTTCAAGTGGTCGTCAAATGTTTTCCAAGAATTATTATGTCATCTAGATATACTAAGCAGGTTTTCCAAGTTAGTCCCCGTAATGTCAACTCCATCAAACGTTCAAAAGTAGCGGGGGCATTGCATAAACCAAATGGCATAACATTAAACTGCCACAGTCCGTTTCCAGTTGAAAAAGCAGATTTTTCCTTGTCTTCCGGATGAAGTTCTACTTGCCAATAGCCACTTTTTAGATCTAATGTCGAAAACCATTTTGATCCGGTGAGTGTATCTAGGGTATCGTCTATTCTTGGTAGTGGAAAACTGTCTTTCTTCGTGACATCATTCAGTCTTCTGAAGTCAACACAAAATCTGGTGGAACCATCTTTCTTCTTGACTAGGACTACTGGAGATGACCATGGACTCTGAGATGGCTCTATAATGCCTTGTTTTTGCATGTCTCCTAATAACTTTTCGACTTCGTCTCTCTTGGCTAAAGGAATTCGCCTTGGTGGTTGTTTGATTGGCGAGGCGTCTCCGGTGTTTATCCGATGTTGAACTACGCTGGTTTTTCCCAAATCATTTTCAGATACGGAGAAAACATCTTGATTTCTTTTTAAAAGTGCTTCTAACATAGATACCTGGACTGGATCTAACAAGGATTTTGATGAAATCACCAGGTCTTGCAGAGCATCAGGTAATTTACTTGTTGGGATTCCTGCAGGTGCAGTTAAGGTGGAGGTAACTATCATGTTAGCAGGTTGACAGGTACCAACTATGTCACCTTGTTTGACTTGTTGAGGGTAATCCTTTAGGTTCATCATTCGGACAAATACCATGTCTCTTTTGGCTTGCGTCAGAGTTCTGGCCGGTAAAATTCCTTTAGCGTATAACGGACTATTTTCAACTGGTTCGACTAAAACAATTTCACCTTCTTCTGAGTCTTCAAACTTTGCTTGTATAATGCTTTCTGAATTTGGCGGTAATAGGACATCTTCTGTAAGGACAACTTTTCGAATTATTGTTTCACTCCTCCGTGGTAGTCTCATTATGATCTCTTCATTATTGGTTCGTAGTACCCGTTGTGGAAGGTTTAGTACAAACTTCTGATTTTCCATAATGTCAAGACCAAGAATAACTTCGTCCAGAATGTCGGCAACAAACACGACATGAATAAATGTTGTTGTTCCTAGGGTTATTCTGGCTTCATGTATGCCTTTAATTGGTATAACTTCTCCATTAGCAGTTTCCAAGAGGTAATTCTTTTCAGGGCGGAATATTTTACACTGAGCAACGATGTTCGGCCTCACAATGGTATGTGTGGAACCAGTGTCTAGTACCATCTCGCATTCCCGACCGCATACGTTTCCAGGTACTACCAAGCTGGAGCCATTGTTCTGCAGCCGGGATACTCTAATTATTGTTGTTGATGGGGCTTGGTAGCACCTAGCCAGCTTTCGCCCCTTGAAGCTGGCTACTGGGAGTTTTCCGGATCGCTAGCAGGGCAATTTGATCTGGTACAATTTCTTTGAATATGCCCCTCTTTGCCACACTTCCAGCACAGGATGCCATTTTTTCGTCGGAAGGTCATACTATTATCTCCATCGGATTGCTTTTTACGTACGATTTCTTGTAATTCTTTTAATAATCTGGTCAATTCGTCATTTGAATTGGCGTCTTGTGGTACAAAATTCGTTCTTCTAACTCTTGGCTGATTCCTGGATGTTTGCTTCGCTGTCTCAAATTGTAGTGCGTAGGCAAGAGCTTCGGACATTTTTTTAATTCTGGCCATTCTTAAAGCTTGGTTCATATCGGGATCGCGCAGGCCTTCAATAAAACTACCCACGGCTAGTTCTTGTTTTATTTCTTCTGGATATGTCGGGTATGTCAGATTAATCAAACGTACGATGTCAGCTTCGTATTCCTGAAGGCTTTCGTTATATTTCTGTCTTCGTCCCTGGAGCTGCGCCTTATAAACTTCCTGCAAATGTGTCTCGCCATATCTCATTTCCAGGAACATTACAATCGATTCATAGTCGGACTGCTTTTCTTCGGGGATGTTTCTTAACACCTCCATGGCTTCTCCTCGAAGAGCAAGTACTAGAGCTCGGGCCTTCTCTGAGGAACTCCACTTATTACCATCAGCAGCAGCTTCAAATTGTCGAAGATAGGTAACCCATGGTACCTTGCCATCAAAAGTAGGAGGTTTCATTACACTTGTTGAGGTACCGCTTTCTGAAATTACGCCTGTGCTAACTATCTTTTGAATTTGTTGCTGTAAATATTGTACTTCTTGTTGTATTTGGCCTTGAACTTGACTCTGAAGTAACTGTACTGTTTGCTGCATTTGTTCTTCCACTTCTTCTTTAACATCTTCTTTCGTAAGTTTTAAATCAAGCAACATTTGTTTTCTCATCTCATCTTGGCTATGATAAAATTCTCCTTTTAGATTTTCTCTTATTTTTACCATCTTCTCTTTTAGTTCTTGTTTCATCTCCGCTTGACTCCGTTTAAGGTCTTTTTGGATTTTCTCCATTTGTTGTCTGGTTTCTTCTTGACTAGTTCAGATTTCCTTCTTCATTTCTTCTTTCAGGGATTCTTGACTGATCTTCATGTCTTCTTTCAGGTTTTCTTGGCTAGTCTTCATTGCTTTTAGATCTTCTTTCAGGGATTCTTGACTGATCTTCATGTCTTCTTTCAGGTTTTCTTGGCTGGTCTTCATTGCTTTTAGATCTTCTTTCAGGGATTCTTGACTGATCTTCATGTCTTCCTTCAGGTTTTCTTGGCTGGTCTTCATTGCTTTTAGATCGTCTTTTAGAGATTCTTGACTCGTCTGCATTTCCTTCTTTAGGTCTTCTTTCAGGGATTCTTGTTTTTCCATCATAAGCTTAATTAGTGCACTAATTTCCTCCATAACTGCTGTTTGTTGTCTGGTCTCTACTGGCATTCAAATTTTCTTCTTGATACTTCGGCTTCCTTGGGTAATTACGTTTCACTTCTGACACCAAATGTTCCGAAATCACCTCGTATAAAAACACGTACCTTCGTTTTTATACCTTTATTAACAATGTAACGTAACTATGGTTTCAATAACGGCAAAATCGTAAATTGTCAATGTCTCGAAGTTTACAGCACAAAAGTCGAATATGTACTAACTCATCCGAAGTTTCCCGTCGCCCTTTTATAGTATGGTGGAAGAGTAAAGAATGATCTAGAATATTCGAGAAATATCGTGAAAATTCCATAGTACATGATGGCATAAAAGTTATTAATAGATAATTCGGGCGTTTTCGGAAACCTTCGAAAGTGATGAAAGAACTTGGAAAAATTAAGGTAAATTATTTAAATAAATTAACAAACTAAATTAAATGATCCTAACTCTATAAAATTCTATAACCTAAACACATTTTTGAAAGTCTGTAACAATATATTAAATGTTATAATTATTATATTTGCCAATATCTATGATGGAAAAGTTATGAAAAAATAGTAAAATGCACCCCACGCTTTTTACTATGAAGTTACAATATTTTTTTTAATGAAAAATTATTTTCTAATTTTTAGTTCGGTTGCATATAAAAGCGTGTTTTTTAGTTTTTTTAAACTATTAATTATTTTTCATTTTTTAGTTCGTTATATCAATTAATTTTTTAAAAATAAATGCTCCAGTTTATTCACTAAAAAATTTTTTCGCCATTTTGTCAAGAGTAGCAAAGTTTTTCAGATGGACTTTCTGAAAATAACCTAATATAAAATTTGAGTAAAATCGATTCAGATCGAACTCTTGAAATGGCCGGTGGTTGGTACCACTGGGACGTACAGGTGACAGATGACACTTGGTGGTATCAAGCAGTGGTTATAATAATAATATAATGGAATTTTTTTTTCCTGGCGATCCAAAGCAGGATAACGGGATACTGTTTGCAGATTATTGCATTGTCATGGGTCCTTAATACGTGTGCAAAGTTTCAAAGAAATCGAATAGCTGGAAGTTGGTTAAAATTAGGCTCAAAGATTCCGTTACATAGATAGCCAGATGGATAGATAGTTACAACCCAAGTTAATAAAAGCGTGTTAAAAAAAGTTTACCTCTTCATTTTTCTGTAGTTTTTGATGTTCATTTGTTTATATTTTTATGCTCAAAAGATAATAGATAAAAAGTATGAATATTTTATACAGGACGTTTGGTTATAGCCCTGTACTGTACAAAGCAGTGGCGGCGAGTATGGGGGCCAAGAAGAGGTGAAATGTATAGGTGCAATGCATACCTACGAGAAAAGAAGTATTTTGTTTTCTTTTTGTCTGGCGTTCAAAACTGTTCAAAAGTTTCGTTTTTTGCTATTAGGCAAGACGAAATGGAGTAAAAAAAAATGTATGTGTGTGAGGACCTTTTTTTTGCTCTTTAATTTTTTATTAGATAAGAATAGAATATGTAAGTGTGTGAAAACCTTTTTTTTAAAGGGGTGATGACCTTTATTTTTCTTTTTTTTACTCTTTAAACATTTTTGACACATGGCACCCATATAAAGTCTTAAAACTCGCCGCGCCTGGTACAAAGTATCTTTAGGAATCTTTACTTACCTTTATCACCTGCAAAAACTAATGCACTGGCATCTCTGAATAATAATTCTGCAGACTGATTTAGTACCCAATCAACTGTCCTAGCATATTCTGGTTTTCTGTATTCCAAAAGTGTTGAGTAAAATGTTACTGGGTCCGAATAAAACATCATTCTAAAAAAATATATAAGAAAAATATGTATAGATTGTCCAATTTTGAAAACATTATTGTTAACTCATAAATAAACCTCTAAATTATAAAGTGTGTCCCAGGATAGGTGTTAGAAGAGGACAAATGGACCAAAAGTTTTGGAATTATTAAATCTCCTTTTGGGAAAACTGGTCGCATAGTCCAAAACTAATAAATACAAAATTTTACTTCGATTAGTAAATATGGGGCGAGTTATAATTAAAAATATGAAAAATGCCCAGGAGCTAACTACTTTTTATTTAAAATGAAACAAAATTGTATAAGTAAATGTTGAAGACCTATTCTGGGACACACTGTAAAATAAAGAATAAAAAGTGTATATAAATAATGTTGTTATTAAAAAATGTATAAAAATATATCACCGGAGGCACCTGGCAATACCTCCTACCTAATTTTGTTCTTGCAGAAGAAAAAAATTGTTTAATCGGGTATTTTTTTTAGGTTAGTGTTTAAAGTATGAGAGCTATAACATCTAGAGAAAAAATCTTATAAGTTGTATTTTTATATATGTATATATT
This sequence comes from Listronotus bonariensis, assembly GCA_014170235.1. Lineage (NCBI taxonomy): Eukaryota > Metazoa > Arthropoda > Insecta > Coleoptera > Curculionidae > Listronotus > Listronotus bonariensis. The sequence goes on from JACEGR010001177.1 coordinate 144,477, forward strand.
TTTTTAATGTATAAAAATGTAAAATTTATGGATAATTAAGTGAACCATCAACCAGTATTGCTACTGGTTCTCTTATTTTGAATAATAAGAAATAAAAAACTACAGAAAGTTTATCTTTTTTAAAATAAAAGATGTTTATTTAAATAAATAAATATTTTACATTAAAAAAGGCAAAAAAACTTACAGTATCAAATGACGAAGTGTTTTTAATTCGGCAATCAACTGACAACTTTTGTTACTTAATTGATGCCATATTTCATTCATTTGTGCCTGTAAAATCTTATGAAACTTCTTAGTCAGACAATTTTCCACAGTTATTTCCTGCATTTCCAAAGTGGGATTAATTCTTTTCAGCTCTTTTACTGTTGCATTCATAATTTCCAAAATATATGTTTGAAGTTTTCTAACTTGATCTGAGATTGGAATATGTAGTTCAATAACTTGTGGCTAAAACAGTATGTTTATATTTTACGAGTGTAAAACAAGTAGTATAAACACCTTACCTCATGTTTTTTTAAACTATCTCTCACCAATATATGAAATCTTGGCCAAATATACAATTCTTTCACAAACAGAGCTCTCATTACCCTCTCTACTTGACAGAAACCTATGGTAAAGCTCTGTGGGCTATTTGTAAATGCTTTGATAAAACCTGTCTAGAAGATAAAATTGTTAGAAAGAAGAATACAAAGCAGTATACAGACTTACTTTGTTTTTTTGTCTATAAAGTCTTAAACAAAAAGCTTCATTACAGCTTTCAAAAATTCTGTGTGCTCTTAAAATAATGATACCTGTGATTTTGTCTATGGGAAGTCTGTTTTTAATAGATCAACTACTAAAACGCTTGATTTAACAAAATGGATGCCACCACAAAGATATTCTTCTCCTCTAAAACAATAATAATAATGTAGTTAATTAAAAAGATATAAATAAAACTGCCTTATTGTATTTTATTACAACAAACTATAAATTCCAACTTGAATTATTTGCTAAAGTATGTTCCTAACTAAACATCATTTACCTTACATTTGCGACATCATGTTCAATGTAAACATGTTGCCGATTTAATTTTTGATCAAAATACTTTTGTTCGGCATCAGTTGCATTTAAAACTAATACGAGGTTGCCAGGGTCTTGGTAAACTTTTAGGATATTTAATAATACTAAGTCCAAGTTTAGGCCCCTAAAAAGAGACAAATAAAATACGTATTTAACATATAGTAGAGAATACATACTTTGCCGCTATTACTAAACCGTCCGTACGTACTATATCGAGAAAAATTTGAGTTTCAAATTCGAGCATATATTCAATATCGGCATTTTCTAACAGAGGATCAATCTCAGTATTTTCTGCTTCCATTATTTCCTAAATATTTTTTTTTAAAGTTTAAAATTTTAAATTTCTATTTACATACAAAAGTGACGTTTAAAAGTTTGGTTATGGTAAAACGAAAAAATAGTTCTTCGTTTATACAAGTGTATTTTAAAACTTGCAACACTTTTCTAATCGAAATTGATTTATAGGCTATTTTCGGTGAGTAATCAACCAAGCACTTTCTATCTTTCTTTATTATTTATGACGTAAATTGAATCTGTCTTTGTTTAGCCAAAAGTGCTCATAAAAATTGTTGACATCAGCTGATTTGATTACATTTGTCAATTAACCGTGTATATTCAATGAGTTGTTGAATCACGGGGTTCTTTGTTTATAAATACAAAAATTATCTTTATTTATTTATAAAAGTATTAAAATGCACTAGTAATCAAAGTATCAAATAGATATTAGTTAATAGCGTAACGTTAAGTAATAAAATAGATTAAGTAATCTTTGTAACTCTGTACAAAATGTTGGCAAGTCCTGAAGGTTCCACTAATAATGTGGATAAAACGCCCCTTGTCGGAAGTGCTGGTTCTTCCGTAATGAGGAAAATATCAGGGATTTTCAATAAAAATCAGTATCCAACTTCAAGCAATGATGGGGGATCCAGCTATGTACAATTTGGAACTTTGGAAGAGTCAAGTACAAGAACCTTGGGCACATTTGCTGGGGTTTTTGCACCTGTAACATTATCTATGTTTTCCGCATTGATCTTTTTGCGTATGGGTAAGAAAATCTAAATTCTATTTTAAAAAAGGTAATTGTCTAGAAAGTTGGGTAATTTTCTAGAAACCTGCGGCAACTCCGATTTTGACGAAATTTGGTATATGGGGATCTTTGGGGCGCTGATCACGAATCTGAAAGAATTTTTTGGCGGAAACGTTTCGTTCTTGAGATATTCATCATCAGACTTGAAATTTAAACTAATTCTATTTTTACAATATTCCCCCTTCTTTTTGCACACAATTCTTGATCTAAAGCTAAAATGGCACACAATATTTGATTTTCACCTTTTAAAACCACGTTTTTGTACGTATTTTACATTATTTTTGCATTAAATTGCATAGCTATAGTTTGAATCGTATATTGTGTAACATTTTAGCTTTAAATCAAGAATTGTGTGCAAAAAGAAGGGGAAATATAGTGAAAATAAGCTTAGTTCGAACTTTGATGATGAATATCTCGAGAACGAAACGTTTCCGCCAAAAAATTCTATCAGATTCGGGATCAGCGCCCCAAAAACCCCCGTATACCAATTTTCGTTAAAATCAGAGTTGCCACAGGTGTCTAGAAAATTACCTGATTTTTTTTCGTAGACGTTTCGTTCTCGAAATATCCATCATCAAAGTTGAAAATCAAACTAACTCAATTTTCACATTATTTCCCTTCATTTTGCTCACAATTTTTGATTCCAAACTAAAGTGGCACACAATATTTAATTTTCACCTTTTAAAACTCAATTTTTCTACATATTCTACACTTTTCTTTGCATAGCTTCACTTTCAAACGCAGCAAATTATGGTGGATGCGCCGGAGCAGTTTATGCATAGCTTGCTGCGTTTTTAAAGTGAATCTTAACCATTTATTTGATAGACGGATAAAATACATAGAAAAATGGGGTTTTAAAAGGAAAAAATCAAATATTGTGGGCCACTTTATCTTTAAATCAAGAGTTGTATGCAAAAGAAGGGGAAATATAGTGAAAATAAGGTTAGTATGAATTTTAACTTTAATGATGGATATTTTGAGAACAAAACGTCTTTGAAAAAAAAATCTTTTAGATTCATGAAATTGGAGTTGCCCCAACTTTCTAGACAATTACCTAAAAGAATAATATGGGTAAAGTGTATAAATAAAAATATACTGGGTGGTTCATTGCCAGACGGTTCAAATTTCATGTAAATCTTGCTACCTTTGAATATTGGCTATTGATTTTGCAACAAAATTGACTATTTTTAAGACATTAATAAGAAAAACTATTTTTTAAGGTCGTTGTATACCTGATACATACTGTAATCAATACTAACCAGTAATGAAAATTTTTCCTAAATACCACATAATTGGCTTATTAGAAAAAAACAAAATTTAGTGTGTAAGCTTATCTTATTAACATCTTTAAAATAGTGTAATACAATTTTGTTGTAAAATCAGTAGGGGAGGCAATATTTAAAGGTAACAAACTTTGCATGGGATTTCCTATTGCCAGTCTAGTGATGTACCGCCCGGTATGGAAACACCAATAAAAACCCTATTTTTAAGCCATTCTGATTTTCAGCATTTTTGCATCTTGTTATAAGGTAGTAAAATAGAAAAACTACATTTTATATTCATTACTTTACCTAGTTTTTCTTTTCTAGGTTTTATTGTTGCAAGTTAAAACCTATTTTACGTTATTGCTACTAAACTCTGTACTTGGCTCTCTAGTTATCTATCTGATCGACGTATATCAGTTATTGTGGACGGCCATTCTTCATGCTTTCACCAAGTAAATGCTGGAGTTCCTCAGGGCTCAGTTCTGGCACCAACATTGTTTCTTCTTCACATCAACGACCTTCTCTCGTCCACAACTAATTCCATTCATAGTTTCGCCGACGATGGTACCCTTCACTGCAGGTTTCAGGTTCCTAAACCCATCACCAAACCTGACTTGGAAAACAAACGCAGAGCGATGCAGATATCTCTTTTGCAGGATCTTAATTTAATATTGGATTTGGGCGCCAAAAATCTTGTCCATTTTAATGCATCCAAAATACAATTATGTTCCTTGTCGCGAAAAGAGTCATCAAATACTCATCCTCTACTTATGAGCGGCCAAGTTTTACAGAGCAAAGACACCTTCAATCTTGTGGGCGTCACATTTGAAAGTAACCTTAACTGGCATAAACACATTGTATCTATAGCCACGGCAGCTTCAAAAAGCTTGGATTTCTTTTTCGAGCCAAAAAGTATTTTTCCCCTTCTAATTTATACACTTTATATGTGTCCCAAATCCGACCTCCCTTGGAATATTGTTCCCATATCTGGGGCATGGCGTCCCCCACAACCCTAAGCATTCTTGATTCTTTTCAAAGAAAAGCTATTCGTCTCATTAATGATCCTTCACTTACAGAAAGGCTTCCCTCTCTTGCCCATCGTCGGGCTGTGGGGGATTTATCACTTTTTATAGGTACTTCCATGGCTTCTGCTCTGAAGAATTGTCCAGTATAGTTCCTTCACTCACAGTTCCCAACAGAGAAACTCTTGGTTCCGCGCGTATGCATCCCTATACGGTCCAACTTGACAGAACCCGTACTTCTCACTTTGTTCATTCTTTTATCCCTAGAGTTTCTAGATTGTGGAACCTGCTGCCCGCGGAGGTTTTTTCTTCCCCCCAAATCTTCAAGTATTTAAGTCCCGTGTCAACAAACTCCCTCTTACCTCGCTTAAGACACCCAAGGTACGTTAGTATTTAAGATTAAAGATAAAAAAAAAAAAAAACAGCCAAAGCTAAAAGCTCACAAAATTGTCTTTTTATAAGTCAGTGTTATTTTTTTAACCCTCACATTACCACATAAAAAAATGTATTGGATATTTGCATCTACAAAATGACTTATATTTATTATTTTGTAATAATAACTCTTTAAAATTTTAGGTTACATTGTAGGAAACGCAGGATTATTGATAACATTAGCACAGTTTGGAATAGCATATGCGATACTTGTTTCAACAGTTAGTTCCGTTTGTGCTATATCAACAAATGGGGCTGTAGAAGGGGTGGTGCATACTGTATCCTTTTTCATTAAAAATATAATTTAAAATTGTTAAGTGTAAAAAATTAGATCAGATCCTTAATATATTTATTAGTTATGATAAGCAGAACTCTTGGTCCTGAATTTGGTGGTTCGATTGGAACTTTGTTCTTCTTTGCCAATGTGGTTAGCAGTGCCCTTTGTATATCTGGTTGTGTTGAGGGATTAGTTGAAAACTTTGGACCTTCAGGTATTGAAGAAAAATAATAATAAATAATATTTTTGGAGCACCTGTAGTATACAAAATAAATTCCAAAAATATGTTTTACAAGATATAATGTTTCACTGACGTAGATAATTTCATTTCCTGGAGGGAGGGGGGTAATGCAATTGATGAAGTATGTTTCAACCACGTTTTGTAGTATAAAAAATCGAAAATCGGCCAAAAAAAATTTGAAGGGCAAAAAAAAGTTTGTTACCTTACCTCCTATGTAATTTACAACCTTATTTGTAATGACCTTACACATTTTTCAACCATTCCTGGGTGGGGGTGATTACCCCTTTACCCCCCTTATCTACGCCAGTGCAGTGTTTCTCACAATGTTAATGACTACTACTTGTAAATGAAGTATGTACCCATATAACATTTTTGCCGTCAAGGCATTGACAAAAAGGTATCAAAAAGACATCAAAATGGACAATTGGCCGTTATTAGGCCACGTGTTGCAGAAAATATGATGGCATCTATCATTAATAAGTTATGATGAAACAAATGCGTTTAGGATGATGGCATCCATCATTAATAAGTTATGCTGAAAAAATGCATTTAGGATGATGGCATCTATCATTAAAAGGTTTTGGCAAAAATATGCCTTTTAGATGATGGCATTACATTATTTTTCCTAATGACAATAAAATTATTTTTACCGTCCAGGGAACTAAAATGGGCATAAATAATGCACATGCATAATGTGTGTTTATGTACAGGGTGTCCCATATAAAATTAAATACTATAATTTTGGAAAAACCATTAGAGATACAATAAAAATACTAAAAAAATACATTTTACTGAACAACTTCTGCATTTAACTTTTTCTTGTATCTCTTATGGTTTTTCCAAAATTATAGTATTTAATTTTATATGGGACACCCTGTACATAAACACACATTATGCATGTGCATTATTTATGCACATTTTAGTTCCCTGGACGGTAAAAATCCATTTTATTGGCATTAGGAAAAAATAATGTAATGCCATTATCTAAAAGGCATATTTTTGCCAAAACCTTTTAATGATGGATGCCATCATCCTAAATGCATTTTTTCAGCATAACTTATTAATGATGGATGCCATCATCCTAAACGCATTTTTTCATCATAACTTATCAATGATGAATTCCATTACATTTTCTGCAACACGTGGCCTAATAACGGCCAATTGCCATTTTGATGTCTTTTTGATACCTTTTGCCAATGCCTTGCCGGCAAAAATGTTATATGGGTAGTTTTTGATAAAATTATACATTTAAGATTAAAAGCCTAGTCTTATTTTTATTGATTGTTCTGTATATTTTATGCCATTTGTAAGACCTTTTAAAGGGTTAAGAAAAATATGATATGTAATACATCCATTTTTAATAGTTACAGAAATATGGCCATCCTCAGGGGTTTGATACTAAAAATAGCAATTTGAAATGAAACGCCCTATATATTGTGTCACCAAAAATCATTTGAAAGGGCTTTAGTAGTAGATATAATCTTCAATTTATCAAATTTGGATTGCCATATTTCCAGAACTATAAGAAATAGTAATTTGTAAACTGGTTCTTTTAGTTATATGGTAATGTGGTATTTTTTAAAGCTCTTTAAAGGATCTTTCGAATGGTAATAAAATATATAGGGTATTTTATTTAAAAAAACCTATTTTAGTTTTAAATTTTAAGATACAATTGTATTTTTTTTCTTAATATTTTATGTTAAATATCTCTAAAAATGCTTCTTCAAGTTTTCCAATTTAAATAATTTTGTATTTTGACTAATAACAAATTCACTTATTGCGGACACCTAATTTGGAAGACCCTGTATAGTTAAAATTTACTTCCAAGCAAATAAAAATGTTACCAATATTATGCATCTACTATGTATTTTTATGAATCACTATTTCAAGGGGAATTATCTTATCAAGTATTTTGTAATTTATATGTGTACTTTGTATTTTTATTAGCCATTTATTGAGTGGGAAGCTACTATTCTGATATTTCCCATTTTACACATTTTTGTAATATTTACCCAGGAATTAGTGTTTTATAAAACAATATTTATAGGAATAAGTTGTGCGTTTACAGACTAAGAGGACAAAAGTTGAAATAAATATAAATACAATTTAGAAATAATTTGTCAAAATTACTTGTAATATACAGGATGTTACAGAATGTGGTTAAAAAAGTTACCGGGCAGATTTTACTATGAAAAATATGAAAAAATATTCATATAAACATGGGTCCGCACATTTCTTGTTCTCAAGATACAGGGTGTTAAACTTGTAAAGACCATAAAAGAAGCATTTTATGAACTTATTCTTTTAAAAATTAAGTTTCATAAGTTTTTATTAGTAACAACAATAAAAACTTATTTAAATAGGGTTTATATCCAGTCTAACAAATTTCACTAAAATATGATGTTTTTGAAAATTTGAAGAATTGAAGGTTTAATACAGGGTTGTATCTTGAGAACGAAAAATCTGCGGACTCATATGAAATTTTCTTTATATACAGGGTGGCCCACCATATTCGACACGGTCTGTAGCTGGATAACCATGGGGTTTTAAAAAAGTAAATACTGAAACATAAACAGGTCGGATAAGGCCACAGTATAAAATTATTTTACTCTATACAGGATGTCTCAAAAAAGTGTGACGTATCAAAGTTTTTTCTTTGTAAATGGAATACCCTATATTTTATGATGGTTTTAGATTCTACATAATAAAAATAAGTTAAGTTTGTTAATAGTACCAAGTGTCTAATTTTATTCGTTTTTGTGATATTTGATTTTTTTCCAAAATGCAGGGGTGCAAATAAATTAATTTTATTTTAACAATATAAACTACTTAAACTTTAAAATTTGTTACAAGATTAGGACAAGTCTGCCTTTTCATACGTAGATCATATTGAGATCATAGATTATACAGGGTGATCAAAAAATTATTTCAATTTTTTGAAAGTCAAATAGCAATATCTCTCTTATTTTAAAAGAAACACCCTGTATTTTTTTACACCACATGATGACAAACCAAATTCTCTTTCAAATGGTGTATAGGTTGCCTATACCTATCTTTTATACTTTTTAAGTAAATTCCGTTTTAACATATTTTTATTCCAAATGTCTATTTAAATGTAAGTAGGCTGTGATATAGTTATGCCTATTTACTAGGCCGTTATGTGCCAAAATGTAAATTTGTTGGAAAAAAGCACAAAATTAAAAAATTTTGTATTATCTGCCACTATTTTTAAAATTCACAGAAAAAAAATCATTAGTTGCTTATAATGCTACTTCCAATAACACTTATTTCAGCTGAATGTGGTAATGATAAAGCTTGTGTTTTTAAACAATCCTAATAACGCCTCTGGTCAGTTATGAGGACATTCTGTAACCAATAACTCGTTTCTTCCATTATCCATAATCACTGTGTCAATATTTTTAAAGCAACTATTAAGGTTATCAGAAGGTTTCTCCTTAAATATTTTTCAGGATTAACTCTAGACTAAAGTAAACCATTTTTTCACATCCTACCAGTATTATATTATCTTGTTGTTGTAGAAGAAGGGTTTTTATTTAAAATCATTGAAATTTCTTTTAAACTGACTAAAACACTAGCAATCAATAAATCACAAAAACGAATAAAATTAGACACTTAGTACTATATACAAACTTGAGTTATTTTTTAAAGTAGATTCTAAAACCGTCATAAAATATAGGGTGTTCCATTTAAAACAATATAACTTTGATACGTCACACATTTTTGAGACACCCTGTATAGACTAAAATAATTTTATACTGTGGTCTTATCCGACCTGTATATGTTCCAGTATTTACTTTTTTAAAAACTCCAGGGTTATCCAGCTATAGACTCATACAAGAGATTAGAGTTAAAAAGATCTTTAAATAGAACCTGTATTTTTATTCTTTCAAACCCAAATATACATTTTTTTTTACTAAATATGTATCCCTACACATTTTAGGCTATTTTCTAAAAGGCATAGTGCCTGGCGGTCGCTGGTGGGAATTTTTGTACTGCACAGGACTGAACATTATAAATTTACTAATATGCCTGATTGGAGCAGCTATGTTTGCCAAGACTACCGTTTTTGTTTTGGCTATAGTCTGTCTATGCTTGGCTGTGGCTTTTACCAGTTTTCTTTGTCAGGGAGAAATTGAGGTAAGAATCATGTAAGGACTATATAATAAATAAAAACTTGAGGTTTTTCAGAAGTGAACGTAAAATATAGATTTGGCTATATATTTGGTCACCTCTTTACAACGATGACTTAAAAATGATTAATATCTTTTTGATTCATAAATTAAAGATTTTTTAATCATTTTTGAATGTGGTATAAGTAGATCAATGCAGGAGTTATTTCTAAAATTATATAAAGAGTTTTCATTATAATTACACCAATATTTTTTATATACAGGGTGTTATGGAAATACTTTAATATATTTAAACCCCAAAATCCTTGTGTAAAAATAAATTGAATAAAAATTATTAAAAATGGCGGACCACCATAAATAACAGTGATAATGAACCCCAAAATTTTACGATTAAAAAGCAAACCCGCTACTGACCAGCTCTTTAAATCCCTTTAAATACATATGTTTACCTTCTGTCGCTGTCAAAAACAGCTGAAAGCAGTTATAACACGTGGTTAAGTCAACAAGCTTGAGAAAAGTTGCCAAATTTATTTTGTTCTTTACCAGTTTATCTATGGGTTTTGCTGTTTCAATTGATCAAACGAAAAACTTACATGATTACACAAATTATCCTTTATTACGCTACTAGGTTGTTTGAGCGTATAATGAATGTAAAGATTACTTTTTCCACAAATCAAGTACACTTTTTAGGTGGTTAATTACTTTACAAACTTTTTAAACACTGCGACGCGACACGTATGCGCACAAAGAATTGAATTAAAATACACAAAACGGTATTTTTATTGCAAAACACTATTAAAACAAATTTTACTGCGTTTTTAAATAAAGTTTTTGTTACATTTCGCTTTTCTTTCATCAAAATTAAGAGTTGACAGACGACAGGTGGTTTACACAAGATCGTTTGACTAGGTAAGGTTGCCTCATTACGTCACATATGTACCGCACTGCTGGTTCCTTGGCGCCAACATAGCAAACAAAGAATAATCATTGTTAAATAATTTATTAATAGGAAATAAAGAAGTTACGGTAACAACTGGAATTAACAGTATTTAAAAGTATTTCTTTAATATTGACAAAAACACAAACTACACTGTTAAAAACTTCATTAAATAATGAGCAAAATACATATGTGACGTATGGTCCGCCATGTTGCAAGGCTTACGAGGCAACCTTACCTAGTCAAACGATCTTGGTTCACACGAGAAAAGAGTACAAAAGATTATTCCCTATGAGACAAATGTACAAAAAACTACGGTAATTGTACAGAAAGTGTCCGCAACTCCGATTTTAACCAAATTTGGTATGTTGGGTTTTTGGGGCGCTGATCACGAATCTGAACGAAATTTTAGTCGGAAATGTTTGGTTTCAGAGATAATCATCATCAAAGTTGGCATTTAAACTAACCTTATTTTCACCATTATTCACCCCTCTTTTTGCACACAATTCTTGATTTAAAGCTAAAGTGGGCCACAATATTTGATTTTCACCTTTTAAAACCCCGTGTTTCTATGTTTTTTACACCTTTTATCAAATAAATTGGGAAGGGTCCCTTTAAAAACGTTGCAACCGTGCATTCACTGCTCCACCGCCTCCACCATATTCTGCTACGATTAAAAACGATTGAAAGCGAAGCTATGCAATTTAATTCAAAAAAGTGTAAAATACGTAGAAGAATGAGGTTTTTAAAGGTGAAAATCAAATATTGTGTACCACTTTAACTTAAAATCAAGAATTGTATGCCAAAAGAAGGGGGAATAAAGTGAAAATGAGGTTAGTTCAAATGCCAACTTTAATGATGGATATCTCGGAAACAAATGTATCCGACTAAAAATTTTTTCAGATCCGTGATCAGCGCCACAAACACAGGTGTTTTTACAGGTTAGTGTTTTTGCAAGAAATTTATTGCAATTTATTCTAACATTTTTGCAGTTTGCACGTAACTGGGTTTATCAATTTACTGAAACTTGTAAGTTCAATTCTTTTAAACCGTTTTCTTTGTCTCATGTTGTTCTGGTTATGGGCGATAAAATGATACTTACAGCGAATTCTTTTGGTTAAACTAGGTGCTTTCAATTTAATTAGGTTTTTTAATCAAAATTTTTTACTACAAAATGCAGGGTTTGTTTTTTCTTTTGATAATTCATAAAAGCTTGATGTCTAGGAACTTATTACCGTGGGTATAAAAAGTAGACGGCATATTTAACATACCTTAGGGATAAAGGAGCCGAAGTGGACATTTTGGGGCTTCTTCAGATGTACGGTTACAAAATGCATGAAACAATTACTTTGTGTTGCTATATTACTGTACATCTCATTGGTACGGAAGAGAAGGGAAGTTTATGGTGAAAGTGTAAAGAGTGTACTCGTGAAAATAAAAGTACTTTCCAGCCAAGAAAAAAATCCTAGCCTTCTAAAAGCTGTTGTAGCTCTAAATGTTATTTAAGGTTATTATTTAATGTAACGCCTACGCCGCTCATAAGTAGATAATAAAAATTGGTTAACTTTTTTAATGCCGGTATATTATTGTCCTCTATTGTGTGCTTTGAAATCTACGATAAAATGGTGGTGCCCTCTGGATAACATTATTCAGTCGTTAAATGGGTTTAACATCTAAAAATCTGGCACCCACGGTATATTTTGATATAAGGCTTTTAATAATTTTTTAAAGTAAATTTATAAAAAAATAGAATATAATAACATTTTACCTTTTTATTCTATTATGTATTTATATCGTTTATTGGGTATAAAATAGGACGTTTGGCAACATCGCAAACAAATAGGTCTACTGTCTGTGTTTATAGTGTTTACTTAACCAGGGACGTAGCAGATAGGTGAAAAGAAGGTATTTTTACAAATTGTAAAAAAGTTTGAATTAAACAAAAAAGTACTCAGTGTGTCTCTACACTGTCCCAGGAGTCACCCATTTCAATATATTAAAGTATTTCCATAACACCCTGTATATAAAAAACAGTTTCTAATTTAAAAATAGATGTCAGTGTCAATATCTTATGTTTAATAAATAAAGGTTTGCAAGATTCCCTAGATTTGATTTTGCAAATAGTTCTTATAGCTCTTTTTGCAAAATAAAAACTGAGCTTAACAGATTTTGACTAGAGTTTCCGCAGAAACAAATTCCATATGTTATTATTGATTCAATTAATGTTAATAACTAGTTTTCAGTAGTAAAAATCAAGTTCAGTAAAAAGAATTGTAAGACCATAACAACCTGAGCTAATTTTTTTACATACATTTTCAATATGTTCTCAAAAATTAAGGTTTTTATTCGCAATCTATGTTCTTTTTAGGTTCCTATTCCCGATTCCAATACGCTTATACAAAATGCTACATACCATGTAAATATGACTTATACGGGTTTAAGCTTGGAAACATTAAAAGTAATCTCTTCAGCCATTATGGAAAAGATTACACGGCCAAAGGAGAAATGGTTACTTTTGCTACAGTTTTTGGTGTACTTTTCTCTGGAGTAACTGGCATTATGGCTGGAGCAAATATGAGTGGTACGGTTTTGTTAATAAAAGTATTAAATGTATAATTTCTATGTTCCTAAGCATAGAAGTTGATTCCTAATGGTAGGTTTACATCTGACATTATTTGCATGATATTTATGTCAGACAGAAATTTTGGCTAATGTAAAGAATGAAAAATTTATATCAGACATAAATTTTTGACCATTTACATTAGCTTGAAGAAAAATTTCTATCTGACATAAATATTGTTCCAAAACACCTGGTATAAAAACACATACCTTCGTTTTTATACCTTTATTAACAATGAAACGTAACTATGGTTACAACGACACAATCTTTGTCAATTTCTCGAAGTTTACAGCCCAAAAGTCGAATCTGTACTAATCCTTCGAAGGTTTTCTGTCGCCCTTTTATAGTAATGTGGTAAAAGTGAAGAATGATCTAGAATTTTGGAGAAATATCGCGAAAATTCCATAGTACAGGATGGCATAAAAGTTCTCAATGGATAATTCGGGAGATTTCGGAAACCTTCGAAAGTGATGAAAGAACTTGAAAAAATTAAGGTAAATTATTTAAATAAATTAACAAACTAAAGTAAATGATCCTTACTCTCTAAAATTCCCTAACCGAAACAAATTTTTTTCAAAGTCTGTAACAGAGACAACAATGAGACGAGCAACTAAATGTAAATAAATTATCCGAGAGAGAGATAGCTGCTGGGCCTTCCTTGTCTGTCTTCAAGGAAGGTAAACCCAGGCGCGTGAGTCGACTTTATCGTTTGCCCGCCAAATTCAAATTATATAGCTGTGCTATTTTTGCCCTTAATGTTAGGTACTTGTTTTTGTTTCCTATTAATATAAAATATTGGGGTTTAGTTCAATAATTACACACACCTAATTAAAAATGTCATTTATTTGGTTTTTATAAAGATTTTTTCTTACAGATAACCATGTCAATATTACCTTAAATTATCTGTTGAAAAGCACAAATTTAATATATACACTGTGATCACTAATAAAAGTCAATATTCAAAGTCCAATTAAAGGTAAAAAACCACGAAACACACAATAAATCACAGAAAATGTAAACAAACTGTCCAAACAAATCGGCCATTGAAAAATATCAAACACAAATATCGAATAACATTTCGGCGTGACTGCCTGCGGCAACGTTTGTTAAGTTAAAAATATTCGATTCATGGTATATTTTCTTTCTCTTAATTAGATGCGAGCTAAAAAGGACATTAAAGTTTACATGCAGAAATTGTAAACAACTTGACAACCAGGGCAAAGCGATGATTGCTCCATCTACGATAGCCGGCCATGATGAAAGACAAAGACATATTTATTGGAACTTGCGTTAAACCAGAAATTGATAAATACAATGGACAAATTGTTAGGACCAGTTACTCGTCTCATTGTTGTCTCTGTCTGTAACATTATAATGCAATAAATGCCAGATGTAAACCTACGAAAAGTCTCTCGTGATCCATGATTTACAGGATTTTTTTAAATTTTTGTGGTAGGAAAAGCGATATTAAACCTCTTTTTATGAATATAATAAAATATTTTAAAGTCTTGAGATAGGATCATAATTATATTCAATATTGAACTTTTTAGGAGAATTAAAAATCCAGCCAAGGCAATTCCTAGAGGCACTTTGTCAGCAGTGGCCTTCACTCTTGTAATTTACTTGACGATGTCACTCTTGGTCGCCTGGACAACTTCTACAGATCTCATGCAGAACAATTATTTATTTTTAGCTGGAGTTAGGTAAGGAAGTTAGTTTTTAAGAGCGTCTTAGAAAGTTAGTGTATAAAAGATTAACAGTATAGTAAGAACATTTTAAAAGCGCAAATTCGGTACTCTTTGAAAATTATTATTATTATTATTCACAAACTTTATTAGGCACTTGGCCCAAAAGGCTAACAACCGAAGTCTTCCTGCCATATAAACAATTTACAGTGTTTTTATATTTACATTTATACTACTATACTACATACATATACAAAAGGTAATTAATCATAATAATTAAAACATATCCTTAATTTAAACAATATTCACCTAAATTTAATTTTGTAATTCTAAAAGGGTTTCATAAAGGGTTTGTAAAGGGTATTTACGTTTTGGACGGATAATAGGGTTCCTGGTGTGAATAAGAGGATTAATAGTATTGAGGTTTGAACGTTTATTAACAAATTTTATGTTTAGGGTCTGAAGGCGATCTAAAATAGGTAAAATTTGGGTTTGTTGGTATAACAGGGCATTTGAAGGATTAAACAGAGGATTTGTAGGGTGTCTCATTTTTGTTACTGTCCTTAGGCTGGTTCTTTCACCAATCTCAATGTTGTAGAGAGCTTGTCTGCGGGCATTACATAGAAGTACATGGCCATATTCAATTATCGGTCTACATATCATAGTGTATATTCGGGTTGCAATCTGAATATTGATTCCCTGGTCTTTGTAAGTCAGTGATCGAAAATGTTTTGCTCGGGAGAGCACTTTCTTCTTGACATCTTGTGTGTGTAATTTAAAATTCAGTTTTTGGTCCAATATTATTCCCAAATATTTGCATGAGTTAGTGGGATGTAAAACATGATTGAACATTGTGACTGTAGGAGATGTATTAGAGATTTTGTGATGAAATATCATGAAATTAGATTTTTGTGGGTTTGGCTTAATGCGCCACTTTTGCATCCAGTGACTAGTAGTGTTACACAGATTTTGAATGTTAGCTACAGTCCTTTTTAGTGTGTTATCGTGGGAAATAATGGCGGTGTCATCAGCAAATTGAAGTATATATGAATTTGGGTTAATGAAATTTGGATTTGCAAAACTGTGATTGTACAGGTCGTGGCAAAAGATGTTGTAAAGAAGTGGTGATAGTGGAGAGCCCTGAGGTAGTCCTTGTTCAGGTATGAAACTTTCAGAATAAGAGTTGTTTACACGAGTTCTTAGCTTCCGGTCTGAAAGGTAGTTTTTTAAGAGAAATATTAGATATTTGGGACAGTTGAGTTTGTTTAGTTTGTAAAGCAACCCATTATGCCAAGTACTATCAAAGGCTTTTGTATGTCTAAGAAAAAAGCAGCTGAATATTTATTTTCTTTATCTCTTTGAAAATAATACAAAAAACATAAAAAAGGCCGCTTGCAATCGGACTATTTTGTACAAAGGCGCCGCTATCCTTTACAGCGACGCGCCGATACACTATGGGATAGAAATCCAGTATTTTGGCCAAAAAGCAACTTTGAAATTTTATTGGCTCATGTTGTGTATTTCAAAGTAGATACTCCAAACTTTAAAATGTATTTTAAGTAAACATAAATATACAACATTTAATCTACTTAGTTTATTATTAGCCTTGTTTACTAAAAAAGTAAAAGAGTTTAAATAATAAGAGCTGTTGTTGTGTTTCCGATGCAGTCTCGCGAAGTCTCGCTACTTTTGTCAAATATTTTTTTACCTTTTTCTTTATCAGTTTTTGTACTTACAATTGCCTTCCTACTTATTGCTACTTCTGAGCGTAAGGACAGATACAAGATTATTTTATAATTTATAAGGTTTTCATTTTAAAATTTAATATGTTTTGACCTACACTGTATATCCTAAAAGATAAAAGCATTCTGATGAAAGATATGGATTCTACAGAATCTACCCAACAAAACAGTGTTTTTTATTTATTTTATACGTTAAAAAATAAAAAAGTTGGGAAAGTGTATCTCTGTTACGCATCTAAGAATAATTTAAAATTATTATTCAGATTTGGATGGTCATATTTCCGAAACTAATTGAGATAGACACATCAAATGTAGTATTTTTTTAAAGCATTTTAAAAGATTTATTTGGTGGTAATATAATGTTCAGGGTATTCCATTTAAAAAATCATACCTATTGTCGTACCCTGTATATCATATGAGATAATAATCTTTGGATTACTGATTAGAATACTACCGAATTAACCAAACAAGCTGACATTTTAGTTTATTTTGTACAATAAAAAATAATAATGTTAAGGGGGTGTAAATTTATAATAACATATAATAAGTTTTAGGTTTCCAAAAAGCATTTGTAATAATTTATAATAAGCACCTTATTTTAAGTTAGATTGATAAGTTTCAGAATTTTGACCAAAAAAATTAATTTCTATCCCATGGTGCGATGACCACCTGCATCAACCGGCATATCATAAAAGAAATATAGCAAAGGTGGCCGCGAAGACAAGCATGCCGATTTATTTGCTTTAAACTTTTTGTTATTTTTTTTCTTATCAAAGAGCACCGAACTTACATTTTTAAACTGTTCCTTCTATATCTAATAAAGTTGTACTTTCCTTAAAACATGAGTTTGAAATAAAAAAATATATATATTTTTTGCTTTAGTGTGTTTCCCGCAAGTATTGCTATTGGTCTCTTTACTGCCACCTGGTCAGCTGCCTTAAGTAATGTTATTGGTGGCTCCAGAGTTTTGGAGGCACTGGCAAAAGATGGAATTTTCGGTAAGGTTATGGCTACTTCTTTCTTTTATACAGGGTGTCCGCTAATTATAGGTACACAAAGAAACCACAGATTCCTTGTGCCAAAAAATTTAGAGTTGTATCCAAACAAAGCGATATATAAACGTTTTACCTTTTTTGTGCTACCCTGTATGTACCATCTAAGCAAACCAGCAAACTCTTCTATGATTTCTACACAAAAAGGTATACTTTATGAAAATCGCTCTGGTCAACCATTTTCGAGATATTTTCGTTTAGTTGTTCAGTGCTTCCAAAAATGGCTTTCATTGCAGTGCCTTAGCTATATTAACAACTGCCACACTGTATATGTATGATATAATTTATTTTCCCATATACTTTTTGGTCGCACTAAACAACATAAAACCAAGTATCTCAGAAACGGTTGCACAAATTATACAGTTTTGCTGCTGGTTTGCTTAGATAATACATACAGGGTAGCACAAAAGTTGCAACATTTTAGATAAATATAAAGTAGTGTAGGTAACTCCTAGTTAATACATAAATAATAATATCAGATCTAAATAGTTGTTATCAAAAAACCCCTAGATACGGAGTTTCATTACAGTATTGGAAGCATGACAAAAATTATAAAAATAAATTAAAAATATTGTTTCCACTTTAACACTATATATTATTTTTACAATATAATTAATATTTTATATAAATCTCAAAATTTGTCTAATAAATTATATATTAATATGAATATAACATGTATAATAATAATAATAATAATAATAATAATAATAATAAGCAAATTGCCAAAAAAATAGATCTAACGCGGCAAGAGGCATCGCGCATTCAAAGTGTAATGGATTATATATTAGCCAACAGACCTTTTACGACAAAGATCAGAAAAATAGCTTTAAAGCTACGCCAAAAACACCATACACTTAACAGAATCACGCTTCAGGTCATTAGGCAGCGTTGCCTAGACCGCATACGATCGTTGGGTGTTATTAACAACAGCTTAAAGAAAAAGCCTAAAGGGCTGAGAGATACAAATAAATTTGTGACTAAACCCTCTAGCTTTCTCGCAGACCCAGCACCAACGGTCGAAAATCCGCCGCAAGCCAATGTTGTGGAACAGTTCTGGAAGGATGTCTACGAGGACTCGAAGCCGTTACGACGGGACACTCCTGTTTTAAGCAACTTTAGTGCTTATTGTGCCGACAAGGAACTTAGCCAGCACGAAAGTCCACCAATCACGACGGAGGAGGTAAAAAGAGCCCTAGATGGTGCAAGGAATTATTCTGCACCGGGTCCGGATGGCATTAATAACTTCTGGTGGAAAAAATTCCCCAGTACCCATCCGCATTTGGCCAGAATCTTTGATTCGTGGCTTAATGGCGACACACCAATTCCTGAATGGTTTGTAGAAGGCCGGACTATATTAATACCAAAAAAGGGAGATCTAACACAGCCAAAGTACTACAGACCAATCACTTGCCTTAATACCAGCTACAAGGCTTTTACTAGAATTTTGTATTCTAGAATACTGAGTGCAATAGATCCCATTCTCTCTGATATAGGGGAGCAGCAAGGAGGAAAAAGAGGAATCAATGGTTGCAAGGAAAATCTCTTAATCGATAGATGCATCACACAAGACTCAATCCAATACAAACGCAACCTCAGTATGGCATGGATTGATTACAAAAAAGCTTTTGATACAACATCGCATGAAGTAATATTGCATCTGCTTAAAGATCTCAAGGTACCTCCTAACCTGATTCGTTGCATCGAACAGCTGATGCCGCTCTGGAAATCTAAATTCTCCATAACATCTGGAGCATAAAAATCATTACTGATCCCATAACATTTAAACGGGGCGTATTTCAGGGCGACTCACTAAGTCCTTTATTATTCTGTATATCGCTGCTTCCCGTATCCGTGTCTATTCGGAAGACTCGGGGGTATTTCTGTGGACCACCTGGAAGAAGGGAGCGTAAGGTAACCCATCTGTTTTATATGGATGACCTGAAACTCTATGTAACTAGTCAGCGAGATCTACAACAGTCTCTTAAAGTGGTTCACGAATATACCAAAGATGTTGGCATGGAGTTCGGAGTTGACAAATGTACAAAACTTAGGCTGGTGAAGGGCCGATATGGTAACGATTTAGAGGCTGATCAACTTGCTGACAGCGCGATTCTCCGTCCGCTTAGAAATAACGAAACGTATCGATATTTAGGTATCGACCAAAATCGTACTCAGGATGTTAAAGCTGTAAAGACCGAGCTGAGAAGCAATTACAGGCAACGCTTAAGGAAAATATGGAAATCTGAACTATCAGGATTGAATAAGGTTGCTGCAACTAACATGCTAGCAGTTCCTGTATTGCTTTATTCGTTTGGAGTAGTTAAGTGGACGCGAGAAGAGTTGCGCGAACTGGACGTTAGCACACGAAAAATGATGCATCTTCACCGCAGCATCCATCCCCGCTCATCAGTCTCCCGCATTTACCTCTCACGCCATCAGGGAGGTCGCGGCCTTTTAAGCTTGGAGTGTATGCATGATCGTTTGGTTTTGAGTCTTGCTTGTCAGGTTGCCAAAAGCACGGATTCACTGCTGCAGTTAGTAAAAGAACATGAGATGGCCAATGTTGGAGCATTTTTGTTCAAGGCAGCCGAGCGAGCCGCGGAGAAATTCGGTCTCAGATTTGAAATAGATTCTAATGACGACCAATCACTTATAAGACAGGAGTCTAGTGCTGTAACAGCTGCAGTTAAAAGAGCCGAACAACGGATGCTCTTAGAAGATCACATCAATAAGCCGCAGCACGGAGTCTTTTACAGAAACATCAATAGACTCGATCTATCTCGAAAGCTTACGTTTGGGTTTTTGAAATCCGCCGAGCTTAAGTCTGAGACCGAAGGATTCTTACTAGCATGCCAAGATGGGGTGATAAACACATTGGTGTACCGAAGCCAATTTTCCAACGTTCTTGACACCGCATGTCGAGCCTGTCGACAGCAACCCGAAACCCTTATGCATTTATTGTCAGCTTGTCCAGTGCATGCTGTCAATAGCTACATCCATCGGCATAATGACGCTCTTCGGGTACTTTACTATCACCTGAGGCATTACTACGGCATCGATGAAACAGCAATACTGCCGTTTGCTCCCGGAGACATTGAGGCAGTAGTGGAAAATGACAACTGTCGCATATACTGGAACTACGCGTTCCCAACAACGCATCAAATTCAAGCGAATAAACCCGACATCGTTCTCCTTGATAAGACAAACCACACCATGTATGTAATAGAGTTCTCTGCCCCAGCGGAAACTAACATCGATATAAAAGAACGGGAGAAACGAGCCAAATATCAAGATCTTCTTGGCGAACTTCGGAGGCTCTATCCGGAGTATACCGTGCGATTGGTTGTCCTGATAATTGGCGTTTTGGGAGGCATGAAGAATAACATATTAAGGGAAATGAGGTACATTCCAGCATGTGAAAATACACCCGAACAACTGGTGATGAAGATGCAGAAATCTGTTGTCCTTGGATCCCTTCGTCTACTGAGGCAAATGAATTTGGCCGAAGATCACTGACCGAGCGGACGCGAGGAGTGGTCTTCGATATGGATGGCCTTCCGCACGACGCCCTATGGGGTCGGAGCCATGGGATACGTCGTGTTGGATCTTTTAAAGAATAATAATAAGCTTTATTGTCATGAAACATATTTAGTATATACAACATAGACAGATACACACACAAATATATAATAGTAAATAAGAAATACCTTTTATGAAAATGTATCCTCGAAAAATTCATTTAAATTGTAATATGCTCTTTTAAGTAAAATTGTTTTAACATATTTTTAAATGTGTTTATGTTTTTAATATTTTTTTATAGAATTTGGTAAATGATTAAATATCTTTTTTGATTCATAATTTATAGATTTTTTTAATCTTATTTAAATGTGGTATAAGTAGATCAATGTAGGAGTTATTTCTAAAATTATATAAGGAGTTTTCATTATAATTACGCCAATATTTTTTATATATTAAACAAACAGATTCCAATATAAAAATAGCTTTCAGTGTCAATATCTTATGTTTAATAAATAAAGGTTTGCAAGATTCCCTAGATTTGATTTTGCAAATAGTTCTTATAGCTCTTTTAGCCAAAATAAAAACTGAGCTTAACAGATTTTGACTAGAGTTTCCCCAGAAACAAATACCATATCTTATTATTGATTCATTTAATGTTAAATAACTAGTTTTCAGTATTGAAAAATCAAGTTCAATAGAAAGAATTCTAAGAGCATAACAACCTGAGCTAATTTTTTTACATACATTTTCAACATGTTCTGAAAAAATAATAACACCACGTTTTTTTACATATAGGTTCTTTTCTCAATTTTATACCAAAGGGCACGTGGAACGGTAACCCAGTTGTGGCAGTTCTTGTATCTTCTCTTCTTGTTCAGCTTGTACTACTGATAGGCTCACTGAATTTAATCGCCCAACTTAACTCTGTCCTGTTTTTATTAAGCTACTTCGCCACAAATCTGGCTTGTTTGGGATTAGAACTGGCTGGAGCACCAAATTTCAGGTGAGATATTAAAATTTGTTTAATTAAAAAAGACACTTTTGGATTCTTTAGATAACATTATTGGGATATACAGAGTGGCCCACCATATTCGACACGGTCTGTAGCTGGATAACCATGGGGTTTAAAAAAAAGTAAATACTAAAACATATACAGGTCGGATAAGGCCACAGTATAAAATTATTTTACTCTATACAGGATGTCTCTAAAAAGTGTGACGTATCAAAGTTATATTTTTTAAATGGAACACCCTATATTTTATGACGGTTTTAGATTCTACATAAAAAAATAACTTAAGTTTGTTTATTGTACCAAGTGTCTAATTTTATTCGTTTTTGTGATATTTGATTTTTTTCCAAAATGCAGGGGTGCAATTAAATTAATTTTATTTTAACAATATAAACTCTTTAAACTTTAAAATTTGTTACAAGATTAGGAAAAGTCTGTCTTATCATACGTAGGTCATATCGAGATCATAGATTATACAGGGTGATCAAAAAATATACTTTCAATTTTTTAGAAAGTCAAATAGCAATATCTCTCTTATTTTAAATGGAACACCCTGTATTTTTTACACCACATGACGACAAACCAAATGCTCTGTCAAATGGTGTATAGGTTGCCTATACCTATCTTTTATACTTTTTAAGTAAATTCTGTTTTAACATATTTTTATTCCAAATGTCTATTTAAATGTAAGTAGGCTGTGATATAGCTATGCCTATTTACTAAGCCGTTATTGCAAAATGTAAATTTTTTGAAGAAAAGCACAAAATTAAAAGATTTTATATTATCTGCCACTATTTTTAAAATTCACAGAAAAAAAATCATTAGTTGCTTATAATGCTACTTCCAATAACACTTATTTCAGCTGAATGTGGTAATGATAAAACTTGTGTTTTTAAACAATCCTAATAACGCCTGTGGTCAGTTATGACGACATTCTGTGACCTATAACTCGTTTCTTCCATTATCCATAATCACTGTGTCAAATTTTTTAAAGCAACTATTAGGGTTATCAGATGGTTTCTCCTGGAATATTTTTTAGGATTAACTCTAGACTAAAGTAAACCATTTTTTCACGTCCTACCAGTATTATATCATCTTGTTGTTGTAGAAGAAGGGTTTTTATTTTAAATCATTGAAATTTATTTTAAACTGACTAACACACTAGTAATCAATAAATGGTCGTTGTTATTTTTTAAGAAAAATATTAATGGCTGCTATGTCACAGCCAACTTTAATTTAAATAAACATTTGGACTAAAAATTTGTAAAAACAGATTTTACTAAAAAGCACAAAAGATACGTATAGGTAACCTATACACCATTTGAAAGATTATTTTATTTGTCATCATGTGACGTAAAAAATACAGGGTGTTCCATTTAAAATAAGAGAGATATGGCTATTTGATTTTCTGAAAAATTGAAATTATTTTTGATCACCCTGTACAATATTTGATCTTGATTTGACCTACGTATGATATGGCAGACTTTTTCTAATCTTGTTACACATTTTAAAGTTTAAAGTGTTAAAGTAAAATCAATTTAATTTTACCTCCGCATTTTTCAAAAAAATCAAATATTACAAAAACGAATAAAATTAGACACTTAGTACTATAAACAAACTTGAGTTATTTTTAAAAGTAGAATCTAAAACCGTCATAAAATATAGGGTATTCCATTTAAAAAAATATAACTTTGATACGTCACACTTTTTTGAGACACCCTGTATAGACTAAAATAATTTCATACTGTGGTCTTATCCGACCTGTATATGTTTCAGTATTTACTTTTTTAAACCCCATGGTTATCCAGCTTCAGACCGTGTCGAATATGGTGGGCCACCCTGTATTTATTTATTAAGGGATTCTCCATTTTACCACAATCCACACCACTCTTCAAAAGAAATTGATTTGTATTTTTTTTTAATGATTTTTAGACCATCATTTCCCTACTTTACATGGCACACAGCTCTCATAGGACTTCTTGGTACCTTCATTATGATGTTTGTTATAAATCCCATCTATGCTGCATGTAGCATACTGCTGTGCTTATTTTTGGTGATGTTTTTGCATCTATTTTCGCCATCAAAAGGAGCCGATTGGGGCAGTATATCTCAAGCATTGATTTTTCACCAAGTAAGTAAAAACATGAAAAATAGTTTAATTTGCTTTCATTGTGTTGAACACTAGCAGGTAGACAATTAGACAAAGAATGCGTGCATGTAAATATGCCGGATAGGATAAAGCATTGGTCTCGCTTTGTTGTTACTTTAGACTTTAGACCATCTCCTTTCCACGCAATGGCTTAAGTTCCCATGAACCTTTTAAAGTGTCAAGAAATGTGTGTTTATAATTAATTTATATGTTTTCTCTAAATAAATTATATAATCAGCTTTTTAATATAATATAATAATATAATAAATTATTTATTTTTCGAGAAAAAGTTCTTCTTCCTTAAAAGTTTAAAATGTTTATTAAATTTTTACTCTTTTTTTAGGTTAGAAAATACCTTTTACTTTTGGACTCTCGTAAAGACCATGTCAAATTTTGGCGACCTCAGGTGTTACTTATGATCAACAGTCCAAGGTCAGCTTGTCCTCTTATTGACTTTATAAATGACCTCAAAAAAGGAGGTTTATACGTTTTGGGACATGTTCTAAAAGGAGAGTATAATGAAGGTAATAAAATTTGTTTTTTACATAAAAGTTTAGTTTTTTACTTAGAAATTGTTTTTTTAAGTTTTTTTCTTCTTTTAAATTTATTTTTTGTTGTTTTTACATAATAATTTAGTGTTACTCCTTTTTTTACATTGCTTTTTTACATGTTATTCTACCCTATTTTAAAGTTCATTTTAATTCTTTTTATTTATTTATTTTTTTATTACAAAAAAGTTAACAATATAAATATAATAACAAACAGATGATGGAAACAATAATAAAATATAAGTATACTTTAAAAAAACTAAATAAAGCTAAAGGATCACATTTCAGAACAATTACAGTAGAACAATAAATTAAAAAAAAAAAAATAATAAATATTATATAATTATTCAGTATCACATTATTTATCACAAAAGTCTTCGTTTAAAGCCAGAGAGACTGCCATCAAAAATATCAATATTTTTATCCAAAGAGTTTAAGTATTTTAAAGCTCTATCTATAGGGGAGTGTGCACCATAGTTTGTTCAATGGAAGGGAATGTAGAATAAGTCCACATGTCGTAAACATCTATTAGGAGCATTCAATCGAATCAAAGCCAGCAACTGAGAGCAATTAGTAATACCATTTATCAATTTAAAAATAAAACATGCATCAAACATGAGTCGCCTCTTCTCAAGTGTTGCCAACCTTAACACATTCAACATGTCCACTCTATGATAGTTCTCCATACACAGACCAGACTTAAAAGCAGCAAATCTTAAAAATTTGTGTTGAACACGTTCAATCATATATTTATGGTTGTGATAAAAGGAGACCATATCACAGTGGCATATTCCACATTCGATCTAACAAGTGAACAATATAAATTTCTTATTGTCTCAATTGAAAATTGAGAACAATTTCTCAATACAAATCCCAACATTCTCATTCCCTTAAGACTCACCCTGGAAACATGCTCAACAAAAGTTAGCCTTTCATCAAACCAGACACCAAGATCCTTTGAAGTCTTAGTATAGGACAAATCCACATTATCTATTGAGTACTTTGTTGGAATTCATTCACGACTTCCACTGCGCCCCCCGTCTCAACCATTTTGTAAATTTTTACAAACAGTCATCAGCAAACATTAGACCCTTTGAATGACGTCAGTTAGATCATTAAGTTCAATTTAGGTATTTTTTTAGATTTTTTTTGTATTTTTTTTTAAATTGTATCTATTATGACTTATTTTAAACTTTTCTTGACAGAAGCTGGATTTTATGTTCTTGGTTGCTATTTAATGTTTTACATCTGTATTTATTTTAAATTGTTCGTCATTGCTAATGTTTGTTTTATATTTTATTAATTAATTTGACTTGTTGTATCGCCATGTTGAATTTTGTTTATAGCTTTTTTACTTTATTTTTGTTTTTATTTTAATATTGGTCTGTTTTTAAAAAAAGTGCATTGTAGTTTAGTATAATTATTTTCTGTATGGACTTGTAACTTATTGTAATTTATTATTAAACATATTTTACTTATATAGGATTACCAATACTTTATATTAGCTTTGTCAACAAGATTGCATCTTAGACAATAAAGCATGTTTTGAATTGAATTTGAATTTGTGGCTTAATTTAATTTTGTAGTTATTTTTTAATAATTGTAATAATCATTGTAAAAATGGGAATCCTGTATACTTAATAAATAAATAAATGGTATTCTACCCTATTTTAAAGTTTAATTAATTCTATACCAATTTAATAAATTTGATATTAAATTTTGTGTTTTTATTTTGATAATGGATATGTTTTGGTTTGTAGGACCAGACCCAACTTTAGATATGACGTTACACTGGTTGAATTTGGTCGATCATTTAAAAGTTAAAGCGTTTATAGAGCTAACAGTAGCGAAAACAGTAAGAGAGGGCTTGCAACATTTGATGAGGTTGAGTGGAATGGGGGCTATGAAGCCCAATACGGTTATTTTTGGCTTTTTGGATGACAACGAACAACAGGATTTCTTGTTAAGGTAAAATTCCAAGAATTTTTTTTATGTGTTATAAATTCAAAGGCAAGGGTTAATCGAGACAAAACTGCATAATGAGTACCATATAATAATAATAAATATTTATTTACCAGTTAAAACAATAATTATAGTAAGAACATTTTAAAAGGGCAAATTCGGTACCCTTTGAAAATAATACAATACGTAAAAAAATAAAAAAGTTAGGAAGATGTATCTCTATTACGCTTCTAAGAATAATTTTAAATTATTTTTCAGATGTGGATGGTCATATTTCCGAAACTAATTGAGATAGACACATCAAATGTAGTATTTTTTAAAGCATTTTAAAAGATTTTTTTGGTGGTGATATAACATTCAGGGTATTCCATTTAAAAAAATCATACCTATTGTCGTACCCTGTATATCATATGAGATGATTATCATCTGATTACTGATTAGAATACTACCGAATTAACCAAACAAGCTGACATTTTAGTTTATTTTGTACAATAAAAAATAATAATGTTAAGGGGGTGTAAATTTATAATAACATATAATAAGTTTTAGGTTTCTAAAAAGCATTTGTATTTATAATATTTTTCCAGTAAAAAGCACCTCATTTTAAGTTAGATTGGTAAGTTTCAGAATTTTGATCAAAAAATTAATTTCAAATTAAAATGAGACAAATTACTTTGTTTTTCTATCACTATATTTATCAACATTGTGACTGCAGTTTCGAAGCTTTGCTACATTTTCAAACTGAATCAGATTCAGTTTGAAAATGTAGCAAAGCTTCGAAACTGCAGTCACAATGTTGATAAATATAGTGATAGAAAACAAAGTAATTTGTCTCATTTTAATTTAAAATGGACTATCACAAAGTAACGGACAACTCAATCCAGTATTTAAAATTAATTTCTATCCCATAGTGCGATGACCAGCTGCATCAACCGGCATATCATAAAAGAAATATAGCAAAGGCGGCCGCGAAGTCAAGCATGCCGATTTATTTGCTTTAAACTTTTTTGTGATTTTTTTCTTATCAAAGAGCACCGAATTTACATTTTTAAACTGTTCCTTCTATACATAATCTAAATAATAAGTTACAAAGGCAAAAAAAAATAAAAATCCCACAAAAACATTTTCGCGCGTGCATTTTAACAATTTGAAATCAGTTTGATCAAAACTGTTTTTATTTTAGTGAAGATTCATCGTACAGGAACCTTGAATTTGATAATGATATGTTTCCTTTAACACAGACAGGCACATTGGAGCCGTTAGAATATGTACAGATGATGGGCGACGTTTTGAGAATAAACAAAAATCTCTGTCTTTGTAGAAACTTTTCAAAATTACGAAAAGATTCTAAGATGTAAGTATAACATAACAGCATTTTTTACTTTCGTGTTTTCATTTCAGTTTATTCAAATTTTCTGCCATATGTTTATATGGCATAGGTCAGCAGAGGTGATGACCAGTAAAAAAATTGATTTTCTTTTTATTAGGCGCGGCCGGTGATTTTTTTCAGATGGCTTAAATTCTGTATCTAAAAATGCCACTACCGGGGGTTGCTCCGTCGAGCGGGACATAGGGAATACCATGTAAATTTTGAAGTAGTCAAATATTGGCTCCCCAAATTATTTTAGAAAAAAATGTTATTAGGATTTATTGAAGAGCACAGTAAGTTTCACTCAAAATGAAAATTTGAGCATTTTTCAACCAACCAGTAAAGAGTAAACTGCTTAATACTTCTGCAACGTAGTATCTCATTATGCACCCTGTACCCTAGAAATCAACAATAAAAACACCATATCGATTTATCAGTGACAATTTAGATCATTAATTTATAATGTCATTGCCAAAACTGAACAATTTTATACGGGAATTTCAAAAAGAATCCTTGCATTTCATTTTAGTTTACAACTAATTCCAACACATGCACTCACAGTTACGCAAGACAATAAAACAAATTTTTCTACATTTAGAAATCAATTTATGACGAAAGTATCAGGATTTAATCAAATAAATTCCTCCATTAACTGCCAGACAATAACCCAAACGATTATAAAACTCATTTCTTACATTGGCTAGTTAGTTGGTACATCGATATTCTGGCACATTCAGCGGAAATAGCATTCCTTAACTGGACTAAATTTTCATATTTTTTTATTGGTAGCTTAGTTTTTAAATGTCCCCATAGAAAAAAATCGTTTGGCGAAAGATCACGTCGATTTTCTTCACATTTACAATTATTGATTATTGTGCCTGTAGTTTCAAATTTTTTATCGTCCGTTCTATTGTCGATTTACTTGGTATTGGCCTATTGGGAAAATAGGCTGCAAACATGTCCGCTACTCTTCAATGACTATTTTCCTGGTAAAACCATTTTATAATAGTGATTTTTTCTTGATTTAAGTATTTTATTATTTAAGAATGATGTGACATTGATCTGACAACTTGAGAGTAAGAGGTTAAATAATTTTTCCAGTATTTTATTATAAACTTCTAATAATACAAGGCGGGTAAGAAGATAGGAGATTCGTAACTTATTTTAGCATTTATCTCTTAGCTGGCGGACTGAGAAGAGCTGAAATTTGTACACTGGGTATAACTTTTCGTGCTCTTTAAAAAATCCTAATTATATTTTCTTCTAAAATAATTAGGGGAGCCAATATTGGACAACTTCAAAATTTACATGGGATTCCCTATGGCCCGCTCGACGGAGCAACACCCGGTATGTAACAAGCAAAATATATCTGTTCTTTAAGCCTTAATATACATAAATATTTCGGGACGGTCTTGATTATGTTAACGTTTCACTTTATTGTAGTACTTTTTATCCTAATATTTCTTGCGCAGTTGAAATGTTAATAATACAAAAAAAAAAGAAATATTTTGCCAATATACGTTTCTTTTTTAACTTTTTGAAGCGCAAATTATGCCTTTTACTTTGGTTTTAATCAAGGTTAGTTGATATTTATAAGGTTGCGACATATCCTCAACTTTTAGGCGATTCGAGGTCGGGGACGCAAGGAAGGGCACTCCACGGAGAATAGTTGGCAAGACTGGGTAAAATCCAAGCTGATGATCAATCCAGTGGCGTCTAGAATTTGCGCATTTTATTTTGCATTGTTTTGAAAGTGATATTTGTTGAAAGGTGTAATTCCAAATGTTTTTTATTTAAAGTAAAAGATTTTACTACTTAATAATAATTAAAAACTCTTGTGTAAATGGTTGTTCTATTAATACAATAAACTGTATATCTCCGGCACTGAACAACACGGCCAAAAAATGGGAGATGTGACGTCATAACACGTCAAAGCAATATGGCCGATTGTCGCGACCTTATATAGACCCAAGATCGTTTGACTAGGTAAGGTTGCCTCGTAAGCCTTGCAACATGGCGGACCATACGTCACATATGTATTTTGCTCATTATTTAATGAAGTTTTTAACAATGTAGTTTTGTGTTTTTTGTCAATATTAAAGAAATACTTTTAAATACTGTTAATTCCAGTTGTTACCGTGATTTCTGTATTTCCTATTAATAAATTATTTAACAATGATTATTCTAGCTGATTTTTAAATATTGTATATCGCGCTCTTTCGCCCTCATAGTATTATCCGTCTAGACATCCTTGTTGGCGCCAAGGAACCAGCAGTGCGGTACATATGTTTCGTAATGAGGCAACCTTACCTAGTCAAACGATCTTGATATAGACCAACTTTGGGTTTTAATGGCTCTTACATTTCTATATTAACCTATAAGTATGGATGGTGGAGGGGAGGATAACCATCTGAATGTTTTAAAAAGTGTCCGTCGAAAGGTGCAACTTAAGGTGGCGCCACAGTAGCCAGAGGAGATTTTTTAACCAATGAGCATGTATTATTAGAGTGAGATACAAAATGAAAAAGGACAGATAGATACAAAATAAAAAAGGAAAGAAATACCAAAATCCCTCCACTGGCTACTGTGGCGCTATCCCAATTTGCTACATTCCGATTGCCACTTTTTCAACTTGTCCGCCATAAAAGATGGTTATCCTCCCCTCCACCATCCATACCTATAAGGTCAATTTAAAATGCGGCCGAGTGAATTAGCTTAATTCTGTATTAAGGGATGTTTCACATAGCAATAGATTTGTAGGTGTTTTTACGGATTAATTACTTTTATGTTTCGATTTTAAGTATGTAGGTGAGTTGTTGGCTAAATGACCTTATAGACTATAGACGATCCGTGCCTGGTTTTAATATTATACCCTATAACCACCACTAATAATTCGCTGTATGATAACATTTTTATTTATTTTTTATAACTTTTTAGAGTAAATTCAAAATCATACATTGACGTATGGCCAGTCAACTTTTAAACCCCGGCGAACAGGACGCTTTTGACATAACCTCACTTTTTATGATGCAATTGGCGTGCATCGTAAACATGGTACCGCTCTGGAGCAAACTGAAACTGAGAATTTGCGTCTGTGACGAAACGAGAACGAGTTATTTTCAGTTAAATTCTTCAGGACAGAATCATACGGACAAATTGAAGAGTATGCTTAAAGAACTGAGAATTGCTGCTGAAATTTTCCCGGTAACTGAATGGGGAAATGTTATCGAGTCTCATGGAACTGATATGGCAACGTATGTAAAAAGGTACCTGTTTGTTTTGCAATGTTTTTACTTTTTTACTAACCGCTTGCTATTTATTGTAAATAACTTTATAAACTACAACCCAGTCTATGTAAGAACATTTTAAAAGCGCAAATTCGGTACCCTTTGAAAATAATACAAAAAAACATAAAAAAGGCCGCCTCCAATCGGAATATTTTATACAAAGGCGCCGCTACCCTTTACAGCCACGCGCCAAAACACTATGGGATAGAAATCCATTATTTTGGCCAAAAAGCAACTTTGAAATTTTAATGGCTCATGGTGTGTATTTCAAAGTAGATACTTCAAACTACTACACAAATTACAGGATATGACTTATTAACAAACTTGAAAATGGATTTTAAGTAAACATAAATATACAACATTTAATCTCCTTAGTTTATTATTACCCTTGATTACTAAAAAAGTAAAAGAGTTTAAATAATAAGAGCTATTGTTGTGTTTCCGATGCAGTCTCGCTTACTTTTGTCAAAGATTTTGTTACCTTTTTCTTTAACAGTTTTTGTACTTACAATTGCCTTCCTACTTTTTGCTACTTCTGAGTGTAAGGACAGATACAAGATTTTTTTATAATTTACAAGGTTTTCCATTTTAAAATTTAATATGTTTTGTCCTACACTGTATATCCTAAAAGATAAAAGCATTCTGATGAAAGATATGGATTCTACAGAATCTACCCAACAAAACAGTGTGATTATTTATTTTATACGTTAAAAAATAAATAAAGTTGGGAAGATGTATCTCTATTACGCTTCTAAGAATAATTTAAAATTATTTTTCAGATTTGGATGGTCATATTTCCAAAACTAATTGAGATAGACACATCAAATGTAGTATTTTTCTAAAACATTTTAAAAGATTTTTTGGTGTTGATATAATATTCAGGGTATTCCATTTAAAAAAATCATACCTATTGTCGTACCCTGTATATCATATGAGATAATAATTATCGGATTACCGATTAGAATACTACCGAATTAACCAAACAAGCTGACATTTTAGTTTATTTTGTACAATTAAAAATAATAATGTTAAGTGGGGTGTAAATTTTTAATAACATATAATAAGTTTTAGGTTTCCAAAAAGCATTTGTAATAATTTATAATATTTTTCCAGTAAAAAGCACCTCATTTTAAGTTAGATTGGTAAGTTTCAGAATTTTGACCAAAAAAATTAATTTCTATCCCATAGTGCGATGACCAGCTGCATCAACCGGCATATCATAAAAGAAATATAGCAAAGGCGGCCGCGAAGTCAAGCATGCCGATTTATTTGCTTTAAACTTTTTGTGATTTTTTTTCTTATCAAAGAGCACCGAATTTACATTTTTAAACTGTTCCTTCTATACATACAATGCATTTTTTCATTGTCCCCCCTTTTATTTCTTTAACAGATTGATTTAAAAAATCAAAACTTGGCGATGAAATTAATGCATTTTAATTTAATGCATTAATTAAATTATTAATTAATGCAACTATATTTTGAAGTGAAATTGCCAGATGAAAATTTCAAGATGGCTGCTTAGCGCCATTTTGGAAAAAAATTAAAAGGAAAGGGGGTTCTTGTGGCACACCATTTTAAAGCTTCTGACAAGTACTTTACAACCCTAGAATATAAAGTCAATGCTCTTACCTACTACAAAATGGCGGTACTTTAAAAGTTACCTAAAAAATACGTTTTTTGATGGCCATATTTCCAAAATTAATAATGTTAAATATTAATAATGTGGTATACTCTTAAACAACGGCTTTAGGCTCTTTAAAAGATCTTTTTAATGGTGAAGATAGTGAAAGTAAAAAAATATTTGAAATTTATTTATTGATACGTTTTGAATATTGTAATAAAACTCCGCATCTAGGAGTTTTTGACATGAAAAATTCAGATAACATGTTAAGTTTTATGTGTTAACTAGAAGGCGCCAACATAAAGGAACGTCGCAACTTTTGTGTGTCAGTGTATGTACCATATAAGTACATCAGTAAAACCTCTCCTATGTTTAGGGAAAGTCGTCCATTTTTCTTAAAGAGACCTTTTAAAGAATAAATTAAAATTGAAAAACTCGAAGTTGTAGTCAACTGAGACTGAACTGGACGACTGAGGCCACACCTTTTATTTTTTGTCTTATGTTTTCTACACAAAAAAGGTATACTTTGTAAGAATGTTTCTAAAAACCGTTTTCCAGATATTTTATTTTAAATTTTTAAGTTCAACAATAAAATAATGGGGATACATTAAATTAATAATTAGTGTAATTTTGTGGTTAGAGCTAATATGTTGTAATTTAAAGTATTTGTGGTTGTACTAAACAAGCTATTCATTAATATCTCGAAACACAGAAGAGTTGACTATTTTACTCAGATGGTATACAAGGTGATTCTACTTGACAAAATATAGCGGTGAGCTTTATATAACTTTTTCAAAATGTCATCCTGTTTTCGATAAGCCGGGTCAAAGTTCAACTTTTATTTTGGTTTTTCGCCATATTGCATTTATTTTTAACCAATCCAGTTGATATTTGGCTACACAAATCGAGCTGCAGATTCTAAAGTTTTAGGCCAAAAGTAAGTTTTTTAAATACCGCCAGAGGGTACTGTACCTAAAATTTAAAACTTTATTTACATCATAACTTTTTATTTTGCAGTTTCAATTTAATTCGACAGCAGACAGCCGAGACTGCAGTGACATTCATTTACCTCCCTCTCCCCCGCTAGAAAAGAAATGAGGTATGCAGCTTCTCCTACTATAACAACTTGGAAATTATATCCTCGAGATCTACCGCCAACTATATTTTGTTCAAGTGGTGTTAGCCCAGTGACGTCAACAACTTTAT
The DNA here is from genome assembly GCA_014170235.1 of Listronotus bonariensis. Lineage (NCBI taxonomy): Eukaryota > Metazoa > Arthropoda > Insecta > Coleoptera > Curculionidae > Listronotus > Listronotus bonariensis. Next base: position 178,717 of record JACEGR010001177.1, read on the forward strand.
AGGGATAAAGAAATGAATTGTTGGCAAAGTCCGAACTTTAAAGTCTTCTTTCTACTTTTAGTTAAAGGTATAGCAAATTTTTATTCATAATAATCTTGGTTGAATTGTTATAAAAAAGGTAATTTTCTAGAAACCTGCGGCAACTCCGATTTTGACGAAAATTTGGTATACGGGGTTTTGGGGCGCTGATCACGAATCTGAAAGAATTTTTGGCGGAAACGTTTCGTTCTTGAGATATTCATCATCAGACTCGAAATTTAAACTAATACTATTTTTACAATATTTCCCCTTCTGTTTGCATACAATTCTTGATTTAAAGCTAAAGTGGCACACAATATTTGATTTTCACCTTTTGAAACCCCGTTTTTTTACGTATTTTACATTATTTTTGCATTAAATTGCATAGCTATACTTTGAATCATTTCAATCCCAGTGTGCCATGAAGCCCTATGTGTATGTATGGTTGCCGCATTATCAAAGAAAAGCCACGCAATTTAATGCAAAAATAATGTAAAAAACGTAGAAAAACGGGGTTTTAAAAGGTGAAAATCAAATATTTTGTGACACTTTAGCTTTAAATCAAGAATTGTGTGCAAAAAGAAGGGGGAATATAGTGAAAATAAGCTTAGTTCAAATTTGAACTTTGATGATGAATATCTTGAGAACGAAACGTTTCCGCCAAAAAAATCTTTCAGATTCGTGATCAGCGTCCCAAAAACCCGTATACCAAATTTCGTTAAATTGGAGTTGCCTGCAGGTTTCTATGAAAATTACCAAAAAAATTGTTGAAAGTCGGTTCAGGTCATTCCATTTAAGAGGAAAAACGGCATATTTTTTGACTTTCCCATATTTTTTAGGAAATTCAAGGTAGTCAATTGATGGATTTTAGATTGGTGAATTTGAAAATCGTAATAAAAACACAATTGAATGAAAAACAAAAGACTTACTACATAATTGTTGCGTTTTTTAATGGAACACCCTATTTATCATTACATTTTTGGATTATCCACTCTATTTAGAGTTTTTAAAAAGGGTACTATAAGTCTATCTTCAACTGTTTTTGAGTTATTGACGCTTAAATAACAAAAACTACAGCCGTTGTTTATGCAATTGTTTTTTATTGCGATTTTTAAATTCTCCGAGCTAATGTTCATTAATTGGCTATCATGAGTTTGCTAAAAAATACGTGAAAAGTCCGGTTTTCCTCTTATATGAAAATACCCTGTACAAGCTGGTCTAATGGCTGTCAAATTTTTCAGAATTATCTCATCTTTGATTTAGTTCTGATTGAGATAATAATGTGTCAGTTATTAATTTACAAAGTAATATACAGACTGTCCATGGATGGAGTTAACAAGACGACAAATGGACAAATATTTAATTTTTCACAAAGAAGTCATTCTTTATAAAAATTTTTGCTTGTCAAAAAAATAGAATTAACGAAGGAAAAATGTTGATTTTGTATACAGGATTCATAAAAACTTATATGATTATTCTCCAAGAGTAAACCACCCTTATTTTCATTTTTTAAGCAAAACATCATTTAGAAAATTTATTTAGAATAGCATTTTGAATGACTTTATTCATGTTACAGGGGTATTAAAAGTTTCATAAAACCAAAGACATTTGTAGTTTCACTATAGACTCCCAGAACAATGCTAATTTATTGGTCATCAGTTTGGATGCTGGCTTGGCTGAATTTATGAAGCGGCAAATTATACGTACTGTTTACGTGTGTACTCGATGGATACCCGCTTCATAAATTCCACGAAGCGAACGTCCAAGCTGATGACCAAAAATTTAGCATTGTTCTGGGTGTCTATTGTAAAACCACATTTGTCTTTGATAAAACTGATGTTGGTGTTATCAAAAATTAATTATTTTAAATTTTTATAGCAAAATTACTTTTTAAAAACTCTCATAATTTGTTTCTCAAACTCCTGCTTTCTCCAAATTCCCACTCAACATAATTTTTTAGCTGTAAATTAATGTGATTGAGGCGTTTTCGCCAAATTATGGAATTAAATAAAATTTTATATTATTGTTTTTATGAATTACAAACATTAATCTAAATAAATTTTCTCAATGACATTTTCTTTAAAAGTGAAAAATAAAGGTAGTTTACTCTTGGAGAAAAATCATGTTTTTTAGGTTTTGCGAAGCCTGTATGCAAAACTAACATTTTCTCTTCGTAAAAGTTTCATTTTTTTTACAAGCAAAAATTTTTATGAAGAATGACTTCTTTCGAAAAGTAAAATTTTTGGTCCATTTGTCCTCTTGTTAACTCAATCCGTGGACAGCCTGTTTAAAAACAGAGCAATTTGTGCAGCAATAAGGTATGACATGAAAAAAAAGGGAATCTATTGATCCAATATGTTGGTCAAAATAATATGAGACTCCTAAAAATGGATGAAATCAGAATTTAATTTTTATATAATTTTTAAATTTTAAGAAGCAAATGTATTTGAATATTGTGACATCAGTTTGACAAATTAAATGTTTAAAGAATCTCTTAAAGTCAGAATAAATAAATAATAAAAAATAATAGTACATAATTAATTCATTTCTTCATGCACAATATTTATGAATGGTGAAATTTTGTCAAAATTAAATTTAAAAGGCCAGTTGTACAAAGCAGGTTTAATTAAACTCAGTTTAACTGAACTGCTGAGGTCAAGGCGTTTGAACTTTCCGTAAAATCCCAATTTTATTTAATTCCTTGACACTGACAGCAATATTGAGATTTAACAGAAAATTCCACACCGTTGTTTTTTGACCAATCAAATGTGTAATTTTGGTTTGCATTACCATGACAACACAAGTATTTATCGGATTTTTTTTTTCCTGCCTGGGGTACTCTGGAGCGAATTATAGTGGAAATTTTTTGACATAATCATTGAATTTGTTTTAACGCTCATGGCTGTCATTCACATACATAATTAAAGAAAATGTTATTTTGTACCAGTTGTAGTATTTCAGACATTACATAATATAAAATAATGTAAGGTTTTAAGTCCCTAAATGACAATTTTATACAACTACAGTTAGTAAAATAATATCATAGGACTGAAGTAGTAGACATAAGTGAAGAGCGAACGAAAGCAAGGTATAGGTCTAAAAAAATTAAAATAAACTATTTTTACCAACTGTAGTAATATAAGTAATATATAATATAAAAGAATAAACAATGATAAACTCTAAAATTACATATATTTGCAACTACAATTGGTAAAACGGAAAATATTTATTTTATGGTAAAATTTTAAAGCTTGTGTCAAAGTTACAAACATTAAATTTAAAAAATAATATTTAAAACAAACTTGTGGTGTGAAATTTTCTTACCGAATACCACACGTGCTTAAATTATTCCGGGAATTTTTCTCGGCCACGAATATTTTAAGAAAATTCTCCCTCGGCCTGATAATTTTCAAAATATTCGTGGCCTTAAAAATTCCGGAAATAAATTTAGCACTAGTGGTATTACAAGTGAAAAAGGCCTGACCTCAGTTCGGTAGAACTGAGTTTTAAACCTGCTTTGTACAACTGGGCCAAAAAATCATAATATAGTTTTTGTCACATACTATAAAATATACATATGTATCATCAATCTTAGGCGTTCAACCAATTATAACCGCGGTAATAATTGGTGACAACTTTGACGTATAATACATTGTTTAAACGTCAACATAACCGATTGGTAAATACCGTTTTAAAATTGGTTCTTCGCCTAAAATTGATATATGTTTCCCCTACTCTATCTATTTGACATAGGTTTAAGTTAATTTTAGGAATATTAGGTAATTTTGACTCTAATAATAGTTTTTTTTTCATATACAAGGTGTTTCATATCTAACGGCCGTAGAGTAATAAAAATGATATTTTATTTTTGTAATGCACACATTTTTGATTACAAACTTAAAAAAATTTTACATGGTTTAGCTGGTTTAATTGCAGCCTAAGAAACAAGTCTTTATATGACCTAGAAATTATGGAACACACTGTGTATATTTTTTTTCAAATGTCTTCTGTATGGTCCCTGGGCCAGTAATAAAATAAGAGAAAACCTTTTAAGGGGAGTTTCTTTTGAAGAATCTACCATAAATATGCATATAGTCATTCTTTATAAAAATTTTTACATTACGTTTATATCGAATATTTGAAGCTAGCTTGAGTTACAGCGGCTTTTAAAAGTGGCTTGAAAAAGCGGTATAAACGCGCTTGAATCGTTCAAGTCAAGCCTGAAAAAAAGTAGGGTTAACTTCACTGAAGCCCATTAGAAACACGATATAAACGATTTAAGCGGGCTTAATAACTGCCTAACTTCAGATGAATGCTTCCTCTAACGTCATCAGTGTCAATTTCATATATGATTTTGACATTTTTATACAAAATATGAGTTGAAACACAGGTGAAAAACTTTAAAACACGCTCATACCAACAACAGCACACAAAAAGGGACAAATTAAAAAGTGAGGTTTGTTTTTTATTTGATGTCTACTGTGGAGATGGATGCAAAACTGCCGCATGCGTACGACGATGGCCTGAAGCAAAGTCGATTGATGAGATAAGGTCACGACATTCGCCATATTGGCTAGCCCGGCTGTGACGTCAAGTCGGGCCATTTTCGGCCATGTTTGATTTTAGGCAGATCAGTGGCGTAGAATTAAGGAGAAAACAAAAAGAACTGTATGTCGTAAACAAAATTTATTGGATTATTTTAATAGGCATAACCTAAAACAAAAACATAAATGTGGTTTAAATATTGAAAATTAAAAATTATCAAAGCGACGACAGGACGATGAGGTACCTGGCAGAGCAAAACATTTTCATGGTTCCGTAAGTCAAAAACCATTTTAAAAACTTTGTATACAAGGTGTCCGCTAATGAATGGTACACAGAAAAACCACAGATTCCTTATGCCAAAATATTAAGATTTAACCAAACATACCTAATATCCAAAAGTTTATAATAAGGAAGATACGGGGGTGTCATAGTAAAAAGAAAAAGTAAATTTATTTCGATAATTGTTTCCCCCTTTTTAAATATCTTAATAAAACGGTATCTCAGGGTTTTTAAACATTAGCTTTTCAGATCGAATATTAATTTTTGTGTGTAGACTAGAGGGCGATGGGTACACTATTTAAAATTCTCTAAAACTACCCAATTTCTTGTTACTACTCTGTATGTATGTAAACTAGTAAGCTTCTCTATGCTTTCTGCACAAAAAGGTATACTTAGTAAGAATCGGTCTTGACAACCGTTTTTAAGGTATTCACGTTTTAGTTGTTCAGTGCACCCGAAAGTATGTACCTTCAATAACATCGTATTAGCTATAATTACAACTGCTCAGATATAAATAGCTGATAGCTAAAAACTCCTGGATACCGAGTTTTATTAAAATGTTTAAAACATATCAGAAATTATCGAAATGCATGAATAAAAAATATTTATATCCCTTTAACACCCCGTATCTTCCTTATCATTAACTTTTGGATATAGGTATGTTTGTTTAAATTCTAAATGGGTATTTTCGCATAAGAAATCTGTGGTTTTTCTGTGTACCATTAATTAGCGGACACTCATCAGTATCGTATGTATATAAAAACACGAATGACTGAAAACTATTCGACTAAACACTATCAAAATCTCTAAAATAAAACGAGTCCGAACCAATAATATGTGAAGTCTCTAAACTAACCAAAAACATTAACAACTGGAAATCCTTGCAAAATATACAACCAAAATGAAAATGGCAAATTTCCACAGTTTTTACCAAACAAAGCTTCGACAAGGCACGACTCTGTCATCAGCTGATAATGCTACCAACTTTGAACAGAACTGCCAACCGAAATCGTAATTCTCACACCCTCACGTCCCTGACAAAAGCTATCACCGGTCTTGCTTATGTCTAAACCCCTTCTCATAAAGAAACTCTGGCCTGAAGTATGCTTGACCTCGATTTTCAATCGACTTTCAAGCCACCGAAATAAACACGTAGACTTGGAAATCGCTTCAAAGCCGCTTTGTTTTTAAGCCAGCTTGAACTATTCGATATAAACGTAGTAATATATTGAACGGCGCTTTAACACAGCCTGTCAATGTCAAATGTTTCGGGTGTCGGTCTGGGCAAACGCGTTACATTTTTGTCGGACAAGTTTACCACAATGTTTTACATGTATATTTTGCCAAAATTGGTAAAGGTTACAGTTACATGAAACGATAAGGCTCAAGCACATGTTTCGGGTATCGGACCATGCAGGTTTAGAGACTGTAACCCTTACGCTTTTTGGAAAAAATTGC
>JACEGR010001178.1:0-184848 GCA_014170235.1 Listronotus bonariensis
TGAATTGTAAAGAGCTCTTAATAAGACATAAGGACTGTCCCAATTCCCTAAAAGCAGACTTGCCTATAAATTTCATTTCTTGTGCCAAATTTCCATTTTTAAAACAACTTTAATTTTTGTGCACAATGGCTGAACAGAACATTCTCGAAGCGCTACTAAACATTTCTTCTGAAGCACAAGTTGCTTCGCATAAATATTTTACCCAAAAAATACAACTTCACCATCATTTTACTTCAATACCAACTCTATTGGGGAGGGGAGGTAAACAAACTTCCAGGTTCACCGGAAGGCAGGAGGGATTTCCCCTCACCCCAAGGGGTGAGGCCTTTAACAGAGGCATTAGAGTTGGCACAAACAACCCCTAAAATTGAAACTTTTAATAAACGTGAAGAAACATCAAACTTATATGGTGTAAGTGAGTCAGGTTCTGACTCAGAAACTTCAATCTCAGATATGGCCGCCGCGACCTTAGAAGCCAATGTCAGGGATAGGTTTAGCTATTCAGACGAATTTGAATACAAGAAACCGACATCAGACTTTTTATAGAAATAATTTTGTTATATATATTTGATATATAATTAAATCATAAAAATTATTTTATGAACAATTAAAAAATAAAAATTAAAAACCGAAGATCTTCCTTTAAGTGGTACTACCCGTACGTCTACGTATACCATGCATCTCTGGTGGGGAAACTAATAAGACATTTTCTGAGGGCGGAAAAATGGTTAAATTCCAGACAGTCAAGGTTGACGCGGAAAATCGTTCTTAAGTGCAAAAGAAAAATCGGTCACACTGATCGCGTTTTTTAAAATTTGCAAAACCTTCAACATTTGGATGCTTCTACACTTTTGCAATTTCAAATGGCAAAATCTTTAAAGAGCTTATCGAAAGCCATCCAAGTTTAAAATTTAAATAATTTTATTTTTTTCAAAAAGTTTGCTGGTAGGGACCCGATTTTTTCTTAACAGAATGTAATGCATGGTTTAAGAAAAACAAACTTGAATCCGATGATCAGGTATATCACGCACGTGGTTTCTTAACAAGTAAGGCAAAAGATTGGTTTGAACCATAAAAGCATTACATCAATGATTTCGGTGAATTCGCGGACAAATTAATTTAAAAATTTGGCAATTTTTAAAGTCTCACCAATATTAAAGAAAATTCAAACGGTAAATCCCAATCTAAAGATGAAAAGGTAGAATCCTTTCTTCTTAAAAAGAGGGTGATTTATTCAATGTTGAATCCAGATAACAATGATACCGAATTAATTCAAGTTGTTCTTTCACAGTTAGTACCGCCAATTAGGTCAAGATTGCGTACAGTTGCGTTCCAAAATTTTGCTCATTAGTCAAAATAGCGGCTTATTTAAAAAAGATATTTCTCAAGAATTTCTTTATTAAAAAAAAAAAGCTGCTGCTTTCTTCCTTCCAAATAGTGTTTATTGAACTTTTAATGTTTTATAATTTTTACTTTATGTTTTTGAGTTTGTAAATATATATTTGAACTTAGTTTTAAGCTTGCGAATTGTAAAGAGCTCTTAATAAGACGTAGCGACTGTCCCTTTTTCCCTCAAAGCGGAATTGCTCATAAATTTTATTTTTTGTGCCGAATTTTTCATTTTTAAAATAACTTCGTTATATTCTGTTCACAATGGCTAAACAAAAAATTTTCGAAACGCTACTAAACATTTATTCTGAGCAACAAGTTGTTTCGCATATATATTTTACCCAAAAAGGCACAACTTCACCATCATTTTACTTCAATACCAACTCTATTAGGGAGGTGAACAAACTTCCGGGTTTACCGGGAAGCAGGTAGGATTTACCCTTACCCTACCTCAAGGGGTGAGGCCGCTAACAGAGGCATTAGAGTTGGCACAATCAACCTTTAAAATTAACACTTTTGATAAACGTGTAGAAACATTAAACTTATATTGTGTAAGTGAGTCAGGTTCTGACTCAGAAACTTTAATTTCAGAAATGGCCACCGCGATCTTAGAAGCCAATGTCAGGGATAGGTTCAGCTATTTAGACGAATTTGAATACAAGAAACCGACATTAGACTTGTTAAACAAAAAAATATTTTATGAACAATTACCAAATAAAAAAACCAAGCGATCTTTCCTTAAGTAGTATTACTCCTACTTCTACGTATACCATGCGTCAATACTCTAGTCCAATTGTGTTAAATTTTTGTCGGATTTATTTTTTATTGCAAAGAAACATTTTTACAGGGTAGCCCGGTAAAAATGCTTAATCTTTTTACCTCCATGGAGATGGGCCACCCTAATGTCTACCCGAAATGGCACATCCCCATTTTTAATTTTAAATCGTCACTCTATTGGGAAGGTTTTTTTCTTACCCTCAGGTCTAAGGCCTCTTAGTGAGGTAATAGAAATGACAAAATCAACAACCCTTATTCATCTGACTAATATTTCTGAAATGACCGCCATAGGGATAGGTTTAATTATTTAAATAATTCGAATAATGAAAAACCAAATAATGACTTAATTACTTAAAAATCTTTTTACGAAAATTTGGCAAGAAACAATTAATACTTAAACTATTGTTTAACATACACTGACTTTGACTGAATGTATCCAGTGTCAAGTTATGAATTTACACCTACCCTAACATTTTTATTTTTTATTGTACAAAATAAATAAAAACATTAGTATATTTGGTTAATTCTGTAGTTTTTAATTCTGTAGTTTTTAATTCAGTAATTAAATTTTTATTATCTCTTCTAGTATACCACGTAAGACAAATAGTAGTTTTTTAATAAAACACCCCATACAGTATTTCACCATTAGAAAGATGTTTTAAAGAGCTTTAAAAAATGCCCTATTTAATATGTCTTTTTCAATTAGTTTTGGAAATATGGCCATTCAAATCTAAAAAATATTTTTAATTCTTATTAGAAACGTATTAAATTTACATTTTCCTTTCACGGTTTTTAACAGAAATTATGACATAAATTTAAATTGATAAAATAAACTTAAAAGAAACACATTACAAACAAATAATTTAAAAAGTTTTAATGTGACAATTTAAAGTTTAAGTTTAATACGAAAATATTGGTTCAAAATCAGAAAAGATAATATTCAATGAAAAGGCTCTAGATATCACCTAGGGATAACTTATACCTGGGTCCCATTTAAATGGCTTGATGGATACTCCAATAACCATATCAAGTTCTTTAAGTAGTGTGGAAAAGCATTCGAAATCTGGCATTGCAAGAGTACCTGTTAGTTGGGACAGCCCATCGAAAGCTTGGGAGAGGGAATCAAGTACAGTAGATCACATTTTATTTGGTCCGAGGCCTGTCCAAATAAAGCATTCGGAAAAAATATTTTATTATATACATTTTTTTAAGGGTGCGAGGTATGTAACGGAAAGCCACGTGGTGAGTCCTTGTGACCTTTGTTTGCTGTAGCAGCTGGTAATTATTCATGTAATTTGGAGAAAATCAATTTAATAAATGTGTGCTTTTGGACCATCGAGTGGCAGCGGTGTTTTTGGCCTCAAAGTTAATTTATCTTCAGAGATTGGATGGTGTCTTTTGCGATCAGAAACGAAGGTTTAGACAGCGTCCACTACGGGTTAAAGTGCAAGTGATGTTCTAAGATTCTTTATTTATTATTAAATTACTGCTATGATAATTTAATTTTTAAATATTTAGTTTGTCAACTTATGATTTCTAATAATTTAAATAGATATAGTATCGTGCTAGTTTTATAAGGTATTTAACCAACGTAGTTGGTAGGTTAGATTAAATTTATGACTGGTAATTTTGAGGTATTGCTACATTTGTATTGGTAGCATCAGAAATCTCTAGTTCGAACCTATTTACCTACTGGTAGTTTTTTTATATAACTGGTAAAGTTGTAAAAATGCACTAATTGTAATTTTTGAAATTTTAATTTAAATTATTCATATTTGGTAAAGCCATTTTTAGCAAGCATTTTGTTATAACCCTGTGTAATTTATTTTAATACATTTTTATTGGTCTCTAAAATTATTAATTTATTTATTTATTTATGTATTTATTTATTTATGTATTTATTTATTTATTTTTTTATTTTTTTATTTATTTATTTATTTATTTATTTATTTATTTATTTATTTATATATTTATGTATTTATTTATTTATTTATTTGATCCTTCGTTCCGTAAAAACATTCGTTCCATTTGTCCTATTATTATTTTTTAAATAATTTATTATAATAGTAAATTTATGCTATTACATTTAGTATAAAAATTGCGTATCAAGGGCAACGGTTTTTTTTATTTGTTGCCAAGAGCGCAACATTGTGTTTTTTTAATTAAGGAAGTCCAGTGTTTTTTGGTCTGATAATTTTTGTACTTATCGTACTTACTTTATGGTACGTTTTTTGTTTTTATTGTAGGCGTCTAGTTTTAGTCTTAAGTATTAGGGTAAGTTTAGTTATGTTATGGCAAATCATACTGATTACAATTTATTTATAAAATTTACTTTGTTGTCTTAAAACGTACCTTTTTAGGTTCATCAGTGGTACGGTAAAAAGTAAAAAAGCTAAACTATCAATCTGAAAAACTCAAGTTTAGTTCCCGATGTCAAACTTTTAGTTATTTCTTATTATTTTTCTCACTTTAAAAAGTTATAGGTTAATAAATGTCGATAAACTAGATAAAGTAACAAATTCAAGTAGGACTCAATACGTCTTCTTTTTATAACTTATAAAGTAAACACTACAGATCGAATTCTTTACCTAAGAAACTGGCCCTGGAGTCTGATTTACTCAAAATATACAAATTAAATAGGATTGTATTAAATTTTGTTAAAATTTAAATTTTTTATGGTTTTAATAATAAATTAACACTTTAAATAAAAAATGTATTTCTTTAATTTTTTATAGCAACACCGACTATTATAGTAAATTATGAATAGGGCTATTGGTATCAAATTTATCTGCGATCTTGGAGAAAATAACTCTCTCGTCTTATGAAAACTACCGTTCTCCTTGTTTATTTTTTTTTCTTTAATGTTGTTTAATTTACTTTAATTAAGTTTAATTAATATGCACCTTTATTAAGTTTTTTTTGGTATCTATTTTATTGTTAAATTCAGCAGGCAAAATTAAATTCGTTCCGGGATTTCTGGCTAAAAGTAATAAGAATAAAAGTGTACCCTTTCTATGGAGAAATTTCCTTCTTTTTTTTGGTATGACTCTTTGGTTTTTTCTTGATCCAACTACAGGTACACCTAACAAAACTTCTTAAAAGTGGTGCATTTCATCCACTTTTATCATAGTGATTTCCTTATAGACTTTCAAGTATTAGCAACTCAGTTATTTCGTGGGTTCCCGATCCCTACTTTTCATCTTGTATTAACACCGGGCCCATGTTCCCTTTTTTTCGGTTTTCTGCCAAGTCTTGGGAAATAACAATTTTTACTACGGAGTGGTCGCGTCTCGTACATCCTCCCTCGGTTTGCAAGAGTTGATGAGCTATCCTTTTAGTGATAATTTATTTTTTTGACTTCTCTTGATTATCACATCTCTATTATAGGCCCTAAAAGGCTTTATGGTTTTGATCTTGTTGCGAGCGTGGTGCAGCGGCTAACGTACTAGCCTCTTACCGCAGAGACCCGGGTTCGAATCTCGATTTTCTACATCAAGTTTTTAATAGCTCGTCACCTTACAGATGGTAATGCAAAACATCTGTTTAGTATTCTGACAATCCTAGGTAGTACTTGTACTACTGTAGTTACTTGAAAGATAACTTCCGTGGTGGCACTACCGCGTTGTCTAGAAAGTGCTGTGAAATGCAAAAACTGCATGTTTTTGTGCTTGGACAACGTTAACGGAACAGGGTAAAATATGGGTTAAACGTCTAATAACCCGACACCTACGGTACATAGGCAAAAAGTCTTTGTGGGCTGTCACAAAGATAAAAAAATCGCTTTATAACTTCTCTTGACACACACTCACACCATTATCCTAGATTTTAAATCGATCTGTTATAAAAGTTTTAGCTTACTTTTAAATCTCAAAGTATGCATTATATTCTGGTCAAAGTTCCATTTGAGTTACCTAACATTAGAAACATTGTATAATTTTTAAAGCAAAAACCTCCACTTTATGAACTTTCCTATAAATTTAGCCAATCGTCTGCAATGTTGTGACCCGCCCAAACACTTGGCGACATAAGTATTTTAAAGTGATAGTCCCATTTCCACCTGTGATATTAATTTCTGAAGTAATTAAAACATTTTTGGATACTAACCCACAATGACTGTCAGACAAAAAATCTATTTTTTCTTTTTTTTTTTTTTAATAGCTACCTGTTTGGCACCGGACCATGGAACAAAAAGCGACGGTTTTTCTGTACTATTACAAAGTTTTAGCACATAAAAAGTTAAAAATAATGAACAAGCCAGGAGGACGCAAATAAATTTTAGCTAGACCAATGGAAATATGGCGTTTTTCGCAATGTATACCTCATGTTACCCCACTATTGCGCCCAGAAGCCGAATGGAAAAAATAGAGCGTGGGTTTTTCTTTACTTTAACGAAGTTTTAGCGTGTAAAAGATAAAAAATTGTGAAAATTGGCTTCTACCTAGGAGAACCAGTAACCGATAAGCCGGTAAGACTGAAATAAATTTGAATTGCCCAAAAACCACCAGATTTAATCAAGCATATAGACGTCTACAAATGAAAGCTAATTAAAGACGTAATTTTAAAGGATTATTAAAGCTTGAAACATCTTTTGGTACACAGAAAATTGAAGCAATTTTAAAAGAAATTTCTGATAATTAAAAAGGTAAAGAAAAGCTTAAACAATGACCTTTAAACAGCCTATAAATCACTAGAACATAATAAAATTTAAATTCGTTGTGATATTACCATTTTGACCTTTTCCTTAAAAATCTAGAAGCGCTCAGTGAGAAGCATCGTAGGTATTTGTATATTTGTTTTAATATTTATATATTTGGATATTATTAATAAATTTTGTTAAAAAAAATATGTATAACAATAGAAAATGCTGTGTTGTTACAATTCTATTCTTATTTTATTAATTTTATTTTTTATTAAATATACCAAAAAAGTATTACAAAAAAATGTTAAAATTTTGTTGACCAGTATTATTATAAAATGGTAATAGCTCACTTAGACCACTTTGGTACTATTATATAGGTTTCATCCTATTAAAAATACGTGCAAAAGCTCTTTTTGATTTTTTAGATGGTCCACTCCGGTTTTAAACGTCCTAATTGTATTAACGTAGTTATAATCAATAATATAATGCATAATGCAAATAGACTTTTTAAATTGCCAAAATGCATAATAAAAATATTACCATTACAAATTTAATACGTACTGGAAAAGTAAACTTGATTTTTATACCAACGTTTGTGGCAACGTATTTTTCTCAGCTAATACCCAGTAGATGGGGTAGGTAGTAGACACTTATAAAAAATATCTTTAAAAAATTAATTATAATTACGTTCAGAACCAAATAAAATACAATTTTACCAGCAACGAGTATATAGGCATACCTCCCCTTTCTTAAAATGTACGAGTCAAAAATAGAAACACCCAGTATGTAGCACAGCCCCCATAAAAAAATTTAATGTATTTTTTTCATCTTTGTGACAGCCCACAAAGGCTTTATACCTAAGTACCACATGTACAGTATATAGTGTTCAGTGTACCGTGGGAGTCGGGTTATAAGATATTTACCCAATCTCTTTCCCTGTTCCGTCAACGTTGTTCAAGCACTGAAACATGCAGTTTGGCATTTCACAGCACCTTTTTGACGACGCGGTAGTGCCAACACGGACATTATTTTTTTAAATAACCACTACCTACGGTTTGGCGGAATACTACACGGTGGTTGGCCATTGTCAACTGTGAGGTGACGAGCGATTTAAAATCCGATGAAGGGTGCCGGGATTCGAACCCGGTCTGTCACGGTGAGAGGCTGGTACATTAGCCTCTACACAAAGCTCGCCATACAAGAATAGCTACTGGTTTCTAAAAATGGTAGTTTATGTATTGTTAATTTTATAGTGACTTTTTTTGCGATATTGGAAACTGTCCCTTACTTCTGTAACATTGTTGGAGTACTGCAACCGACCAAAGATGACCGAATAAACGAGACGGTCATATTGAAAAATATATTGGCCTGACAAGTGTCAATGGTACCTACAGTAGTAGTTGCTAGTGAAAAAATTATGTAACTAGTAAATTATCCACGCACAATCCGCCGTTTTATTTCACAGACTTGGATACGAAGTAGGTATCCTTGTTCTTTTATGAGGGGTTTGGTAGAGAGCCTATTTCTTTCTTTACTTATTCTAGACCGCGATGAATTTTAATTACGAAACTTGTAACAGTGATAGCGCTATAAATATAAAATATACAAATATATGATTTTGGAGAAACTGACTCTCTCTTCTCATCGAAACTACTCTTTTCTTTCCTTACTTTAATTTACTTTTATGTTGGTTAATTAACTATTAATATGTACATTTTATAGGTAACTTTTTTAAATATCTAGTTTACTGCTAAATTAACCAAGCAAAATTAAATTCGTTCTGTTATTTCTGGTCAAAAGTGATAAGGATAAAAGTTTAACCTTTTTATGGAAAAAGTTCATTCCTCCACTACAAAACCAAACTGGCAATGTTTCTTCCAGCAACCCTGCACCTGAAAACAACCCCAGAAACCAACAACTTGCAGGTACTGATTATAGAAAACTATAATATTTAAAAGAAACTAAAATTCTATTAAAAAACAAATTACATAAATAATAAATCTTTAACTTTTATATACGTAAAATTCATATATCATCTCATAAACATTATTTTATCTCGCAGCACTAACAAATATCAACAATATTAAACATATTACACTTTACTCCCTTAACATGCCCCGCTCACCAGCTAAATTGGTACTAAAGCTTGTCATTGGTCAACCATTCTTACATAATATATATCTAACATACACACGCATACAAGTAAAACTTTAGTATTCTAGTGAATATTTTGAGGGATTTTAATATCCATTAAATACAAAATTGAACTTAAACCGGGGTTTTTGCTAAAAATTTTCCTGGAAAACAATTCAAATTGCGCTAAAATCTGTTAATAATCTAAAAATAATGAAAACCAAATTAGAAACTAAAAAGAATCTTTAAAGCAAGTCGGAAAAGATCGAATCAGAGCCGTGCAAGTTAACGGTTTCCAAAGGGTTTACATCAGCCCGCCAGGCGAAGGGTCTTGAACCCGGGAGCCCGGTACAATCAATTGGAGAAAATGGTTCACCCTTTTTTAAAATTTGTTTTGTACATGATGTGTAAACTTGTCACCTGTATATAACTCTTATAGAATAATAAAGAGCTTTTATAAGTGATAAATTGATTACCGGAGCAAAGCTTGTGGAGCGCGGCCATAACTTGGATGGGTGACCAAGTGTCCGCCGTTTTGGGCGACAACACAAGGTGTTCTGCTTGGGGGTCAGGGACAGACCGAGCAGCAACCATCCAAGTTATGAAATGAATGGCCTGTAAATGAGAAGGAGTAGAGTCAAGGCACAATAAGCCTATAGGCTGCAGCGCACCACCTAGGGGGCGGCGGTCGGACCTAGGTGGGATGACCCAAAAAGGCGGAAAAAACATGCCATCATTGCATATTCGCTCCTTCTTAGTATTTTCTTAATAGCTTTCATGGCCTTAAAAATATTTTTTCGTCAGCTTTCTTGTGCGTTTTTTCAGTTATATTTGGTTGGTGGGGTATTTATTTTTTACCCCATTTTTGTTCTCACGAGAAGGGTCATAATGACTGTCCAGTGTAGCAGTGCGCCCTTACCACTCTTAGGCTATCTGCAGGTAAAGTGCGCCAATTCCTTACGGGACACCGTTAAAGACTATCTGTCGTGTAGCTATCCACCCATCAGCACGGAACGTGTAACACATTGGATTCCGGATTTTTATGCAGGTTTATTCCTGTGAGCTGTACTTGGCTTCATCGCTCTTCTCAGACCTTGCCGGCATGGGTGGCACTACAAGGATAAAATACTCCCGCCGACATTGATCTTTAAATCACTGCGAATACTAAGCCCTCCCACCAGGCGCGCTTGTGGCTGCTCCGGTTGTATCGGCAAGCGTCGATCTCCGGAGTTAAGCAGTGAAGTGCGCGCCCATAACTTGGATGGGTGACCGGCATTGTGGGTTTTGGGCAACGGCACGCGGTGTTCTGCTCGGGGTGAACAAACGGACCGAGCAACAACCATCCAAGTTATGGAATGAATGGTGTGTGAATGGGAAGGAGTAGGGGTCAAGGTACAATAAGCCTTCAGGCTGCAGTGCACCACCTAGGGGGCGGTCGTCGGGCCTGGGTGGGATGACCCCGAAAGGGCGAAAAAAAGCCCTCCCACCAACGTCAAGGTCTCACAGCTCCTCGGGTCGGACCTATTTAAGGCCTCTTATAGGTTCCTATTAGTACCGTCAAACCCCTTAAGGCTCGCTGGCAGTACCGTCTTGCTTGAGTTGTTTATGTAACACCAAAAACAACGCCATGCATTGTCATAATGGCCAGACCTATTAGTGTGATTATGAATATTTTCATATTATAATTGTTACTTAGTAGGTTTTGAAAAGATACTATTAAAGAATGGTTTTATATGGGCAGCATCCTCCCGAAATCCAAATTAGGTACATAATTTTAACTGATAATAATACTTCACACCCCAACCATTTATTTTTCATAAGAAAACCAAACCTTGGTAGAAAGTGGTTTGTTTAATATTAGATTATTTTATTTGTTAAATTATGGTCTTAATATTTTAGAAAGTTAAATTACTCTGAAAACAACTTTGATCCTTAACTAGGGTTCTATCTTCTATCATTGCACTTTAACGAACTTAAAATTTTGAAGACTATAATATAATATGTATGTTAGTTTATGAGTTACCCTCAGTTATGAAATCTATGGATATTTGTTTGTTTCGCACATGACAATATTCAAAGGTATTGCAACAAGTAAAGAGTATGTTATATGAACTAAAAGTTTTTTTGTACCAATAGTATTGGGACTTTTATCTTTCACCTATACAAAATTTAAAGAATATGTCGTTAATCGCCAAATTGCCATTCTATATATTCTGCTAGGTTAAACAAGTTTATCTAATTAATACGCTCTTTTGACTCTGGCAATAAACATTCTTCTAAAAAATTCAGTTAAGGCTTTCTTCGTTCATTACTTTTAAAAAACATAAATGTCTTGTTGACTAAACTATACATTTCTTTAAGCTGTTAAATTTTGTATTTAGTAAATTTCCTTTCAAATTCACGTCATCCCTCGTCACAAGGCCCACAAGCATCTTAAACTGAGTGTCAGTACGTCTCACAGTTTTGAAACGTTTGCGAATTGTTTCCACTAAACACAACGTCACTGGTTAAGTGCATAGTGCATGCTCATAGTAGATTCTAACTCTTGAAAGAAGAATTTATAACTGGGTTAGGATGAAATAGTATTATGACCCACTGATCAAAATTTATAATTTATAGGCGTTAGATAAGAAATGATAGGTCATAGATTTTTTTGGTAGTAAACTGTGCAATCAGGGAGCAATAATGGTATTAGATAACATTTTTAGTAGATTCTTAAAAAATACGGTTTAGGCTTTATTTATAAATTTATTTTGTCAAAAAAAACCAAATTTAAATGCTTGCATTTTATAAAAATTTAACAAATAATAGGTATTATTAGAAAATATTATTAATTACAATAATAGTAAGTTTAGCCATCAGGACATTGCTTAGCATTATTTCTGGTGCTACTAAACATAATCAATTCAAGCAGTACGGTACTGCCAGCAAGCTTATAGGGGTTGCCGGTACCGAAACGAAACGGAACGAAACGAAACGAAACGAAACGAAACGAAACGAAACGAAACGAAACGAAACGAAACGAAACGAAACGAAACGAAACGAAACGAAACGAAACGAAACGAAACGAAACGAAACGAAACGAAACGAAACGAAACGAAACGAAACGAAACGAAACGAAACGAAACGAAACGAAACGAAACGAAACGAAACGAAACGAAACGAAACGGAACGGAACGGAACGGAACGAAACGAAACCAAACGAAACGAAATTTTAAAATATTCAAAAGAATGTATTTAACAAAAAATATAAACAATTAAAATGTCAATCTAAAATATTATTTGACATAATTAAATTTGAAAAAAATATTACTCGCTCGCTTCGTTTATGACAGCTAAAGGGTAAAAAAATCGATTTGCTTGAAAATTTGGTCAAGGGGTTTTTAGACCATGCCAATTTGATCCAGCGAATACAAATTGTGGATTTCGAAAAAAATTGGTAACTTTTTTTTGAGCCACCCTGTATATGTCGAAATTACATTTTCTTACTAATGACGTCAAGATCTATCAAAAGGTCCTATTCATGTTTACTCTATTTTAAATAATAAAAAAGTTTTATAAATGACAGCTGTCAAATTTTGACATTTTGACTAAATTGTGAAGAGTGAAAAAGTGATTATTTTTTGGTTTTACAGAGAATTGCTTTGTTTTTTCAATATTTTCGATTTATTTCGTTACCTTTTCGCATCGTTTATGTGTATTAGACTAGAGAGCGCTTCCCACACTAATATAATTTTTCTACTAGAGTAGGGGAGATACCCGATTCACGGGCCTCCGTCCTCCGGAGGAGTTTATTATCTCAAGATCTCTGACGTCAGCAATTATTTAGGAATCTTGCGCAACTCCATATTTAGGGCGTGGCCACGACCTGTCATCTGTCAAATGTCAATCTCTGACGTCAGCAATTATTTAGGAATCTTGCGCAACTCCATATTTAGGGCGTGACCACGACCTGTCACCTGTCAAATGTCAAATGCCAATCTCTGACGTCAGCAATTATTTAGGAATCTTGCGCAACTCCATATTTAGGGCGTGGCCACGACCTGTCATCTGTCAAATGTAACCTGTCAAATGTGAAATGCCGATAGGAATCTTGCGCGACGGTATTTGGTAAATCTGACAACAACGGCCCTGGGTCATGGTAAACCCGAAAACACCGGGAGCGGGGTGTGGAGCGCAGAACCTAGGCGTGACGTCATAACTAAATAGTTTAATAAGGCCTTAAACAGATTATTTAACATATATTTAAAATGTAATAATATTATGAAAGCCTATATTATTTGTTAACATTGTAAAGAAAAATACCTATGCATAACATCCTGTTATGGGAAAAATAAAAAAATTACATCATGCATTTGTTATTCACATTAATTGAAAAATTAATCGACTTACCTGAAGATTAATTGAAATTATATGAACAATCTCCTCCGAAAAGATTACATAAACACATGCAGTTTCCATATCTTGGTCTTGCAAGTCACAATGTTCAAAGCATTAAAAATTCTAAGTCCGGCGCTGTCCTCTCCACTCTGCCGCTCCACAGGTACATCGGACCCTTCAGTTCATTTCGCCCTGGTCTAAATATGTCGCTAAACTGGGTAGTAATATAGGGGAGAGGTGGGTATGTAGGTCATCAAAGAACTACGAGAAATTACCAAAATAATGCCTAAACTTTTTATAAGACAGGAAACAGAATGCCTCATATACGGCTATTGCAATGCATATTTGATGCATGTGAGTAGAAAAAATCGCAATCCCTTGATTTGTTCCACATTTTCCATTTTTTAATAAACTCCATAATTTTTTTCCAAATGTAGATACCTGTAAAAAGTTTTCATAAAATAGTGTAAAAATGTGACCTGTGAAAAAATAATGTGATATACCTATATTAAAAAATCATCAGTATAAAAGAAGTTTCAGTATGACATTTTGGCTTAAATTTGGTATGCATTCGAATCAGTCCCACCAAAGTTAAGCTAAAGGTAAGATTTGAAAAAAATAGGACCCAAAGCGTTGGAAAAATTACCTAAAATCCCATTTTAAACTTTTTAAAAACATGAGAAAGAATGCATAACTTAGCTACGTCTGAACTATCTTTAACAGAATTATTATGTGTTTACTGCCTAGTTTGCGAAACAATACGAAATTTCGTGTGGACAAAAAATGCCGTCAAAAAGGTTGCGGGATAAGCTGGTGCTTGTAACTGGAAAAGGCTAGAAACTCTTGGTATGTCCTTTATTTTTTTTCCTTTAAATAATGTATTTTTTTATTATAATAATTTTTAATAAAAGAATCCGTAGAATAGTGTTAAAATGTAAACTAAAAGAAAATTTTATTTCAATATTATTGGGACAGAAGTAATATGGAAATTGACTAGTAACTAAAATACAACATGCTTTCAGATATTAAATCTAAAACGACTTAAAAAATTAACGGCGTGGAAATTTTTAAAATAATTAAATTTATTTAAAGGATTTTTCCAAAAATTAAAGTGTTTTTTTCTTTTGGCATAAAAGAGCAAAATTTGCGAAATTTTGAAGAACAGAAAACGAAAAACAATAGTATCAACCCTGGATAATAATGACATTAATATTTAACACTACAAGCAAATTATTAAAACCATTTTAGAAGACGATGATAAACAAAAACATATACACCGGATAAGTGATAACTAAAACAAGATATAAAATTAACAGCTGGTCGACTGGTACTTTACGCCAAAAGACTGAAAAGTAAGGACCTTGCGGCCATTCTTCATAGATTACCAAATAAGCAAATTGAATAAAATTGAATTGAACACTAACCACAACTAACCTACACTACAATGCAATGTCACAAATCGATAGATACAGGCTTCGTCTCTCTAAATCTATATACTTTGTATTTACTTTGAATGTTATGAAATAAACTTCAAGAAACATAAAAAATAATTGGTGCCAATGAATTAGCCACTT
Organism: Listronotus bonariensis; assembly: GCA_014170235.1. Classification (NCBI taxonomy): domain Eukaryota; kingdom Metazoa; phylum Arthropoda; class Insecta; order Coleoptera; family Curculionidae; genus Listronotus; species Listronotus bonariensis. The sequence continues at coordinate 14,893 of JACEGR010001178.1, forward strand.
GTAGAAATAGGCCATCGTCCTTAGTGCCTTGTAAGATTTGCTGGTCTCTTCTCCTATTTTGACGGTAATAATTTTTCACCTGTTTTCTGCCTACATTTTAAAATTTCATTTAGCAGGCAAGGTGCGCCAGATGCATGCCATATGATGTACTAAACACTCAGTACCAAGACATCTCTAACTGCCAACACAGTTGGAGACCATGCATCAATTTTTATACTGAATAAAAATGTTTGACAAATTATTATTAAAAAAACTTTCTTATTTGTTGCACACTTAATGGCCACACTTTATACCCTGTACAGTAGGCTGGGACAAAAAAATCCACTTTAGAATATATTAGAAATATTGTTTAGGGTAACCTAGAGAAAATATCGTAAAAATTTGAGTCTGTTTTATTTACTTTTTAACAAAGTTTTTTACTCATTGAAACAAACTGATATATTAAATCATCAAGAATCATATCATTATCGCTTTTTATAGGTACTTCCATGGTTTCTGCTCTGAAAAATTGTCCGGTATAATTCCTCCACTCACGGTTCCCAACAGAGAAACTCGTGTTGGCACGCGTATGCATCCCTATACAGTCCAATTCAACAAGCCCCGAACTTCCCAGTTTGTCCGTTCTTTTATCTCTACAGTTTCTAGAATGTGAAACCTGTTGCCGGCGGAGGTCGTTCCACCCCCTCCCCTGAATCTTCATCATCACTTATTAACGTATTAAAGTCCGTGTCAACAAACTTCCTTTTACCTCGCTTAAGACACCCACGGTGCTACTAAACATAATCAATCCAATCGGTACTGCCAGCGAGCTTAAAGGGGTTGCCAGTACCAACAGCAACCTAGAAGAGGCCTTAAATCGATCCGGTGGCCTATGTACTACAGGTAACCGCCGAGACTCTGCGGGGTAGCATCTCGCAGAGTAGCAATGTCCATAAAAACAAGCTCTTAATAATCCAATCTGTTAAGATAGGGAAGCAGGGTATATTGGAGGAGTAACAGGACGGACGCTCTTAAAAGATCATAGCAATAGACATGGACACCTTGCGTGGACGAATAAACTGAGGAACGAACTCCATATGGTGTACTAAATACTCAAAACTATGTTATCTCTCATAACAACGTCTGAGAGACCCCACATACAACAATAGTGTTGTAAGTGTTGTAAAACATTGATAAATATACGAAGGCTTTGTCTGTCTGAACCTGTACAGTGTGGTCCGTTAAGTGTGCAACAAATGAACAACTTTTTATTTGTAATTAATTTGTCAGAATTTTTCAATCGTTATAAAACTGGTGCGTTGTCTAAAACTGTATTAGCAGTAGTGCGTTTTATTAAAAATTATCCAATATATATAGTGGGTCAAAAAACCAAAAAAAAACCTTTTTTATAGTAAAGCGCCTAAATCTAATTTCTTAAAATACACCAAACTATATATATATATATATATATATATATATATATATATATATATATATATATATATATATATATATATATATATATATATATTTAAAAATTCAATCACTTACGGTTAATATACAAATTCCATCTAACACGACATATATATATCGAGACGATCCCACGTGTTACATAAACTGTTGAACCGAGTAGTTTAACGTCAAGATTATTAAGTACTGGAGCGTCATTTTCGATACAAATAAGAATACGTATTATTTTTTAAGTTAACCAAAGGTTAGGTAAAATTTAACAACCATCACCTAAAAAATAACATAAAAAGCAACGGATTGAATGGAACATCATTTTTACCAGTTCCCGAAAATCTCGGTACTCCCTAGGGAACTGTTGGATAACAGTTTTAAAGATCAAAAAAAGTGCATAAAATAACAATTCAGACAGATTAAAATCAGAAGCAATATCCACTTTATTAGAAAGTTCTCAATCAGGATCTGATTCAAATAAGTCAATAAGATCGAAAGAGAAAACATATCTTTGACCCCCAAGCGTAGTCAAAGCGTCAGACTTATAAAGGATAAGAAAGCGAAGTGGTATTTTTAGCTGGAAATGTTGGCGGCAATACATTGATAATGATAAATTGTTGAATTTTATAAGATGGAGTACAAAAATATTTTAAAATTTTAGGATTTTAAAATAGTGAGACAAAGGAACCAGTATTTTTGCTATCCGTCTGTACCTCATACTATAATGTAAAGTATTTCCTTTAGACAATAAATAAAGTAACGCAAAAAATAAGATGTAGTTAGGCGGTTCGCCAACCTGTAATAATAAAGCCAGTTGATGTGATCAGTTTAATAACAAAAAAAAATAAAGCAAGATTTAATATTATTATTAATCCTGGCAACATCAGAGCTAGGTTATTTTTAATATCAATAAAAGCCAGACGCCTAGGTATTAATTTAGTGGGGACAAATAGAGTTACTATTTTCGATGTTTTATGGGACCCATCTCAAGGAAAAGTTTTTTGTTTGCAATTTCCCCAAAATTTTTGTTTATAATAAAAGTTAGTGCATAGTTTCAAACTGTGTTAGCACTGGTTATTTTTATTAAAAGGTAAAAAATATAAGGGTGGGTCAAAAAGATTTAAAATTCTTATGAGTAAGGTATCCTTATTTTTAGAAGTACACTAAAATGTTGGCCTTCTATTAAGATTTTTGGGGAAATTTTGAGTTAACCATATACGTTTTTATGATTTTGGTTTTATATTGTTTTAAAGCACTAACACCCAACCTATTTTTAAACAAATTTATTTAAATAAAGCAGAATTTGTAAAAATTAAATGGACTTATATTTTCTTATCTTACCGCCAACTTCAAGTTTATTGTTTAACTTTTTTGTAATTTTTTTGTATAACTTTTAATTGTAAATAACTTTTAAATTAAATAGTTTGGTGTATTTTAAGAAATTAGATTTAGGCGCTTTACTATAAAAAAGGTTTTTTTATTTTTTGACCCACTATATATATTGGAGGTTTTTTGACCCACTATATATATTGGATAATTTTTAATAAAACGCACTACTGCTAATACAGTTTTAGACAACGCACCAGTTTTATAACGATTGAAAAATTCTGACAAATTAATTACAATATATATTTATCCTTGCATGTTTTCAACAAATTGGGTTTAATTAACCAATCATGCAAGAGCATTCTCTGAGGTTGTTCTATAAGGGAGTATTTGTCAGTACCTAATATTTCGAATAGCTTAAGATTACTACAAGTTATAAGGATCGCTCTTAACATCTTAAAATTGGCACTTGACAACAAAATGCAATTTATTGGACATGACAAATAAAAAATTAAAAAATCTGACCAGATCCGTAATAAAATCTTTAATAAAAAATGTGTTAAAATTATATGTACAAACCCTAATTCTTGCAATAAAAACTGTAGTAGAAGTAAAAAAAGTAGAGAAAACGAACCTAGTTTTATAATTATAAGCCATCGAATAATTTTAAATGTATTAGACGGTGGCATTAAAATGGTTATAGGATTGTTCTTAACATTATGCTGTTTTATATAACTAACAGCATTATAATAAGGGTTTAAGAATGACTAAGCATCGTTCAAGTAGCAGAATCAACGACATCAACAGCCCAATCAAAATCAAGTGCAAAGAAGATAAAAAATGTACCACTTTTTACCATTTTATTACATTAGGGTTGTCACCTCGTTGACTAGAGTTGGAAGAGTCGAAACATAGTATAAAGGAGCCGCCGACGTTATAGTATACAGGTCGTCCACTAATTAATGGTTCATAAAAAACCTTATGCCAAAATATTAAGAATTAACTATATATACTTCTTATATATACTTAATTTTTAATATGTATTGAATATTGCAATAAAAATCGGTAATTACTGGTTTTTTAAAATAAACTCCTAAATCAAATAATTGTTATGTGTTACCTAGAAGGTGTAACCCACACTTACCACCAAACAAAGGTTTAGACAGCGTCCACTACAGGTTGAAGTGCAAATGGTGCCCTGAGATTCTTTAATCTATTATTAAATTACTGATATGATAATTTAATTTTAAAATATTTGGTTGGTGAGGGTTTAAGAATGACTAAGCATCGTTCAAGTAGCAGAATCAACGACATCAACAGCCCAATCAAAATCAAGTACGAAGAAGATAAAAAAATGTACCCTTTTTTACCATTTTATCACATTAGGGTTGTCACTTTGTCGACTAGAGTTGAAAGAGTCGAAACATAGTATAAAGGAGCCGCCGACGTTACAGTATACTGGTCGTCCACTAATTAATGGTCCATAAAAACCTTATGGCAAAATATTAGGAATTAACTAAATATACTTTTTATAAATACTTAATTTTTAATACGATTTGAATATTGCAATAAAACTTGGTAATTACTGTTTTTTGAAATAATCTATTTAGATCAAATAATTTGTATGTGTTACCTAGAGGGCGTAATCCACACTAACCACCACTCGAAGGTTTAGACAGCGCCCACTACGGGTTTAAGTACAAATGGTGTCCTGAGATTTTTTAATCTATTATTAAATTACTAATGTGATAATTTAATTTTTAAATATTTGGTTTGTCAACTTATGATTTCTAATAATTTGAATAGATATAGTATGGTGCTAGTTTCATAAGGTATTTAACCCACGTAGTTAAAAAAAAATAAATTATGACCAGTAATTTTAAGGTATTGCTACATTTGTATTGGTAGCATCAGAAATCTGCAGTTCGAACCTATTTACCAACTGGTACTTATTTCATATAACTGGTAAAGTTGTAAAAATGCACTAATTGTAGTTTTTTAAAATTTCACCTTTCTTATTTTGATTTAAATTATTCATATTTGGTAAAGCCATTTTTAGCAAGCATTTTGTTAATTTCTTAATTTCTTTATTTACTCATTTATTTATTTATTTATTTATTTATTTATTTATTTATTTATTTATTTATTTATTTAATTAATTATTTAATTATTTATTTATTTATTTATTTATTTATTTTTTTACTTATTTATTTATTTATTTATTTAATTGATCTATTAATTAATTAATTAATTTATTTATTTAGTTATTTATTTATCTATTTATTTATCTACTTATTTATTTATTTATTTATTTAACCTTTTGGTCCGTAAAAACATTCATTGCATTTGTCCTATTATTATTTTTTTGTTAATTTATTATTATAGTAAATTTATGCTATTACATCTAGTATAAAAATTGTGTATCAAGGGCAACTTTTTTTTATTTGTTGCCAAGAGCACAATATTGTTGATTTTCTTTTAATTAAGGAAGGCCAGTGTTTTTTTTGTTCTGATAATTTTTGTACTTACCGTACTTACTTTAGAGTACGTTTTTGTCCTTATTGTAGGTGTCTAGGTGTGGTCTTTAGTGTTGGGGTAAGTTTAGTTATGGCATGGCAAACATACTGATTAAAAATTATTTATTAAATTTAATTTGTCGTTTAAAAATTCCAATTCTTGCAATAAAAAATATACTAGAAGTAAAAAAAGTATACAAAACGAATCTAGTTTTATAATTATAAGCCATCGAATAATTTTAAATGTATTAAACGGTGGCATTAAAATGGTTATAGGATTGTTCTTAACATATTGCTGTTTTATATAACTAACAGCATTATAATGAGGGTTTAAGAATGACTAAGCATCGTTCGACTAGCAGAATCAACGACATCAACAGGCCAATCAAAATCAAGTGCAAAGAAGATAAAAAATTTACCTTTTTTCCATTTTATTATATTACGGTTGTTACTTTGTCGACTTGAGTTGAAGGAGTAAAAACATAGTATAAAGGAGCCGCCGACGTTACAGTATACAGGTAGTCCACTAATTAATGGTTCTTAAAAAACCTTATGCCAAAATATTAGGAATTAACTAAATATACTTTTAATATATATATTTTTAATAAGTTTTGAATATTGCAATAAATCTCGGTAATTACTGTTTTTTTAAAATAAACTATTTAGATCAAATAATTTGTATGTGTTACGCAGAGGGCGTAACCCACACTAACCACCACACGAAGGTTTAGACAGCGCCCACTACGGATTAAAGTGCAAATGGTGTCCTGAGATTTTTTTATTTATTATTAAATTACTGATTTAATAATTTAATTTTTAAATATTTGGTTTGTCAACTTATGATTTCCAATAATTTAAATAGATATAGTATGGTGCTAGTTTCATAAAGTATTTAACCCACGTAGTTTAAAAAAATGAATTTATGACCAGTAATTTTAAGGTATTGCTACATTTGTATTGCTAGCATCAGAAATCTATAGTTCTAACCTATTTACCTACTGGTAGCTTTTTCATATACCTGGTAAAGTTGTAAAAATGCACTAATTGTGGTTTTTAAACTTTCACATTTTTTATTTTGACTTAAATTTATTCATATTTGGTAAAGCCATTTTTAGCAAGCATTTTGTTAATTTCTTTATTTCCTTGTTTCTTTCTTTATTTATTTATATTTTTAATTTTTATTTATTTATTTATTTATTTATTTATTTCTTTATTTCTTTATTGCTTTATTTCTTAATTTCTTAATTTCTTAATTTCTTAATTTCTTTATTTCTTTATTTCTTTATTTTTTTATTTCTTTATTTCTTTATTTCTTTATTTATTTATTTATTTATTTATTTATTTATTTATTTATTTATTTATTTGTTTATTTATTTATTTATTTATTTATTTATTTATTTATTTATTTATTTATTTATTTATTTATTTATTTATTTATTTATTTATTTATTTATTTATTTATTTATTTATTTATTTATTTATTTATTTATTTATTTATTTATTTATTTATTTACATCTAGTATAAAAATTCTGTATTAAGGGCAACGGTGTTTTTATTTGTTGCCAAGAGCACAATATTGTTGTTTTTTTTTATTAAGAAAAGCCAGTGTTTTTTGATCTGATAATTTTTGTACTTACCGTACTTACTTTAGGGTATGTTCCTTTGTCCTTATTGTAGGCGTCTAGTTTAAGTTTTTAGTGTTGGGGTAAGTTTAGTTATGTCATGGCAAATCATACTGAAAACAAAATATTCAATAAATTTAATTTGTCGTTTGAAAATCCCAATTTTTGCAATAAAAACTATACTAGAAGTAAAAAAAAGTAGAGAAAACGATTCTAGTTTTATAATTATAAGCCATCGAATAATTTTAAATGTAATAGACGGTGGAATTAAAATGGTTATAGGATTGTTCTTACCATATTGCTGTTTTATATAACTAACAGCATTATAATGAGAGTTTAAGAATGACTAAGCATCGTTCGAGTAGCAGAATCAACGACATCAACAGCCCAATCCAAATCAAGTGAGAAGAAGATAAAAAAATTTACCCTTTTTTACCATTTTATCACATAAGGGTTGTCACTTTGTCGACTAGAGTTGGAAGAGTCGAAACATAGTATAAAGGAGCCGCCGACGTTACAGTATACTGGTCGTCCACTAATTAATGGTCCATAAAAAACCTTATGGCAAAATATTAAGAATTAACTAAATATACTTTTTATATATACTTAATTTTTAATACATTTGAATATTGCAATACAACTTGGTAATTACTGGTTTTTGAAATAAACTATTTAGATCAAATAATTTTTATGCGTTACCTAGCCACACACTAACCACCACACGAAGGTTTAGACAGCGCCCACTACGGGTTAAAGTACAAATGGTGTCCTAAGATTTTTTTATCTATTATTAAATTACTAATGTGATAATTTAATTTTTAAATATTTGGTTTGTCAACTTATGATTTCTAATAATTTGAATAGATATAGTATAGTGCTAGTTTCTAAAGTATTTAACCTACGTAGTTAAAAAATAAATAAATTTATGACCAGTAATTTTAAGGTATTGCTAAATTTGTGTTGGTAGCATTAGAAATCTGTAGTTCGAACCTATTTAGCTACTGGTACTTTTTTCATATAACTGGTAAAGTTGTAAAAATGCACTAATTGTAGTTTTTTAAAATTTCACATTTCTTATTTTTATTTAAATTATTCATATTTGGTAAAGCCATTTTTAGCAAGCATTTTGTTAATTTATTATTATAGTAAATTTATGCTATTACATCTAGTATAAAAATTTTGTATCAAGGGCAACGGTTTTTTTATTTGTTGCCAAGAGCACAATATTGTTGATTTTCTTTTAATTAAAGAAAGCCAGTTTTTTTGTTCTAATAATTTTTGTACTTACCGTACTTACTTTAGAGTACGTTCTTTTGTCCCTATTGTAGGTATCTAGTTGTGGTCTTTAGTGTTGGGGTAAGTTTAGTTATGTCATGGCAAACATACTGATTAAAAATTATTTATTAAATTTAATTTTTCGTTTAAAAATTCCAATTCTTGCAATAAAAAATATACTAGAAGTAAAAAAGTAGAGAAAATGAACCTAGTTTTATAACTATAAGCCATCGAATAATTTTAAATGTATTAGACGGTGGCATTAAAATGGTTAAAGGATTGTTCTTAACATATTGCTGCTTTATACAGGTGTGGAAAATCTTTATTCGCCCTTTGCAATTCCCCAAGTGGAAAAGAGAGTATTTCTGAATATACTGAATCACATAAGTTCGACTGAAACAGACGATGCGATCCTGATGCGATGTTGTCGATGCACAAATTTTTCCCCGTTCTCTTTGCTTACATCCAAACGTACTCCCCTATTAGGACACTGGTGCCGACGGTTTTCGTTTTGCGTATCAAGAACTTGCAGCGTTCGGGTATTGAACAGTGTTGCCAGAGACTTTTTCGGGGATTTTTGATGACAAGGTAAAACGGGATTTTTAAAGTAAAAACGGGGATTTTTAACGATTTGGAAGGTAAAAACATTTTTAAAGGTACGTTTTGATCTTACTTTTATTGCATAATATTTACGTCAGATAAAAATTCTGACTAGTGTAAACAATCAAAAATTTATATCAGACAATATTTTTGACCGTGTACACAGCTAGAATTTCTATCTGACATAAATATCATGAAATTAATGTCAGTTGTAAACAAATCATTACTTTTACTTACTTTTTACTTAAAATTCTCGATTTTTACGTAAACCTTTTTTTTGTTGTCAATTTCTTTGGCGTAGAAAATACATTTTTTGACTATTAAAAGGCGGCCCTCAAATGTGGCTTTAAATCACAGGGATTTTTCTAAAGTATCCCAAAAAAAGTGATTTTTGGAACCACGCGGGGATTTTTATCGTAACCCACCTGGCCACACTGATGGTATTCAGTAGCATGGTGAAAGTTAGAAGCATAATTCTTTTTACCATTTGGGTTTTAACAAAAAAAAAAAGAAGTAAATTTAAATAAAATATTCTCTAAAAAAATAAAAAGAACATAAAAGTATTTCTAACGGAAATGTTTATACAATGTGGAAACTCTTTTTAAAATCTTATTATTATGGTTCTGAAAGAGACCACAATTTTTAGCAAGACAATATTTCAATTTATTAAATTCCGTTCTCTTTGGTTTTCAAGCATTTGAGGTGATATGCTACCGGGTGGTGCAAGGCACCAGGGCGCAATACTGCGGGACGGAAATTTTTAAAAAGGGAGGAAATGCAGCAGTATCACAGACTTGTCATTTCTTAGTTAATGGAGGTGCAAGTGGCACCTCATCATTACACATGCACTTCCTACAATTTCGTTAACAGCCGATGGTTTCAAACTTTTATAATAATTTCAAAAGTTGTACTTTTCGCTGGTACAAGACCAAACCTATAATGCAAACCTCCTAATTATTTCTTCTGCTAAATTACCAGCATAGTACTACTTAATAATTTGAACTTTTTGTCAACGATATTGACCAAAACTTTTAAAAAATCTAAATTAAGCAGGATCAGCAGCAGTTTGCAACACAGCAAACGACTTGCCAGTAAAAATAAATTTTAATGGATTCTAGTCGACCCGACTCCGAAAAAATCTGTCCCCAAACCTAGTTCAAAAATCCCTAAATTGATATTTTTATGTTTCCTAAAAGTCCTTAAATTTTAAAAATTAAATGTACATTATACAATTACATTCTAAAATCACAAAAATAAAGTAAAAAAGGTTTAATAACATTTTTATTACTATTATTATTTTAATTTTACCCCGAAAGTTAAGGCAAGTCGGCAACCCTGTACTCGACATTTACGTACCGCAGACGCTCTCGTCTGGATTTCTTCTCCTGCTACGGCACAAAAGAGTGGGGCTGTAATTACAGTGGGCGGAAACATATTGCCGAAGAAAAGGGAGATTACTAAATCACATGAGTTCGACTGAAACAGAATGAGGTGTTTCCCCGCCCGTTCCCCTTGCTTTCTCCCCCACCACTGCGCCAACGCGCTCGCTTTGTTTATGGCTGATCGAGCTCGAGGCTCGAGCACGCAGTTGCTTCTTTGCACGCGTGGATGATGTTACTGCTTCACATATTTTGATAATTTTTTACGTAACTATTAAATATTTTGGTATTTGATGAATTTATTGCTTTGAATGCATCAAATACTGCCATTTTTAAGAGCTTTTTTTGCCGTTTGGGGCTAAACAAAATTAAAAGCAATTCCGAAAGAAAGAATAAACAAATAATTTTAAAAATAAAAATATAATTCTAAAAAAATAAAGAACTTAAAAATGTTTTTCTAAAAAAATTCTTATAAAAACTTTAATACTTTTTAAAATCTTAGTTTATAAGGTTCTCAAAGAGACCACCATTTTGTGCAAGACAATATCCCAACCTGTTATAGAATTCGGTTCTTGTGTTTTCAAGTATTTCAGGTGTTAATCCTATAAGAACCTGACTAATTTTTTGGCGGAGCTCATCTAAGTCATTTGCACGTTCATGACGATGCCTATAAATTTGTTGCTTAACATGTCCCCAAAGAAAAAAATCATTTGGTGCCAGATCTGGTGATCTAGGAGGCCATTTTATGGTACCTCTTCCGCTGATTATACGATTTGGAAACGTGACTCCCAAAAATTGTTGAACTTCCCTGGCGTTATGAGCCGGACAACCATCCTGTTGATACCAAATATCTTCAAAATTGACATTGAGAGCCTGAACAGCTGGAATAACCTGATTTCTCAAAAGATTCAAGTATTTGTTGGCATTTAAATTTCCCTCAATAAAAAAAGGGCCAATAATATTATCGCCCAAAATGCCAGCCCACACGTTGACCTTTTGAGTTTACCGGCATAGTACCACTTAATAATTTGAACTCTTTGTCAACGGTATAAACCAACATTTTAAAAGAAAGGGCCGTAGTTTGCAATACCCCAAACAGCTTGCAACTGAACTCTCTCCAACCAAATGCTCGGGCCCGGCGACGGTCGCGTTGACCGTAGTTGATGTACCCCACTACTGCAGGAAAGTGGGCGTATAAATACATATGGCATCATTGCATTTGAAACATGGGGGAATATCTTATTTTCCGTTACTTTCTATCTTAAGGCAAGATCGCTTTCTCTTTTTCCACTTGTTAATCCCAATGGTTCGATAACGATTTTCCAGACCTGTATAACTAACAGCATTATAATGAGGGTTTAAGAATGACTAAGCATCGTTCAAGTAGCCGAATTAACGACATCAACAGCCCAATCAAAATCAAGTGCGAAGAAGATAAAAAAATGTACCCCTTTTTACCTTTTTATTACATTACGGTTGATACTTTGTCGACTAGAGTTGGAGGAGTCGAAACATAGAATAAAGGAGCCGTCGACGTTACAGTATACAGGTCGTCTACTAATTAATGGTCCATAAAAAACCTTATGCCAAAATATTAGGAATTAACTATCCTCTTATTATTACATTGCTATTATATTTATTTTTTTGTTAATTTATTATTATAGTAAATTTATGCTATTACATCTAGTATAAAAATTGTGGATCAAGGCCAACGGTTTTTTTATTTGTTGCCAAGAGCACAATATTGTTGATTTTCTTTTAATTAAGGAAAGCCAGTTTTTTTTGTTCTGATAATTTTTGTACTTACCGTACTTACTGTAGAGTACGTTCTTTTGTCCTAATTGTAGGCGTCTACTTGTGCTCTTTAGTGTTGGGGTAAGTTTAATTTTGTCGTTTAAAAATTCCAATTATTGCAATAAAAAATATGCTAGAAGTAAAAAAGTAGAGCAAACGAACCTAGTTTTATAATTATAAGCCATCGAATAATTTTAAATGTATTACGGTGGCATTACAATGGTTATAGAATTGTTCTTAACATATTGCTGTTTTATGTAGCTAACGGCATTATAATGAGGGTTTAAGAATGACTAAGCATCGTTCAAGTAGCAGAATTAACGACATCAACAGCCCAATGAAAATCAAGTGCGAAGAAAATAAAAAAATTACCTTTTTTTACCATTTTATTATATTACGGTTGTTAGTTTGTCGACTAGAGTTGGAGGAGTCGAAACATAGTATAAAGGAGCCGTTGATGTTACAGTATACAGGTCGTCCACTATTTAATGGCCCATAAAAAACCTTATGCCAAAATCTTAGGAATTACCTAAATATACTTTATATATATATATATATATATATATATATATATATATATATATATATATATATATATATATATATAAAGATATATTTTAGATACGTTTTGTTGTTTTGTTGAAAGAGTCGAAACATAGTATAAAGGAGCCGCCGACGTTACAGTATACTGGTCGTCCACTAATTAATGGTCCATAAAAAACCTTATGGCAAAATATTAAGAATTAACTAAATATACTTTTTATATATACTTAATTTTTAATACATTTGAATATTGCAATAAAACTAGGTAATTACTGGTTTTTTGAAATAAACTATTTAGATCAAATAATTCGTATGTGTTACCCAGAGGGCGTAACCCACACTAACCACCACACGAAGGTTTAGACAGCGCCCACTACGGGTTAAACTGCAAATGGTCAACTTATGATTTCTAATAATTTGAATATTAATATAATATAAATTTATGACCAGTAATTTGGTTTATTTATTTATTTATTAAATTCCACATTTTTTATTTTGATTTAAATTATTCATATTTGGTAAAGCCATTTTTAGCAAGCATTTTGTTAAATAATTAATTAATTAATTTATTTATTTATTTATCTATTTATCTATTTATCTATTTATCTATTTATTAATTAATTTATTTATTTATTTATTTATTTATTTATTTATTTATTTATTTATTTATTTATTTATTTATTTATTTATTTATTTATTTATTTAATTATTTATTTATTTATTTATCTACTTATTTATTTATTTATTTAACCTTTTGGTCCGTAAAAACATTTATTGCATTTGTCCTATTATTTTTTTTGTTAATTTATTATTATAGTAAATTTTTGCTATTACATCTAGCATAAAAATTACGTATCAAGGGCAACGGTTTTTTTATTTGTTGCCAAGAGCACAATATTGTTTTTTTTATGAAGGAAAGCCAGTGTTTTTTGTTCTGATAATTTTCGTACTTACGTTAGGGTTCGTTCCTTTGTCCTTATTATAGGCGTCTAGTTTTAGTCTTTAGTGTTGGGGTAAGTTAAGTTATGTCATGGCAAATCATACTGATTACAAATTATTCATTAAATTTAATTTGTCGTTTTAAAATGTACTTTTGTAGATTCACTAATGGTATAGTAAAAAGGTAAAAGAGCTAAACTATCAATCTTACAAACTCAAGTTTATTTCCTGATGTCAAACTTTTAGTTATTTTGTTTTTTCATAGAACTCTTTTTATTATTTTTCTTACTTTAAAACGTTATAGGTTAATAAATGCCGATAAACCAAATAAAATTACATATTCAAGTAGGACTCAATCCTTCTTCTTTTAATAACCTATAAAGTAAACACTACAGATCGAATCCTTTACCTAAGAAACTGGCCCTGGATTTTAATCCACTCAAAATATAAAATTAAATAATATTGTATTAATTTTTTTTAAATTTATATGTCCCAAGATTTTAATAATAAATTAACACTTTAAATAAAAAATGTAGTAGTAGAACTACTCGAAGAACTAATTTTACCCGCCTAAAATGATGTATCCAGGGAAAATCAGGAAATTTGGTACCAAATGGATGGCTGCCGGGCACATAATACCCTGGCTGTTCGGGAATATTTACACATCACACCATAAACTGGCCAGCCAGGTCTTCTGATATTTCGCCAAGTGACTTCTTCCTCTGGGGCCATTTAAAAAGCATGATATACAAGGATAAAAATTACTGTAATCTAGATGAGTTAAAAAATGCTATTTATGCAATAAAATTTCAATTTACTAGTTAGCCAATGTAAGAGGACAATTTTATGAACGTCTGGGTTATTGTCTAGCAGTCAATGGAGGAATATTTTAAAATTTTCTTAAATCTTAAGTTTATTTACAACATATTAATTATTGTAATAATATTAATAATTTATTGAAGCATGTAAATATTATTAATGTCATAAGTTCTTGAAATTTCTTACTCTAGTTTAGATTAACTTAACTTAATTCGTTTGTATAATTACAACTTTAATCTTTTCACTGTACGAGTTTTTAATAATAATAAAGCACTAAATTTCAAAATGAAAACGTAATGTCACGCTAACTGGTATTTTTATTGTTGTTCATAAATATGAGGCGATAATAATGTAACAATTTTTAAAAATATATTACCATCTAACTAGCAAACGGGTTAACCGAAAAATCTAAAGTTTTTACCATTTACTTAGATTTGCATGGTCTTCAATAAACTTTAATCGAATTTTCTCTAAAATAATTAGGAGAGCCAATAATTGACCCCATTAAAAATTACTTGGGATTTCCTATGTCCCGCCCGGCGATGCATCACCCGGTATAGGCGTACATCCCCTTTTTTAAAATGTACGAGTCGAAAATAGAAACACCCAGTATGTAGCACAGCCCCCATAAAAAATTAAATATATTTTTTAATCTTTGTGACAGCCCACAAAGGCTTTATACCTAAGTACCACATGTACAGTATATAGTGTTCAGTGTACCGTGGGTGTCGGGTTATTAGATATTTAACCCAAATTTTTCCCTGTTCCGTTAACGTTGTCCAAGCACTAAAACATGTTATTTTTGCATTTTACAGCACCTTTTAGACGACGCGGTAGTGCCACGGACGTTATTTTTTAAAATAACCACTACCTAGGGTTTGGCAGAATACTACACAGTGGTTTGCCATTGCCAACTGTGAGGTGACGAGCGATTTTAAATACCGATGAAGGGTGCCGGAATTCGAACCCAGTCTGTCACGCTGAGAGGCTGGTATGTTAGCCTCTACACAAAGCTCGCCACACAAAAATAGCTACTGGTTTCTAAAAATGGCAGTTTATTTATTGTTAATTGTATAGTGACTTTTTTCGCGATATTGGAGACAGTCACTTACTTCTGTTAGTAACATCGTTGGAGTGCTACAACCGGCCAATGATGACCAAATAAACGAGATGGCCATATTGAAAAATATATTGGCCTGACAAGTGTCAATGGTACCAACAGTAGTAGTTGCTTGTGAAAAATTTAAGTTACTAGTGAAAAAATAAGATTGTCTTTTTTCGCCACATTGCCTATGTGTTATGTTATTTAGCTCAACCTGTGTATGATTTTGGAGAAACTGACTCTCTTGTCTCATCGAAACTACCCTTCTTTTTGCCTATTTTTATTTTTTCTTAGGTTGGTTAAGTTACTATAATTAATTTAATTAATATGCACATTTTATAAGTAACTTTTTACATATCTTGTTTATTGCTTAATTTAGCAAGCAAAATTAAATTCGTTCCGTCCTTTCTGGTCAAAAGTGATAAGGATAAAAGTTTACCCTTTTTTGGAAAAAGTTCGTCCCTCCACTACAAACCCAAACTGGCAACGTTTCTCCCAGCAACCCTCCGCCTGAAAACAAATTCAGAAACCAACAACTTGCAGGTACTGGTTATAATATACCGGCTGATGCCTCGCTGAGGGGGACATAGGAAATCCCATGTTATTTTTAATGGGGTCAATTATTGGCTCCCCTAATTATTTTAGAGAAAATTCTATTGAAGTTTATTGAAGAGCATGCAAATCTACGTCCATGGTAAAAACTTTAGATTTTTCGGTTAACCCGTTTGCCAAAGGCACAGTGATAAATAACTGCAGATGTGAAGCTAGGGAGTATCAAAGAGCAGAAAATGTAAGAGATGATAGTGACTTGGAAATTTTATTGCACGTCGAAGAAATATGAGGCGATAATAATGTGACAATTTAAAAAAAATTAAAAATATATTAGCATCTAACTAGCAAACGGGGTAACCGAAAAATCTAAAGTTTTTACCATGTATGTAGATTTGCATGCTTTTCAATAAACTTCAATAGAATTTTTCTCCAAAATAATTAGGGGCCAATAATTGACCCCATTAAAAATTACATGGGATTTCCTATGTCCCGCCTGAAAGTCGATAAAAAATGGATAAATATTATTGATGTTTTTACATGAAAAAAATCAAACCAGCTGTCTAAAATTGTTACATAAAGAGACCTAGTCGATTAATTATAAAAGAAGCTTATTAAAACCTTAACATTAGTGGCTCAAAACTCAAAACTTTTTGGAAAACCATCGTTACAAAGTAGTGAGTAGCAAAACTATCCGTCGCTACATCAGGAAGAATGAATACACACAAACAAATCTATAATCAAAGTTTATTATTAAAAAATTACCTTTAAGTTAAAATTATTAAATATCACTTTTAAGCTAACCTAGAATTATTATAAAAGTACCACTATTTTAAAAATATATTTTTAAATTATACATAATTATACTCATGGTAAATATAAGTAATAATAATTTTATTGCTTTTAGGTTTAATTGATGCCTAAGATCTCACTGTAAATTAATTACAAAATAAATTTGACTTGAAATTACCTATTCTTACTCTGAATTCAAATGTTCAAACTATAGAAAACTTTATTGTAAACGGTGATTTTATATCCTACCTTTCTTATAAGTCCTGTAAGACAGGCGAAACTAGTCAGTGCAGAGGGTCCAGCTGAATGACACGAAAAGCTCGTGATTTTCTCTTAACTTTCCAAAAAGAGTAGATCTCTTTTTCATCCTATACTATGTTTCTCTTAATAATACCCCAGAAACAATATCAAAAATAGTTTAGGATTAAACTAAATATAATGTATATTCTCAATGTGGCTATTTTAAAATAAAATAAAAAATAGTCATAGTATCTAAAAGGGATATAATATGTTTATTTCGTGTAAGCCATGCATCAAAGCAAGTATTGAATGTGGATTCTTTTAAAACATATTTAAGATTAATCTTATTACTACATATAGTTGCTCCTATTCATGCATAAGTTAGTGTCAAACTGAATATATAAGGCTTGGGTTAAAACTTTTTTTTGTGTATGGCTAAGTAGCTAAAAAGAAGCTAGAGAATTATAGCAAAAATATTAAAGTTCGATTTAATTTTGCCAAATAATATCTTTACATATTCCAAAATTATTGTAATGACCTTATTTTTTAGACGACTTAAAATTTAACAGTTTTCATCCAGATAGACGTCAAATGGCATGGAGAAGCGCAAAAGAGAAGCTAAAAATACAAACAAAATGTCTGTTCAACTGCTAAACACGGATCATAATGTAGGATTGTTTTTTATTAATAGGTGTGCGTAAATTGGTTTTTATTGACGGAATATTAAAAAAACATATTTATTTATACATCTTACGACAAAATCTTAGAAAAATTGCGGACAATATGGACTTTTTGGCTTTATTAAAACTCTATAAATACAATAACCCCATAGCACAGGTATTGGTCGCGAATGGTCCTTTTATAGTTGTCCAAAAGTGATTAAAATCCCCTCAGTCCCCAGACTACAACCTACTGGAACGCCTGGCATGATTTTAAAATCAAAATAAAAAAAAGAAACATAAAATATTTAATACAGAAATATTAAAAAATAAGTTGCAAAGAAACACCCACGGTACGTTAGTATTTAGGCTTTCAGCCTTCGTGGATTGTCCAAAGATAAAAAAAAGTAATTTTTTAAGCCTAAAAATGCAAAAAATTCACCCTAATTATTAAAAAAAAATTGTTAAGTTTGATCTATGCGTAGACGTAACTCCGCCTAAGGCCCATGCGGGGATCGCTTACGACTAAACCTCCACAGGGCAGAGCGGTGGGTGATTGTTACGGACTTTAGCTGGTCCCAAGCTTAGTCAAGAAGGAGGGAGCACACCCACACTTATTCACACAACACACCTGCTCACCCTCGATAAGAGGGTGAGCTGGCACACACACACACGACACACAGTTCACACAACCCAAAGCCAAGGTGGGGCTCGATGGGCCATGGTTAACGTGCCGGGGGCTTGTATGGCCGCTGGGTCACATGCGGTCTCTAACGTTCCCCCAGGGGCACTGGGCGACACCCCCTGTATGCAGCTTTATCCATGTCAACCGGGGCACTGGCATGGATCGATAGTTAATTCCTCCGCTACTCGTGGGGCGAATATGGGTAGTACCATAGGGAAAGAAATAACCAAAGGCGAAGGCAAAAGCCACCCTTAGGCTAGGCCAAGCTTTAGAGCTAATTTTCTAGAGGAAATCAAAAAGATGACGGAAGAGAAGGTCCAACTGGCCAGTCTTTCAGGCATGAAAGAAGCCAAAGTGGCAAAGGAGAGCGGCTCCGAGGAGCCTTTTATCCAAAATGGCGTCAGTCCGCTGATAAGGCCTTCGGCCACCTAGCAACAGGGTATCGCTAGAATGAAGAAGGATCTTTTAAGGAGCCGCTTCCCCAGTTCAACTTCACCCTAAAGATGGAGCTTATAAAGGTGCTTCAGGCGAATCTCCACCATGCAAAAGCAGCTTCCGCCATAATTGGTAGGAGATTCCAAGAAGAAGGTCTGGATATAGCCCTAATACAAGAACCTTGGCTAAACAATGGAGCCATTAGAGTACTCAGCTAAAGTGAAGGTAAGCTATTGTACGATGCAGAAGTCCCAAACCCCAGGGCCTGCATTCTTTATAATAGTAAACGCATAAACTGTACACTAGACTTTTTACAACAAAAACCACAGCAACAACAGCAGATGGGGGCACTGAGACCTGGGTGATCTGCTGCGCCTACTTCCCTAGTGAAGAAAGGAACTGTCCCCCACATTTATTGGAGGACATAGTGGCCTATTGCAAAGGAAGAGGATTAAAACTGGTGGTAGGAGGTGAAATTACCGCCCATCACACAATCTGGGAAAGCACCAATGGGAATAACAAAGGTGAGTCTCTTTTAGAATTCATAATAGGTGAAGGATTAGATATAGCCAACATAGGCTCTAAACCAACCTTTGTTACATTAACTAGGCTAACTAGGCGTGAGGTCCTCGACCTCACAATCTGCAACCATAATGTAAGCGATGAATTAACTCATTGGCATGTCTCCCAAGAGCCATGGTGCTCGAATCATCGCTACATAAGGTTTGACCTAAAAACTTCGCAACTGACAGAAAGCAAATTCCACAACCCTAGGGGACAAGTTGCGAAGGCTTTAAGGCCACACTCAAGGAGTCGCTTGGGGGAGGGATAGCTAAAATAGTCACAGCTAGAAATCCCGATCTGGTAGAAGAGCAAATAAGCGAAGCCATTCAGGCTGCTTAAGAAGCAAACTGTCCAGAAATAGTGTGGCAACTCAAAAGAAAGACAGCATGGTGGAACAATCATCTCCAAGAGTTTAGGGTCGAGGTAAGAAGCCTATTTAACAAGGTCAAAGCTAACCATGACTGGAACTCATACAAAGCGAAACTTACGCAGTACAACAAAGAGATCCGCAGGGCAAAAAGGTCCTGGGAGCAATTCTGCGAGGAGACTTCAGAAACTCCCGTGTGTTCTAAAGTGCACAGAATCATAGCAAAAGAGGGCACCGATCAAGAGCCTGGCCTGCTAAAGAGAGCAGACGGTCATACGTGAGCACAACGGAGGAGAGCCTGGAGCTGCTAATAAAGACACATTTCCCAAGCTCTTTAATAATCACCAACTCAACAAGGCTAATTCAACCCACTGAGAGGCTGAAACGCCCGAAGAAATTGGATTAAAAAAGCAGCTGACGTGGTTAACTACAACTCCATCAAATGAGCTTTAGGCGAATTTCAGTCATTCCAATCGTCCGGCCTAGATTATGCAAAAAGGACAGGACATTCTAATAACACACTTATGTACAATCTTTAGAGCATGTGTAGGCTGGAGCTTTAAACCCAAAATATGGCAAAAGTCAAGGGTGATCTACACCTACCTAATAGGCAAATCCTTAGACAGAACACCTAAGTCATATAGACCAATCAGTCTATCTTCTTTCCTTTTACAGAGAGAACACCCAAAGGGAATGCTCTATACAAGCGCCAATACGCGTACCAACCAGGAATGTCTGTGGATCAAGCACTAGACGATCTACAACTTTTTCACTTATGAACGCGCTAAGGAACAAAGGTATTCCCGACACGGTCTGCAACTGGATCGAAGCCGGCCTGACGAATAGGGTAATTAGATCCACCCTAGGCGCAGTAACAATGGAGGCTAAAGTAGGGAGAGGCTTATATTGGGCAGTCCTGGTAGACGAACTTCTTAACAAACTGACTGGTGAAAGGTACAACTGCCTGGGGTATGCGGATGACCAGGTCATTGTAGTCAGTGGGGGTTATCTAGGATACATATCAGGCAGAATGCAAAACGCCGTAGACATCGTTGATGAATGGTGCAAACAGGAGGGACTTTCAGTCAACCCTCAAGACAATAACAGTCCCTTTCACAAAAAGAAGGGCGCTGGAAGGACTAAGACCTCCCAGGCTCAACGGAGTGAAAATCCCCTTTTAAAAGAGGTCAAATATTTAGGAGTCATCTTTGACAAAAAATTGACCTGGGGACCACACCTAAGCAAAGTCACTCAGAAAAATTACCCTGGGTAGATGCCGAAGACTTTGCGGCAAAAATTGGGTCAATCCGAAGATGAACCTGTGGATGTACAAAATGTTTGTTAGACCAATGATAACCTACGGTTCAATTGCCTGGGGTGCAAAGACAGCAACAAGGCAATTACAAAATATACAAAGACTTGCTTGTCCATATATAACGGGGGCCATGAAAACGGCCCCTACTGCAGCTCTGGAAGTGCTGCTTAACCTACCGCAACTTCACATATTTATACAGGGTAAAGTGAAAGCGGTACAATACCATCTCAAACAAAGCCAGAGTCCTATTATAAGACAGGAAAGGGCCATACAATAAAGATTTAAGGAAGACCAAGATGTCAACACACTGTGTGAGATGCCTTCGGACATAATGGTACCAAGCTATTGGCTAAACAAACAAGTATACCAGATAGAAAGGCCTGGAAGGCAGGGCCTCCCTTTAAAGCCGACCTAATCTGGTGTACAATGGCTCCAAAACGGACCAAGGAGTCGGAGCAGGTGTATATGGAGACAAACCGAGGACGAAAATTGGAACCATAGGTGCTAGGAAAATCACCAAAGGAAGTAATTTATTCGGACAGCCAGGCAGCCATCAGGGCGGTCAGTTCATGCAATATCAGCTCAAAGCTGGTGTGGGACTGCGTAACCGCCCTGGAAGGGGTGGGTGCGTCCAACAAGCTAACTATTACCAGGCCATGAGGGCCACCAGGGCAATAAGGAAGCCGATAAACTGGCAAAGGGGGTGCTGGCAGGGCAATGGTAGGCCCCGAGCCCTACTGTGGTATTCCGTCATGCCAAGCAAGGTCATCTATTAGATCATGGATCATGAGGGAATCCCAAGACTGGTGAATAAGAACACCAGGACAGCGTCAGGCAAAAAAATCATAAAGGCATACTCGCCGGAATTTACGAAAGACCTTCTGAATTACAACCGGTAGGCAGTAAGAATTTAGTGGGTCAACTAACAGGTCATTGCAGACTGAATAAACACCTGGAAACAATAGGCCTGGCAGAAGAAAACCTATGCAGCCCTTTTTCGTCTGCGGTTTGCAAGGCTGGGTGAGGAAAAACCTAAAGCAGCAACATTCACCAAGGAGCCAGTTTCAAGCTTGTGGAGTCTGATTAAAAAGACCGGCTTGGGTAGTGTGCTCTAATATAGGGATGAAGGATACACAATAAACCTAAGCAGGTTGCAGTGTTAGAGGATTACAATTCACCTTTAAGCAAATCTAATCTAATTCTATCTAATGCATAGACGTTTAAAAGAAGAGGTAAAAAAGTAGAGGGTCATACCCAATAATAGTTATTGTATAACGATATATTTAAATTTATTTTTATTTTCATGTCCGAATATTTTTGTGACTAAAATATTTGTGTTTTGTCATTTACTATTTTTTATTAACTATACTGTTTTTTTTCTTTATTATTTAAATGCTCAGTTGTTAACTTATCAAAGGAATATAATTATTTTTTAAAAATATTATTGATTTTTAATTAAAAGTTTCTATGTTATTAATATCCAAAACTATATAAGTATTGTGTCCAAATATTTTTGGGAGCCACTGTATATACAAAATAATAAAAAAGATGCAGGACGACAAAGTAAAAAAAAACATAATTTTTAATACGTTTTAAATATTGCAATAAAACTCGGTAATAAGTGTTTTTTTTTTTAAATAAACTATTCAGATCAAATAATTTGTATGTGGTATGGTAGGTTTACATCTGACATTTATTGCATGATATTTATGTCAGACAGACAATTCTGGCTAATGTAAACGGTCAAAAATGGATCTCTGATAGAATTTTTTATTGTTTACTTTGGCCAGAATTGTCAGATATAAATACCATGCAATAAATGTCAGATGTAAACCTTATTAACTAGAGGGCGCTACGGACACTAATATAATTTTTTTCTGCTACGTCGCAACTTTTTGTGTATCTCTGTATAGACTATCTAAGTTAAACAGTAAACTCTGCTACGCTTTCTACACGTTGCTAATTTTTTGTCATAATTAAGTAAAGAACCCTCTTCTTTTAACCTTTCTAAAATTATAAACAAAAATAATATTTTGTGCAACATTCTTCAGCTAGATCGCCTCATCACAGCATAGTCTTATGCTGTGTTATCATAAAAATTAATACAGCCCAATGTTTAGTAAATATTAGATCTCAATAATAATTATTAAAATAATAAAGGCACTAGGTCACCTCTCGATTAAAATTAGTTATATGTCTCAATGGTTAAATAAATAATTTAAAATTGTAAAACCCAAGATCAATAAATAACCTTAATAAAAGTAAAATATAAGGTCCTGTTTTTTTATCTTATTTGAGTTTTATAACATTAATATTAGTGTACAATCTACAAAATAAGGTTAATTCTACTAAACAGAAAAAAATTGAAGACAGAAGGAGAAAAACGCGCCGCCGGCGCCGCAGTACAAAAATAATAAGAGGATTCTTCTAAGCAGGAAAAATCACAATTTCAGGTTTTGTTGTATTTCCAAAAAAAAAAAAATAGAACTACATCTAAAACATTAAAAAAAAATAAAAATAAAATCCTACATATTTGATGTTTATTTTGCTTAACAATAAAATTTTTGTAAAGCTAGAAACAAAAAGAAGTTCGGCTGAGGTAGAAGCAGGATTAGCAGAGGCTTGTAAGCAGAAAAGATCGCAAGCTCTTAATATTTTCTCCATTTTTCATATTTGAATTATGTACGTTTTTTGGTATTTTTATTTCTGTTAAAAGAATAAATAAAATAATTTAAAAAGTGACCTGCAAAGCAAACTTAAAAATGATGAGGTAAATGTTTATTAAAAATGCACCATTATGAAACGCCTTTAAGACTAACTAAGCATTGTTTAGGCACGAGTATCAATAAACCTTACTGCATTACCAAATTCAAGCCAAAATGTAGGTCATTAAAGAATAACCAGAAATTATCAAAATAATGTCTTAAACTTTTTATAAGACATTAAAAGTTACATTGTTAAAACGTATGTAATACATTTACTTGATATACTTACTTATTATACTTTCTTTTATTCAGCCCTAGCTTTTTATTTTTGTAACGAGGGGCAAAACTTGCCGTATGCCTTTTTATTGAGAAAAAATTAAAGAGCAAAAAAATTGCTTCTTTTTTAAATACCTATGTATTATAACAAATGTAAAGACGACCAAAAAATAGGTCTTTCTCTCTTACAATCGCCACTTTCTTATACATTTCATGTTACAAATTGCCGCCCCTTGAAAGTGTCACCCGTGGCAGACACCACCGTTTGGCCCCCCACCCCTTCTAGATTCGGGACTGCTTTTAATACTTCTATTTTCTTAAATACGACAACAATTGACATAAAGCGTATTAGACGTTTTTGATGTAACTGTATTTTTAAAATTTATTTAAATACGGTACTGACTCCTTTAAATGGAAAAGCGGCGATAAATTCACATGATTCTGCCCGATACTTTGTTTGGCGCCAGGCGCATTTCCCTTCGATTTGCTTGCGCACAAACTCATTTTTTCGCCCATGAATTGTAACTTTTGTTTCGCGCAGGTAACAAGCATTGGCGATCCATCGAGATCATTGGTTCTACCTCACAAAACACAAGCTGAAATAAGTCTTTATCAACTCTCGAGAGCGAAGTATCTACCCACACTACCTGCTCATGGTTATAGGGCTTAATGTAAACAAAGATTTTATTGAGAATTTATTTCTGTTTAACTAACAATTGTAAGAATTTTCAAGATTGGTTCAGTATTTCCGAAGATAAGTCCTTACAAACGAACCATTACAAACTTTACCTCGTTATATTTTTAGTATAGACGAGGATGAAAAATTCTACTAAAAATAAGTAACCAAACTCGTTTCTTTTTACTAATCGACTTTATGAAAAAAATAAAATAAAAATAAACCTGCTTGGGCCGGGAATCGAACCCGAGCCACCCGCGTGGCAGGTGAACACTTTAACCACTGAACCACCGAAGCTCATATATGAATTTAGGATTATTAATTTTTTTCCCTCATTTCATATAAATATGCCATAATTTTTTTCTGATCTTTCTGTTTAATCATAACAAAATATAGCTTATAGCACTCCCAAATAGTGTAGCTTTGTGATTGTGAAAGAATTTTTTGATCGATTCAGTATTTTCAAAGATTAGCCCCCAAAAACAAACAAAACAAAAAGTTACAAACTCTACCTGTTTATAATAATAATATAGATATTATTTGTAATAAATATCAAGAAGAAGAATATATATACGCTGCACATCTTTTTCTTATGCTAATAATTTGTATTACTATTTATGATTTATTTTGTCCTCCCTGTAAAACGGATCATTTTGCCTACAAAAACGACATAAATCAAATGGTGTCCAAAACTCAAATACCGCTATCTATTAGAGAAGGCATGAACTATCACGATCACAGGGTTGTCGGCGATAGTTTGTATCTTTGCTAGAGTTAGGGAAAAATGGACATACGATCAAAAAATTTTTAGGGCAGGTCATCGTAAAAAGTATAATTTTTTGTGATCTGGAAACTGGGATATAAAATCACATATGGCTAACTTAGGTAATGACATATTTTGGTGTTGATCTGTGATCAAATTTTTAAAAGTTGTTTAATGTTTACGTTTTTTAATTGTTTATATTTTTATTATTGCATATTTTTAAACGAAACATCTTCTTTAACTATTTCCAACCTTGAACTTTGGATTTATTTTAACAGTTTTTAATTACGACTTTAGTTTTTCCGATAACCTGTCTCAAAATTTGGCCTGCAAAAATTCAAGCCAAAATGTAGGTCATCAAAGAATTACCAGAAACTACCAAAATAATGTCTTAAACTCATTAAAAGACATGAAAAAAAATCCCTCCTATACGGCTATTGCAATGCATATTTTTCTTACATTATTACAATTTGTGAAGGCAACAGAAAAAATAATGCAAACGAGGTGAAAGCAGGATGGGCGAATGCATGTAAGTAGAAAAATCGTAATCTCTTGATTTGTTCTCCATTTTCCATTTTTTAATAAAGTCCATCATTTTTTTTTAGTAGATACCTCTAAAAAGTTTTCAGAAAATAGTGTAAAAATGTGACCTGTAAAAAAATAATGTAATATATCTTTATTAAAAAATTATCACCATAAAAGAAGTTTCTGTATGATATTTTGGCTTAAATTTGGTATGCCCCACCAAAATTAAGCCAAAGGTAAGATAAAAAAATAGTACCCAAAGCGTTGGAAAAATTACCTGAAATCCCATTTTAAACTTTTTAAAATACATGAGAAAGAATGCATAACTTAGTTACGTCTGAACTATCTTTAATAGAAATTATTAAGTGTTTACTGCCTAGTTTGCTAAACAATACGAAATTTCGTGGAGGCAAAAAATGCCGTCACAAAAGTTGCGGGATAAGCAAATGCTTGTAACCGGAAAAGGCCAGAAAATTTTGGTATGTCCTTTATTTTTATTTATTTATTTATTTTTTTCTTAAATAATGTACTTTGAGTTTTTTATTATGATAATTTTTAATGAAAGAATTCGTAGAATAGTATTAAAATGTAAACTGTAAAGGAAATTTTATTCCAATATTATTAGGACAGAAGTATTATGGAAATCGACTAGTAACTAAAATACTACATTCTTTCAGATATTAAATCTGAAAACGACTTAAGAAATTTAACGGCGTGGAAATTTTGAAAATAATTAAATTTATTTAAAGGATTTTTCCTAAAATAAAAGTGTTCTTTCTTTTTGGCCTTAAAGAGCAAAAATTGCATAATTTTGAAGACAAACAGAAAACGAAAAAAATAGTATCAACCCTGGATAATAATGACATTAATACATAACACTACAAACAAATTAATGAAACCATTTTAGAAGACAATGATAAACAAAAACATACATCGGATAGGTGTACAAACTAAAAACAAAATATAAAATGAACAGCTGGTCGACTGGTACTTTACGCCAAAAGGCTATAAAGTGAGTACCTTGCTCCTTCGGTCCTTCTTCATTACCAAATAAGCAAATTAAATAAAATTAAATTGAAAACTAACCAGAACTAATCTACACTACAATGCAATGATACAAATCGATAGATACAGGCTTCGTCTCTCTAAATTTATATACTTTGTATATACTTTAAATGTTATGAAATAAACTTTAAGAAGCATAAAAAATAATTAGTGCCAATAAATTAGCCACTGTAGCCACACACCTAGAAGTACGGTACGTGTAACACCTTGGGTTCCGAACTTTTTATGCAGGTTTACTCCTGTGAGCTGTCCTTGGCTTCATCATTCTTCTCCGACCTTACCGGCATGAGTCTTTAAATCACTGCGACTAACGTCAAGGTCTAACAGTTCCTCGGGAGAGTGGCTACCGGGCCTATTTAAGGCCTCTTGTAGGTTGCTGCTGATACCAGCTAACTCCTTTTGGGTCGCTGGCAGTACCGTCTTGCTTGAATTGTTTATGTTTAGTTGCACCAAAAACAACTCCAAACATTGTCTAAATGGACAGACCTATTATTGTGATAATGAATATTTTCATATTATAATTGTTACTTATTAGGTTTTGAAAAAATACAAGAATTTAAATTAAGTTTGTTTTTGTGTCAAAATATAGGTATTTATTTATATAGATGTAATCGTTAATTTAAAGAACCTACCAAAACAGTAGAGATTATTTTAAAAAAATTAATTAAAGTTATCTTATACCATAATTTTTGTTTTATTGAACAATTTACTACATAGATATAAAAAAATATATCTTTTCTTATCGTACGCATATAAATTAGAAATTTGGATAAGGTGGTCATTATACTATTCCTTCCTAACCTAGTGTTAAATTCTTATCTTAAATATTTGTACTATATTCATGCACTATGCACTTAACCAATGACGCTAAGGCCTAAATAACAAGCTTTTTGTCTCATTTTAATAAAGGTTCTTTAGTTCTTTTCTTAGCCCTTATATGTAGCTATTTAGTAAAGATAGGCACATTTTACCACAAATTTAAATAAACATATTAAAAGATAAAGTTTTTAAATTTCTACCCAGGAAATTTTATTTTAACAACTTCACGTTGCTAAATATTTTACCGAATTGGATGCATTTGAAATTTCTTATTATGCATAACAACAACCTGTTTTGGAAATATAGTATAGATAATTTTATGGGTCAAATTCTTAGTGACCGTGATATTTCACCTGACTATAGTAAAACAAAGGTAATTTATCAATTGCATTCACCCAAAACCAAAAGCAAATTACAACGCTTTTTAAGCAAATGCGATAATTTTTTGAAATTTATTCCCAGTTTGTCAAGTAAAACAAATACACTAAGAAAGCTTTCTTCTGGTTCCCCCAAGGCAGAGCAGCCGAAATCTTCGCAGTCAGTAACTCTCTTACCAACCTTATTATGAAACCCACCTACTTTCCTAGAGTCCCAAATCATAGTTCAAATCCCCTAGATCTCTTTCTTACTACAAACCCCGAACTCTATGAAACATCTGTCACAGCACCCCTAGGTCGCTCAGATCATGGCTTAGTTACTATATCTTACCCTGCACATCCCGAGGTAAATGAATACATGCCACCACGCACCGTATGGCACTACAACTCAGCCGACTGGGATGGCCTAAGGGACTTCTTCGCCACTTACCCCTGGAATTCCATCTGCTTTTCTTCTCGTGATCCTTCCCAAATTTGCAATCAACTTACTGAATCAATTCAATTGGGCATTGAAACCTATATTCCACACACCATCAAAAACCCCAAAAATCCAATAACAAACCCTGGTTTTCCAAATCTTGTGAAAAAGCCAGAACTTTAAAAGTTCAGGCTCACAAGAACTTTCTACAGGATCCTAGTCCAGAAAACCGACAGGCCAGCATTGAAGCAAGAAACTACTACAATCAAACAATTTCTGAAGCCAAAGACTCCTTCGACAATCGTATCAAAAACAAAGTTCTTTCTTGCTCAAATGGCAGCAAATCCTTCTGGTCCTTTGCGAAAAACATAAGTAGGAATTTTTGTGCCAGTTCTTTTCCACCACTAACTTTGGAAGATGAAATTATTTCTACTGCTAAAGGGAAGGCAGAACTATTTGCCAAACAATTTGCTGCCAATTCAACCCTTGACCCTCCCGTAAATCATCCAATTCCAACGGTTGCCCCAGTTCCTCATAAAATGCCCGATATTATTTTTAAAGTAAAACACATTAAGCGTATCCTTTCCTCCCTTAACACCAAGAAATCGTCTGGGCTGGACGGCATACCAGCAATCGTTTTAAAAAAATGTGCTCCAGAACTTGCACCAATCTTAACTCGGCTCTTTCGAATTTCTTACGACACAGGTATCTTTCCGGAGAGCTGGAAGGCTGCACGTGTTCAACCTATTCCCAAGAAAGGATCTAAATCGCTTCCATCTAACTATAGACCAATTTCAATTCTCTCAGTTCTTTGTAAAGTAATGGAAAAATTAATTAATTCACAAATTCTTAAGTACTTAGAAAAACACAAAATTTTGCACGACAGGCAGTATGGATTTCGCCACAAAAGATCTACAGCAGATCTTCTTTCCTTCGTATCACACTGTTGGAATAAGTCTCTTGAGTTTCTAGGTGAGTCCCAGATCGTTGCTCTTGATATATCCAAAGCTTTTGACCAGGTCTGGCATGCCGCACTTCTTAATAAACTTCCCTCCTATGGTCTTTCAACTAAACTCTGTACTTGGCTCTCTAGTTATCTATTTGATCGACGTATATCAGTTATTGTGGACGGCCATTCTTCAAGCTTTCACCAAGTAAATGCTGGAGTCCCTCAGGGCTCAGTTCTGGCACCAACATTGTTTCTTCTTCACATCAACGACCTTCTCTCGTCCACAACTAATTCCATTCATAGTTTCGCCGACGATAGTACCCTTCACTCCAGCTTTCAGGTCCCTAAACCCATCACTAAACCTGACTTGGAAAATAAACGCAGAGCGATGCAGATATCTCTTTCGCAGGATCTTAATTTAATATTGGATTGGGGCGCCAAAAATCTCGTCCATTTTAATGCATCCAAAACACAGTCATGTTCCTTGTCGCGAAAAGAGTCATCAAATACTCATCCTCTACTTATGAGCGGCCAAGTTCTACAGAGCAAAGACACCTTTAATCTCGTGGGCGTCACATTTGAAAGTAACCTTAACTGGCATAAACACATTGTATCTATAGCCACGGCAGCTTCAAAAAGCTTGGATTTCTCTTTCGAGCTAAAAAGTATTTTTCCGCTTCTAATTTATACACTTTATATGTGTTCCAAATCCGACCTCCCTTGGAATATTGTTCTCATATCTGGGGCATGGCGTCCCCAACAACCCTGAGCATTCTTGATTCTATTCAAAGAAGGGCTATTCGTCTCATTAATGATCCTTCACTTACAGAAAGGCTTCCCTCTCTTGCCCATCGTCGGGTTGTGGGCGATTTATCGCTTTTTTATAGGTACTTCCATGGCTTCTGCTCTGAAGAATTGACCAGTATAGTTCCTCCACTCACGGTTCCCAACAGAGAAACTCGTGGTTCCGCGCGTATGCATCCCTATACGGTCCAACTGGACAGGCCCCGAACTTCTCACTTTGTTCGTTCTTTTATCCCTAGAGTTTCTATATTGTGGAACCTGCTGCCCGCGGAGGTCTTTCCTTCCCCCCAAATCTTCAAGTATTTAAGTCCCGTGTCAACAAACTCCCTCTTACCTCGCTTAAGACACCCACGGTACGTTAGTATTTAGGCTTTTAGCCTTCGTGGTTTGTCCAAAGATAAAAAAAAAAGCTCAATAGTTTTATGTGTTCATTATACATTAAAAACTATAAACATTTTGGACTCAATAATTAACACATATTCGTTTAACGTTTTTACTATCATCAGATATCTTGTGATATTTGTTCAGTTTCGCACATATAATAACGTTCAAAGGTATAGCAACAAGTTAAGAGTCTGTTACCCGAACTAAAAGTTTTTTTTACGTAGAGTTTCGGGACTTTAATCTTTTATCTTTACAAAATTTGAAAATAATCGTGTAAATCACCAAATTGTTATTCTAAACATTATGCTGACTTTTAAAAATTTAACTACTTAATGCGCCCTTTTGGCTCTGGGTAATACTCATTCTTCTAAAAAATCGAGCTAAAGGAGGATTATTTACTTTTTAAAGCCGTAAACGTCATGTTGACTAAATTATACAGGTCTTCGAGCTGTTTATTTTAAATTTTAGTGAATTTTCGTCCAAATTCACATCATCTCTGTTAATAAGGTCAACAAGCATCTTAAACTGAGTATAAGTACGTCTCACAATTTTAAAACGTTTGCAAATTGTTTGCGACAACTTCGTTGGTGAAGTGCATAGTGTATGCACATGGTACATACACTCGAGAGAAGAAATTATAACTAGGTTGGGATGGAATGGTATAATGACCACCTGATCTAAATTTCTAATTTATAGTCGTATGATAACAAAAGATAAGTATGCCTGTAATTTTGAAATACCTAATAAGTAATAGTAATTATCAGAAAATATTAATTATGACAATAATAATAAATTTAGCTATCAGGACAATGCCTGGCATTGTTTCTTGTACTACAAAACATAAACAATCCAAATAATACAGTACTGCCAGAGAGCTTAAAAGGATTTCCGTTACCAACAACAAACTACAAGAGGCCTTAAATCGGCTCGGTAGCCTATGTAAGTCGGATAATAGCTGAGATTCTGAGGTGGCATCTCGCAGAGTTGCGGACACATTGCAGTGTCCATAAAAACAATTATAGGCAAGCTCCTAACAATCCACTCAGATCCGATAGGGGTGCAGAATAGGTTCAAGGGAAAACGATATTGGCAATGGGCATGGACGCCTCGCGTGGACGAATAACCTAAGGAACTATCCCCTCAAAGAACGTACCATTAGAGGCTACTTGGCACAGATGCACGTCATATGGTGTACTATATACTCAGAACCAAGTCATCTCTTTCAACAACGCCCGGGAAACTTCCACTTAATAATACACAATAAAAACATCGGTAGATACAGAAAGGCTTCGTCTGTCCAAACCTACCTATACAGTGTGGTCAAATATTTTTTTTTATTTGTAATTTATCGGAGTTTTTATATCCTTATAGGTATAGGTTGGTTTGTTGTCTTAAACTATATTGGCAGTAGTATGTTTTATTAGAAATTAAGGAATATACAGGGTAGGTAAAAAACAAAACAACTTTTTTAGAGTAAAGCTTTTATATCTAATTTTTAAACCAGTGTTAAATAGAAAAGTTATTTAGAATTAAAAGTTGCCAAATTGCCAAAGTACCAAGTTGCAGCTTCTATTAAAGTTTGCTATATTTTTTAAATTTGAAATATTTGTTTTATTCCTTTTGTAGGAATTTAAAACAAAAAGTTTTGTCCGGCCCATTTGCTATTTCTTCTTCATTAAATTAAATTTGTTTAAAATTATGGTAATTGTAACTGCTTTAAAAAATATTAAACGAGAATCATAAAAAGTTGTATCATACAGGGTTAGGTCAAAATTTTTCCCAAAATTTTAAAAATCTTAATAGGAGGCCAACATTTCAGTGATCTTTTAAAAATTAGGGTACTTTACTCATACGCATTTTTTTTTATTTTTGACCTACTCTGTATATCCTTCACCTTTTAATAAAATAATTACTGCTAAGACAGTTTGAGACCATGCATTAATGTTTATACTAAATAAAAAAAAATTACAAATAGAAAAACTTTCCTGTTTGTTGCACACTTAATGGACCACACTTTATACCCTGTACAGGGTGGGCTAAATTCGACACTTTTTTATAAAAATTATGTTATTGTATTTTTACACAAAAACTAACCCCTGTTTGTGAGGCTTAAATTTTAAAACAAACTTACAGTTAAAAACCGGATATCGCTATCTTGTATTGTTTACTCGCTACAGCTTGCTTTTTAATATTTTAAGTTTTTTTCAATGATTCATAACTTTTTATTTTTTTATAATTTTTAAAATTTGTAAACATATTGTTCTGAATCACCTCTTATAAAAACACGTGCTTTCGTTTTTATACCTTTATTAACAATCCTTACCTTCGAAAGTGATGAAAGAACTTGGAAAAATTAAGGTAAATTATTTAAATAAATTAACAAACTAAATTAAATGATCCTAACTCTCTAAAATTATCTAACCTAAACACATTTTTGAAAGTCTGTAACAATATTTTTACAACAATTTTTTATGCAGATTAAGGATATGCTTTTTATTGTTTTTTTTTAATGTGACGTTCTTTTACTTACCTATTTATTTTTACAAATTTTAAATGGAACAACCTGTATATTTTATTAGTATTAAAAAGTTAAAAAATTACCTTTTAATTAATATATCAGACTTTGTTTCTTTTAAGTCGTCCCCGAGATATAAAAACTCTTTCAGGTTGTATTAATCCGTTAATATTTAATATAACAAACAACATAATAATACAGAAAGCTTGCCTTTGTTTTTATTGTCATCTTTTATTTACCCGCATGCTTAAAAATAATTCAAAAGGGTCTATGTGCCATTTAGGTCTTTTAATTTTATAAGTAAAAAACATTGAATAATCTCTGTAATGGCACATGAGATACGCTATGAATATACCTTTTAGAAGCGGGTTTTTATCTATGGCCTAATGTCGTTTGGTTTTGTATATAGAACCTTTTAAAGCAAAAATAATGTATTAATAAAACCAGGTCAAATAGATTTTTTATCTTCATGTCCTACTCTCTAGACAATGTCAGTAATACTTGAGAAAATATGCAGAAACATTACATTTTTAAAAAGGTTACTTTTTAACATTTTTAATATAGAAAAATATACAGGGTGGTACGTTTAAATTTTACAAAAATAAACAGGTCACAAATGCGTCACTTTGGAGAAAAACATAAAAAGCATATCTACAATCTGCATAAAAGGTTGCTGTAACAATATTTTTACAGAATTCAAAAATCCCAAAATTGAAAAGAATTTAAAAAACAAGAATTAAAAAACAAGCTGTAGCGAGTAAACAACGCAAGATGGCAAATTGTGGTTTTCACCAGTAAGTTCGGCTTGAAACTTGAGCCTTGCAAACGGGGGTCAATTTTTGTGTAAAACATAAAGCATAAGTGTTCTGTAAAAAGCGCCAAATTTGGCCCATCCGGTACATAGTCTGGATGTTATGTGATGGATCCCATGAAACATCAAAAATAGTAACTCTATTTGCCTCTACTTATTTATTACCTAGGCGTCTGGCTTCTATTGATATTAAAAAGTTAAAAATAACCCAACTCTGGTGTTGTCGGGGTTATAAATATTTTATGTTACCAAAGACAATTATAGTTACTATAATTGTGTTTGATGTTACTTTATATATTATAATGTTTTAATACGTTCTAACTATTGCATCTTGTATACAGAACAATAGATTACACTACTCGTTTATAATAAAACAGTTGTAGTAACGGCTAATACACTGTTTTAAAGGCATTTTTTGGTTGCATTAAACAACTTTAACACAATTATCTCGAAAACGGTTACTCAAGGGCTGCTGATGTCGTTGATTTTACTACTTAAACCTTGTTTGCTGCTTAGTCATTCCCAAACCCTTATTATAATGCTGTTAGTTATATAATACAGCCATCTGTTAAGAATAATTTTGTAACCATTTTAATGCACCGTCTAATAGATTTTAAATTATTCGCATTTTGTCGTCAAGTGCCGATTTATGATGTAAAGGGTGATCCTTAAAACTTGTGATAATCTTGAGTATTCAGGACAGGTACTGACAAATACTCCCTTGTAGAACAACTTCGGAGAGTGCTGATAAATGATTTGGTTTATTAAATCTGATTTGCTAAGAGCATACAAGGATAAATACATATATTTGATAATTCAATCACTTAAGGCCCAATATACGAATTCCAGCTAACACGACATCGTAACGATAACGAGACGATCCCACGTATTACATAAACTGTTGGACTGAGTCGTTCAACGTCAAGATTACCAAGTACTGGAGCCCTATTTTCGACACAAATAAGAATACGTAATTCTTTTAGGTAAACTTAAGCTCAGGTAAAATTTAACAACCATTACCTAAAACAATTTACAAAAAGAAGCAAAGGATCGAATAAAAGAACATTTTAGTTAACCGATTTTTACCGGTTCCGGAAAATCCCGGTATTTTTAAGAGAACTATTGGATAAGAGTTTAAAAGGTCAAAAAACAAGATACATAAAATGATGAATTAGACTCCAAAAATTCTCTTATAAACTTTAGAGATTATAAATCCGAAGCACAATCCACTTCAATAAGGTTTCAAATCAATGATTTAAAAAATAAGTCAATAAGATCGGAAGAAAAATAAACTTTGAACCCCATGAGTAGTCGCCTAAGGAGAGCTCAAGCTGTCCAGAAACGTGAGAGTGATGAAGAACTAGAAAGCGAACTGAAATTTTTGGGCAAAACAAAAGATTGGTAAAAATACATTGATAATGATAATAAACTGTTCACCCCAACTGGCCCTATTATCACAGTTTGGCGAACCGCCAAATACTTTATTTTTTCCGTTGCTTTATATA
Source organism: Listronotus bonariensis (assembly GCA_014170235.1). Lineage (NCBI taxonomy): Eukaryota > Metazoa > Arthropoda > Insecta > Coleoptera > Curculionidae > Listronotus > Listronotus bonariensis. The sequence goes on from JACEGR010001178.1 coordinate 50,447, forward strand.
TTTTCTAAAGGAAATACTTAATTCAGTAAGGATAATAAAAGTCCCACCCCTGTATCTTTTGAATAAAACAAGATATCGAGATAGGGTAAAATGTGTGTAAAAGGGTGTCACTTAAACTACTTTTTGGCATAATAATGATTCCGGTCACGCGGTCCAGTGTCAAGGGGACACTAGCAACTTTTCTTTTCAAATGTAAAAAGGGGTTTAGGTAGCATCTCGTTTTAAAAGACTTTTAATTCTCTATTCATCGCCGTTTTATTTTTTAATATCGGCTCATTCGTTTCAGAGTTACAAGTGTTTGTAGTTTAGCTCCAATTTGTACCTACAGTGCCGTTTTTCAGAGTTCTCTCTTTCATAACTTTTGAATAGGACAATATATCAAAGTCGGATACAATTTGGGTAAAAGGGTGTCACTCAAACTATTTTTGGCATAAAAATGATTCCGGTCACGTAGCCTACTGTCAAGGGGCATTAGCAACTTTTTTCCAAATGGAAAGGGGTTCATGTAGTACCTTGTTTGAAAGGCCTTCTAGCTCTCTACTTTGTTTTTTTGGAATCGTGCCAGCTTACAAGCCAGTGCCATTAAAACTGCATTGTTTTTACACTATTTGAGTGAAATATTAAAAGGTTTAAGTCTGGAACGGCTGGACTGATTTAAAATAAAAAAGAAGTATCGTTGAGTAGAGAAAAGAAAGGACCTTTAAAACGAGGTGCTATATGACCCCTTTTTCATTTGAAAAAAGTTGCTAGTGCCCCATTGGTACTAGATCAAGTAACAAAAATTATTTTTATGCTAAAAGTAGATTAAGTGACACCCCTTAACCCAAACTTTACTCGACCTCGATATCTTGTCCTATTCAAAAATAAAGGGGGGTGAAGGACTTTTAATATCCTCACTGTACAGTATGAGGTATAGAGATTGCAAAAATACAAGTTTCTTCTCTTTTGTCTCTTCACATTTTTTTAATCTTCTAAAATCCTAAATTTTAAAAATATTTTTGTAATCTAATTTTTATTCAATAACATTATTAATGTATTTTCACCAAAATTTTTTGCCCAAAAATTTTAGTTCGCTTTCTACTTTCTCATCACTCTCACGTTTCTGAGCAGCATGAGCTCTCGTTAAGCGACTACTTTTGGGGTTCAAAGATTTTTTCTTCCGATCTTATTGACTTATTTTTTGAATCAGATCCTGATTTGAAACCTTATTGAAGTGGATTGTGCTTCGGATTTATAATCTCTTAGGTTTTTTGGAGTCTAATTCATTATTTTATGTATCTTGTTTTCTTGATCTTTTAAACTTTTATTCAATAGTTCCCTCGAAAATACTGGGATTTTTCGGAACTGGTAAAAATCAGTAAACTAAAAAGATGTTCTATTCGATCCGTTGCTTCTTTTGTAAATTGTTTCAGGTAATGGTTGTTCAATTTTACCTGAGCTTAAGTTTACCTTAAAAATAATAGGTATTCTTATTTGTGTCGAAAATGGGGCTCCAATACATAGTAATCTTGACGTTAAACGACTCAGTCCAACAGTTTATGTAATACGTGGAATCCTCTCGTTATCATTACGATGTCGTGTTAGCTAGAATTCGTATATTGGCCTTAAGTGATTGAATTTTTAAATATACGTATTTATCCTTGTACGTTCTTAGCAATTTCTAATAAATCGAATCATTTATGAGGGCTAATAAATGATTTGAAGTTGTTCTACAAGGGAGTATTTGTCAATATCTGTCCTAAATACTCAAGATTATTACAAGTTTTAAGGATCACCCTTTACATAATAAATCGGCACTTAACAACAAAATGCGAATAATTTTAAATCTATTAGACGGTGCATTAAAATGGGTAGGGAATTATTCTTAACATATGGCTGTATTATATAACTAACAACATTATAATGAGGGTTTAGAAATGACTGCTTTCGTCTTTTTTAAAGTTAATGCTTAAAATATTGGAATGTATTGGTATCGGAAAAAAACCGAGACTGACGCGGTATCAGTAGTATCAACAGGCTCATTTGTTTTGCACGTAAGAATATTTTATCCGATCGAGATCAAACTGAGAACGAACCGGGATTGTACCGCAAGTATAAATCGCGCCTTAACCCACCTAAAATTCTGGACAAGATGTCTCAATGGTTAAATAAATAATTTAAAATTGTAAAACCCAAGATTAATGAATAAGACCAATAAAAGCAAAATATAAGGTCCTGTTGTGAATCTTATTTGAGTTTTAGAACATTAATTAGTGTACAATCTATAAAATAGGGCTTATTCTACTAAACAGAAGATAATTGGAGACTAAAGAAGAAAAACGCGCCGCCGCAGTACAAGAAGAATGAGTGTATTCTTGTAAATAGAAAAAGTCACAAATTCAGGTTTCGTTTTTTTAACATATGACTACATCTGAAATATAAAAAAATCTTACATATTTAATGCATATTTTGCTTAATATTAAAACGGAAATTATGAAGCTAGAAGCAATAAAGTGGACAGGCCCCGAACTTCCCACTTTGTTCGTTCTTTTATCCCTAGAGTTTCTAGATTGTGGAACTTGCTGCCCGCGAAGGTCTTTCCTTCCCCCAAATATTCAAGTATTTAAGTCCCGTGTCAACAAACTCCCTCTTACCTCGCTTAAGACACCCACGGTACGTTAGTATTTAGGCTTTTAGCCTTCGTGGTTTGTCCAAAGATTTAAAAAAACCATTATTAAGGGGCGTTCAGTAAGACTAAGCAATGCTCAAGTAGCAAAATCCGCTTTACTTAAATTAATCCAAAGGTAAGATAAAAAAATTAGGCCACCAAAGAGTTGGAGAAATTACCTGAAGTCCTTTTAAACTTTTTAAAAACATTAGAAAAAATGTCTAACCTAGCTACCTGCGAAATATCTCAAAAAGAAATTTATATGTGTTAACTGCTTACTTTGCTTAGCAATAAAAAATTTTGTGGAGGCAAAAAAAATGTCGCCAAAGAAGTTGCGAAACGAGCAAATGCTTGTAAGCGAAAAAGTCCAAAAACTCTTAATCTGTCTTTTATTTTTCTTTTTTAAATAACTTACCTCGAGTTTTTTTAATTAATATAATTTCTATTGAAGAATCCGTAAAATAGTGTAAAAATGAGAACTGTAAAGAAAATTCCATCCCTATATTACTAAGCCAGATCTAATATAGGAATTAACTAAAATAAAACATGTTTTTGGGTGTTTAATATACCCAACAGAAATCTGATTTAATAAATAAAAAGGCGTGATAACGTTTAAAATAATCAAATTCATTTAAAGGACTTCTCCTATAATAAGAATTTTCTATCTATTTGGCGTAAAAAAGACAATTTTCCATGATTTTGAAGAAAAACAGACCGTAGCACTACAAAAATATAGAAAACGAAAAAAGTGGCATTGATACCTATAACTTAAAATAAATTAATAAAACATTTCAGAAGACAATTATAAGGAAATATACAGAATTAGCTAAATAAAGTCATCCATAGCCAATCTGTAGAACGGAGACCGTCTAACGCGAATGCCGGCATGTAAAGATTTCGAATTGGGTGACTAATAGTGCTTGATTTGTTATTCGCTTACTGGCCGATATAGTTTTAAAAAGATGATACCATATACACCGTACAGTTATACACACTAAAATAAGACATAAAATGTACAGCTGGCCGACTGAGATCGACAGTGACAAGTTTTGTCTCTCCGAATGTATATAACCTTTAGATACTTTAAATGTTGTGAAATAAATTTTAAGAAACATAAAAAATAATTCCCTTATTTGCCGCTTCTAAATAAATATCTGTGCATATGGCTTTTGTTAATATTAAAAAAAACTTAGCACTGATGTTGTCAAGGTTATTAAACTGATCACATCAACAACAATAGTTATCACAGCGTGAAAAATCGTCCAATTAGAAGTAGTTGACTCCGATTACCCAGCAGCTATGGATGGTGGAAGGGAGGATAACCATCTGAATGTTTTAAAAAGTGTCCGTCGAAAGAAGCAACTTAAGGTGGCGCCACCGTAGCCAGAGGAGATTTTTTAACTAATGAGCATGAATTATTAGAGTGAGATACAAAATGAAAAAGGACAGATAGATACAAAATCAAAAAGGAAAGACATAGCAAAATCCGTCCACTGGCTACTGTGGCGCCATCCCCATTTGCTTTATTCCGATGGCCACTTTTTCAACTTGTCCGCCATAAAAGATGGTTATCCTCCCCTCCACCATCCATACGAGCAGCGGGACTTCGTGCTCTATAGAATTCTACACCTCGGTTTCTATCGTAGATTTCTACTCAAGAAGTCGATAATTGCACTTCGGCACAATAGACTAAACATCGGAAATGTTCGTAAAATGTCTATATGTGTACTGATACTTCTCTTTACAACTGTGCAAGATGAAAAAGGACACACATACAGCTATTGCGAATTAGATTTACGGAATATCATTATTGAGCAATTAAGTTTTTAATTAATAAAGGGTTACGTTTTAAATGAATTTTTATTTAATATTTTTTCTTTTACTCTTAGATGCAATTTTGCACTATGGCATTAGCAGTTATTATGTCAATCAGATACTCCTTCCTCTTATAAAATTAAATTTTGCTGAAGATTAACTTAACCTTTTTTACAAATAAATAGCTATTAATGTTCCCTACATTAAATAATTTAAATCAGTAAAGCAAAAATATGTGACCAATTTATCTAATCTAAAAATTCAATAACAAATTAGCTTTGTACAATTGTGAATCTTTGCAAAAACAAGGTCACATTGGTTGGACAGTAAACACATGGCTAGAAATAAGAATATATTTTTGTAAATTGTAAAAAACAATGAAATAAAACTTTTGCATTCTAATACCACAAAAACAACCAAATAAATATATAAATGATAGCAAAGTAACGAACACCTTAATTTATTTTAGGGTTATGTACGACTTTTTAAAAATTTTGATAGATTTTGACACGTTTGGAGACCTCGCTTATAGACGACCAATTTGATCGACTTCAAGCGTGTTTTCTTGAACACGGAGTGTGAGTTAGGTAAAATGAAGTCGATTTGTAGAATACTACAGTACACGGAGACCCGCTGCAGGATCCCAAATGTCCACCAACTTTTTACATTCTCTTTTACGCGCCTCATCATCTTTCGTTAAAAGGAAATTTTATACAATTTAAGGTCGGGCCACATGTAACCGCACCGAGCCCGATTTTACACTGATAGAGGAATTAAAAAGCACTTTTCATGCCTAAAAAATATAAAAAGCATTTTTGTCAAGCTAAACAGATTTTTCTACTTTTACTAATTTTCTTTTTATCCAAATTTTAGGTGTAGTATAGGTAAAAGTCCCACATAACCGCATCGATGCCCCACAAGACCCGCACCGTAGCACAACCGTGTCTCGATGCGTTTTGCTTGCATTTTTAATTTTGACGGTGATGCATCGTACGGTCTGAGACATGCCCAGTCAATGAAATCACACGTGGATCGGTTAGACGGATAGCGCCGATGTTCCTCGAGCCAAGCTTTGAGTTTACCGGGCGTAGTCTTTTATTTTAGTTCAGTACGTATAAAAATAAAGAGTTAGTGATTGGTTAGTTGTTGCAAACAAACGATACAAGAAAAAGTTATTTAGTATATATTTAAAAATGTTAAATTAATTTTATTGTTAAATTAAAACGGTACAACGGTGGTTATGTGTGGCCAAACCTTAAAACTGTGTTACCTTATTTTTGAAGATTTATTTTCCGATCAGGTGTTATGTAAAGCGTCGAATAATTGACTCTCATTACTGTAGTTTGATTTAAATACAAAACTTTTTGCACCGCATCCTCCTACATTTCACCAGGAAACGCACTGCCACGGTTTCGTGAGGCCCGACCTTTAAGATGGGGAGGAATTGCGAACAGTGCCTTATTTGAAAAGCATAAAAATTGGAAACATCTTAATTTATTTACTATTTTCCATCGTTAAATATTGTTCGTAATATTTATTTTTTTTTACTAATAAAAAATACGAACAATCATACAAAATTATGGCTTTTAATGAGGGTTAAAATTAATGCGGTGAATCAATATCAAAAATGCACCATCAGAAAAGGGATATAAGCATGACTAAGCATCCTTTAAGCAGCAGAATCAAAAGTAAAAAAACGAAGATTACAAAATAATGGTCACGAGAGAACTAGCAGAATTATTTAAAATGTTTTTTTTTCATTTTTAATGAAACACCGGATAATTTAGCTGTAATAAAGTTAAAAAAAAGAAGATTACAAAATAAAGTTCACGAGAGAACTAGCAGAATTATCCAAAATATGTTTTTTAATTATCAAAAAACATAGGAAAAATGCCCATTATTACCTACATCAGAAATATTTTGAACAGTGTCTGTGTCCTGGTTAATAATTATTTTACTTAATATGGGAAAAAATTGTGAAGGCAGAAGAAAGAAAAATTTGAATCTTTCTCGTCGAGATACGGGCCTGACAAACCCCAAGGTACCAGTATTTCAGTCTTCGTCCTAAATGTAAATGCAATCCCAAAGTGTTAGTAACCAAGCTTATGGAATCCATAGCTTAGCACACGTGAGTTACAATCGATACCTTTTAGACACCAGGCGAAATATGGTCCTAATTAGCTTTACCATATTTCCCAGGCTACTCGTAAAAATCGTATGGATTTACATTAGAAGGGTATTAAAGACCCAGAATAATATTAAATTATTCCCTAATAATTTCTATTTTTTACAAAATCTTTATTATTAATAGAAAAGAACGTTTAACAATATGTTTCCATTTATTATGCATAAAACATTAGTTGTTTTTTTAGTAAATTAGAAAACACAAAAAAATCTTGTAATTGAAGTAAAAATAAAAATCAACCCATTAAAGCCTCTAAACTTAATAAGTTACATACAGATGAAGTAAAATCTTTCCCACATAGAAGTCTAAACATCACCAAAGGCATAGTTACTTGCTTAGATCCAAATAATTCTTGGATTTCGGAAATCTTAAAAAACTTAAAAGACTTCAATACGAGATTTATATCGCCGATATTCCAGTCAAAAAATTCTTTCTCTGTGGATTTCATAAAGAGAAAACAAAGAAGTTTGTAAAAATAATTAGTTTCGCCGGCGGTAGATAGCAACAACACGAAAGAATAATTAAAAAATGTTTTTGTACTATCATCAAACTACATTCCTGCATTTAAATCCCACACTTTACCACAATTGATCCATGCTGGATTATACTCGCTCAGAGTCAGTCAATATATCCCCGCTGCTCTCCATTGCTTATTCTGCCAGCCCTTTGAACACACCTCAGAAACCTGCTCTAATCCTATAATATGCTCTTCTTGAGGTCACTCCCACCCGGAAGACGTCATCTGCATAACTTCCACATCCCATCCAAACTGTAATGGAAACCACTCCCCAGGATACAAAGAGTGCACTAACTATAAAAAGAACTTTAGTTACAAAAAATAAGAGTAAAAAAAATCTAATTTTAAAGCTAAAACCAAACTCACTTCACCCATCCATTTCGGCATCCAGTACCGTAACTCAATAAACAAAAAAACTTATTGTAATGCTTCTACTCAATGTGACATCCATTTTATTGCAACAAACATTTCATCAATAACCCTACCCAATTCCAAACCAACAACCACTTATCCAACTCCTTAATCTAACACAAAAACACCTTTACCCCTCCCCAAAACACCCTAATCCTTAAAATATCCTTGACCTTAAGCCCACACTCCCCTACCACCGACAAAGCAGTCACCAACTGTTTTACATTCTTGTTGCTGGTTAAACCTGCTTTATAAACAGCTATAAATCAATCTAAAAAGAAATAAAATCAAATAAATACCGATACAATAAGTTTACAAAAAATTCATCGGAAATAAGGACAGAACAAAAACAGTAGTAGAACAACTCCAGATCTCAAAAGAAATAATAATGCTACCAAAATTGCTACAGTAAAATGGTAACGGTATCCTCACACATGTACAAGATATAAAATTTATAATTAGGTTATTTAACCTTCGTGGCTTGTCCCAAGATAAAAAAAAAACATAGGTACTAGTCTCTTCACTTATTCCTAATAGGTAAAAATTTAATTGCATATGGAAGTTTAAACCAAGCCAGAGAAAATATTAGTAAAAAAATAATAATAGAAATTGTTATACGAACAAACATTCAAAAATATTTCGCAGATTGTAAGATAACCTTATTTTTATAATACCTGAGCGGCCATCAAAGAATTAAACTTTTTTAAATTCTTATTTTTTAGAAGAACTATGGTAATTATTAAATAAAAAATAAAAAAAAGCTAAAAATAAACATGCTATAATTTTAAAGAGTAGATTGGTAATAAGTGTAGAGAACGTTTTTTTTTCGACTATAACCAATGACGTCGTCAGCAGAAACAATTCACAAACGTTTTAAAACTGTAAGACGGACGTATACTCAGTTTAAAATGTTTGTGTAACTTATGAACAGGAATGATATAAATTTGAATGAAAATTCACTAAAATATAAAAAACAATTGGAAGAAATTTATAGATTAGTCAACAAGACGTTAATGTTTTTAAAAAGTAAAGAACGGATAAAGCTTCAACTGGATTTTTTAGAAGAATGTGTATTGCCCAGAGCCAGAAAAGCGCATTAAGTGGTAACATTTATAAAACCCAGCAGAATGTTTAGAATGACAATTTGGAAATTTTCATAATAATCTTGAAATTTTGTATAGGTGAAGGATAAAAGTTTTAAGACTACCGATATGAAAAAAACTATTACTTAACATAACACTTTTAAATTGTTGCAACATCTTTAAATACTATTATGTCTGTAAGAGTACGTTTAACAATGTCCTTGTGAAACATTCATGACAATAAAATCATTTCTTATTATTGTCAGACAGTTTTAAACTTAATAATTGCATCCTTCCCAAATCCAAAATGCATAATTTTAACTGATATAATAATAATAACTTTACACCATAACCATTCCTTTTTATAAGATAAACCAAATCTTGGTCAACGGAAGTTTTGAAAAAAACTATGAAATTATAAGTCATTGTTTTAATTTTTTTATTTTGAAGTAAACGGTGCAATCAGAGAGCAATTATGGTATAAGATCACTTTTATTAAATTCTTTTATGAAGTCCTTCACAATTTTAGTAAGTTCTTTAGAATTACGTTTAAGGCTAAATTTATAAATGAATATATTTTAACACAAAACATCTTAATTTTAATGTTTTTCTTTTTAACTAATAAATAATAGAGATTATCACAATAATAAATAAATATTAAATTTAGCCATCAGGAAAATGCTTGGCATTGTTTCTGGTGCTACCAAACATAAAAAATCCAAGCTAAGGGTACTGACAGTCAGCTCTAAGGGGTGCCAGTACCAACAGCAACCTACAAACTAAGTTAGCGTCGATACTATATGAGGTGGCATCTCGCAAAAAGCGGAAATCTTGCAGTGAGCATAGAAAGTTTAATAAGCAAGCTACCAACAATCCAAACCGTTCCGATAGGGATACAAGGTGTATTGGAGGAGAAATAGGACGGACAAATTGCATGAACAAACAAACGGAGAAACGAACTGATGGGTATATATGCCCTTAACGAACATACCATTAGGGGCAACATGACACAGATGTACGCCATGTGGTGTACGAAACATTCAGAACTAAGTCATGTCTCACAAGAACGTCTGAGAGACTCCCACTTACAACAAAAGTGTTGTTAAAGATCGGTAGGCATAGAAAGGTTTCATCTGTCCAAACCTATACAGGGAGGTTCATTAACGGTGCAACAAATAAAAAAACTTTTTATTTATAATTTGTGAGTTCCATCGAAAATATTAAAATTTTTCGGAACTGGTAAAAATCGGTAAACTAAAATGATGTTCTTTTTAATACGTTGTTTTTTTGTAAATTGTTTCAGGTAATGGTTGTTTTATTTTACTGGAGCTTCACTTAACTTAAAAATAATAAGTATTCTTATTTGTGCCGAAAATAGGGCTCCAGTAATTGGTAATCTTGACGTTCAAAGACTTGGTCCAACAGTTTATGTTATACGTGGGATCGTCTCGTTATCATTACGATGTCATGTTAGATAGAATTCGTATATTGGCCATAAGTAATTGAATTTTTAAATATTTATTTTTGTATGTTTTTAGCAAATTAAGTTTATTAAACTAAATTATGCACCAGCACTCTTTGAGGTTGTTCTATAAACGATTATTAGAAGTTTTAAGGATCACCTATTGCAATCTAAAATTGGCACTTGACAACAAAATGCGATTCAATGAGAAAAACAAATAAAAAAAAAAAAAAATTACCAGATCTTAAATAAAATTTGTAATAAAAAGTTGTTTTAAAATTGCATATAAAACTCCTAATTCTTGCAATATAAAAATACCAGTAGAAAAAGAAAGTAGGAAAAATGAAACTAAATTTTTTAATGTATCAAATAATTTTAAATGTATTAGACGGTGCAAAATTTTTAAATTCTATCAGAACAAAAGTCCTATTACAAAATGGTATTTAATTTAAAAAATATCTTAGAATAAAGGTAAAACATCCAAATCAACACGACCTAATCACTCTTGAAAGAATCAATAAAATAATTTAAAAAGGTGATCTGTAAAGCAAAGTTAAAATTAATGAGGCAAATGTTTAACAAAACTGCACCATTATGAAAGATTTTTAGGTATGACCAAGCATTGTTTAAGTAGCAGAATCAACATCATTAACTGCCTGACCAAATTCAAGCCTAAAAAAGCTTTAAAAAATTAGGTCATCAAAGAATTAGCAGAATTTACTAAAATCATTTCTTCTACTTTTTAAAAGACATGAAAAAATGCCTAATATTTGGCTATTTTAAAAAAAAATTTTAAAAGATTTTTTACGGATACAATGGATATTTTTTTAACAATATTTTATTTTGTAGAGGCAGAAAAAGAAAAAAATGCAACCGACGTAAAAGTAGAATGGGCGAATACTTGTAAGTAAAAAAATTCGCAAACTCTTGATTTGTTTTTCACTTTTTATCTTTTAATAAAGCCCATAATGTTTTTTTTAAGATTTAGAACCTCTGAAAAAAATATAAAATTATGTAAAAATGTGATCTTTAAAAAAAAGTCAAAATATTGTTATATATCCTTATTAAAAAACCACCATTATAAGAAAGCTTTTAGTATGACTAAGCATTGCTCAAGTAGCAAAATTACCTGAAATCCCTTTTAAACTTATTAAAAAATATGAGAAAAAATGTCTAACCTAGCTACCTCTAAACTATCTTTAAAAGAAATTTATACGTGTTAACTGCTTACTTTGCTTAACAATCCAAAATTTTTGTGGAGACAAAAAGAAATGCCGCCAAAGAAGTTGCGGCATGAGCAAATGCTTGTAAGCGGCACAGTCCAAAATCTCTTAACTGTCCTTTATTTATTTATTTTTTTAATACTGTACCTTTTATTAATATTATAATTTTTATTTAAAAGATTCGTAGAATAGTGTAAAAATGTAATGTAAAAATACCATCCCGGTATTACTAAGCCAGATCTAATATAGAAATTAATCAGTAGCTGAAATACAACATGATTTTCGATGCTAAATATACCGAACAGAAATCTAAAAAAGAAATAAAAAAGGCTTAAAAACTTTTAAAATATTCAAATTCATTTTTAAGGACTTAAGGACTAACTCAAATAATAATTTTCTTCCTTTTTGGCCTAAAAAAGCAAATGTTGCATGATTTTGAAGAACAAAAACCCTAGCGTTTAACTTTACCAAAGGCATAGTTGCTTGCTAAGATAATATTAATAATAATAATACATTTATTGTTTTAACCTTATTACAGAGTATGAGGTATGTAAAGTATGGAAAAAAATCCAAAAATGGTTAACAATAGGCCTTAAGTAATGATGCAGACTTCTGGAAAGACCAGATACTTCAGGCCTTGAAATAAAAGAAAAATTTATAATTTAACTAAAACTAAATAAAAAATATATTTCGCTAAATAATGCTAACAATTTTTTTTGGGATGCTAAGGAAAAAGAAAAGGGATAAGAGATGGGTTAAATAGTAGAGAAGAGAACAAAAACCTGCACAAAACCAGTACTACTGTAAACTAAAGAGCTTTCGGTTTAACTGGTTTTTAAATGTAATAACGGACAAATTAATATTAAAATTCTCTAAAGAATTAATGTAGTAGGCTATATTGTAGGAAAATGATCTTTTAAACATCTCCTTACGATGTTCTGGTATGGTTAAAAGATGTTGCCCTCTCCGAAGGTTTAAATTATAAAAATCTGTTCCAAATTTTATTTAGTTATATAAATATAAAGGTGATTTAAGTTTGATTAATTTAAAATAAAATGTTTTTGTATGGAACCTAAACCTATTAAACATGTTGAGCTATTCCGCGACAGCTAGATATGGAGAGATATGGTTTCTACGTCTGACCCCGTATATTTATCTTAAGCATGAGTTTTGAATTTTTTGTATTCTATTACGTTCAACCCCATCCAAGCAGGGTACATATACAGCACTACAATGATTAAATTGAGACAACACAAGATCATCACAGAGTAGCTTACGGGTATCTTGGGAAAGGTAATGCCTGTTACCATAAATAAGCTTCAAATTTCCATATGCAATTCTTAATTTTGCGGTCACGTGATGTCTGAAGCGCAGTCTCGAGTCGATAACTAACCCGAAACTCTTACAGGAATCGGAATAGGGTAAAACCACATTATTTAACTTATTTTTTACAATATTAGTTTGACTTTCATTTACAAATAACACAACTGTAGATTTGTTAAGATCTAAATACTTGTTTGATTTCAAAAATCTCAGAAAACTAAAGACCAAAAGAAACACGAAAGAATTAAAAAAAAGATAATGCTTTTGTACCATTATCAAACTACAATATTAAATTTAAGCTTCACACTCTCCCACAAACGGTCCACGCTGGATTTTACTTCCTTAGAGCCAGACAATATATTCCTGCTCCTCTCCGTTGCTTCTTCTGTCAGCGCTTCAGAAACGCCTCAGAAACCTGCTCTTATCTTAAAATATGCGCTTTTTGCGGTCACTCCCACCTGAAATAGGCCATCTGCATAACTCCCATGAAAAAATTCTCACTATAAAGCTAAAACAAAACTCTAGCTACTTCACCCATCCATTTCGGTATCCTTTAGTACCATAACTTAATAAACAAAATGACCTATTGTTATGCTTCTACTCAATGGGTCATATGAATAAAAGAAGCAAATGATTTTGCTTATAAGTAAAAGGAATTGATCATAATATAGAAATAAAGAAGGATTTACTCCAAACGTATACGCATTTGCTTACAAGTGCGAGTATTTCTTATAGAAAAGTGCTGCTGCTATTCAGTAGCTTCAATTTTCTATAGGTAAATACTTGCACTTGTAAGCAAATGCTTATACGTTTGAAGTAAATCCTTCTTTATTTCTATATTATCATCAATACCTTTTACTTATAAGCAAAAGCATTTGCTGTTTTTATTCATATGGCTCAATGTGACATCCCTTTTATTGCAACAAACAATTTATTAATAACTTAACCTTATTTTAAACCATTAACCTTTTATCCAACCTCCTAATCCACCACAAAAACATCCTAACCCATTCCTAAGAACTTCCAATCCTTCCCCAAAACACCTCAATCCTTATAATCCCCTTGATATCAAACTTACACTCTTCTATCACTGCCAAAGCAGTCACCAACTAAAAACAGCTGATCAAACCTGATACATAAAGAGCTTTAAATACATAAAAAAAAAGAAAAAAATTAATTGATAACAATACAATCACCCAAAAAAAAACTTATCGGATATGATGCCATCAAAAACAATACAGTGGAATGTTAATGGTATTCATACACATCTACAAGATGTAAAATTTATAATTAAGTCATGTAACATTCAAATAATGTAAATATAAAAGAAATATAATATAGGAAATAATAAACAAAATGCTTTAGGATTCTCGGGCGGGGTAGCAATCATCTTAAAAGGGAGGCTTTCTTACAACGACCTAAACATTAACACTGACCTAGAAGCCTGCGCAATAACAATATTCCTAATGAAAGAACGAGTAACATTATGTAGTACCTACTTGTCTCCACTTTTAAAATTGGATTAAAGACCACTTCAAAGTCTTATAAATCAACTTTTACCATCAATAAATTTGCATAGAAGACTTAAGTTCCCACCACACATTTTTGGGGATCCTCGAAGTCCGAGATTAGGGGTAAAACTTCAGATGATAGCAATTTAATGATAATAAAAGATGGCTTGCCTACATTTATATCCCCCGCATACGGTTTTCTATCATCCATTGACCTAAGCTTCTGTACATCTACCATTTCTCCCTATCTTAAATAAACATTAATAAATGATTTGCTTGAAGGTTACCCTATGTTTATAGACATATTACTGAATAACATAAACCTTAAAATTAAAATTGAATACAACTATAAGAAAAAAAAATCAAAAACTATACAAACCAAATTTTTATCCGGTTAAAATAAAATTAAATCTAGATAAGACCGCACAACTATTTACAACATGTATACTCAGAGCAATAAAAAATAGTACACCAACAAAAAAATTAAAAATAATAAACCCCTTGTCTCATAGTGGGAAGGGAAATGCAAACAAGCCATTAAAATAAGTAAAAATACATTAAATAAGTTTAAAAACTGTCTATCTGGAGGGACACTACCAATTTTGAAATATACAGGACACCAAGGTCTAAAGCAAGACAGATTCTTAGACTATCTAAGGTAAACTCTTGAAATAACTTCAGTGTCAGTCTCTTTCCTAACACACCTAGAAGAGAAATTTGAAACCGAGGCATCCAGGGCGTACTAATTAATAAATAAGCAATGGACTAATCAACATAAAATAGTATTTACAAATGTTGAAGATCATTTCCAATCCCAATTTAACAGAACTTAAGACCACCATCTCTCAGATATGACTAACCTCAAACCCCACGAAAATGTCATACAACCTTCCATTACCTAAGCGAGTTAAAAAAATTATAAAAATTTTTACTTTATCTAAAATGCTAAAAGCTTTAACAAAAAAAAGGCCTTTGATATACAGGGTGCTTCAAATTTGCAAAAATATAACTTTGAAAAATGAAAAATAATGTAAAAATATATTTTTTAGACTACATAATTAAAAAGCATAAAAAGTGAAAATAAGAGTTCTATACATTTTTTCTTATCGCTTATGTATACTTGGCCACACTAGGTGTAAACTAAAATAAATGGTTTTTATTCAAAAATAATTTATTTTACTTTTTATATCTAAACATTGTCAAGTAAAATTCAAAAATTGTATGAAATTTCATATAAATGTCACTGTTGCGCTTGCTTCGTCCAAACCCCTATTTTTCGGCCCCTAAAGGGCCAAAAGCTTTTCACGCACAGTCTAGGCTCCACAATTTAAAAGTACATAAAAATGTCGTCGCGACGTCAAATCCGCGATTTTTCGACTCCTAGGAAGTCATTTTTCGGTCTCAAACTGGGAAGTTCAACAGGTCATAAATTTTTCGCGCTTAGTGTAATGTTTAAAATTTAAAAGTACATATAAATATCACTGTTGTAATTGCTACGTCCGAAACACGATTTTTAGTCCCCTAAGGGGTCATTCACCCGGTCCCAAAACGGAAATTTCAATTCAGACCTGTCGAGCACAAATCCGGATTTTGTTTCAGAATGCACCCTCTACCTTTCCTATTCCGAAAACCTTATTTCAGGGCCTATTTTCGGCTCGTGGGGTCATTTTCAGACATGTAGGGCCATTTTTGAGCTCAGGATCGGATTTAGCTTTGAAAAATACATGAAAATACATAAATATGTCTGACTCTTGTGTATGAACATATTTTTTGTGGGGCTGTGTAATTAATAAACCTCTAAATATCCTTATAATTTTTTGGAAATTGCTCATATGTGATTTAAACTCGTGTGGTAAATTTTTAAAAATATTTTTTTTTAATTAATGCTCTTGATATATTGAATATTTTTATTTCGTGTTGCCAACATAATATTTTAAGTGCAAATTCACTGTTGCCAATGTAAAATTTATTTTATGGTAAACGTCCAGATTTTCCATTGGTAGAAATGGGGTTGTTGGACTTTTAACCTTTTATAACGATGGCATAAAATATGCGCGACGGGCAGCTTCTGGAATTCCAAAGCTCTTTGGGTTCTGGGAAAAGTATGGTTTCAGAGCTGAAACTTAAAGAAATTGACGGAAGACTTGTTAAGATTTTTATTACACCCAGAACTATTCGTTAATAAAGCAAAATCATATGAACACAATTTATGTAAATTCTTTAAATATAATTAAATATATATAATATACATAAATATATAATATACATAAATATATAAATATATTATATGGGCTGGCTTTTATTGAATCCCTGTTACTCCTCAGTACTTCCAACAAAAATGCTATAAAATTTTATTTTTTGGTAATGATCCAATGGAAAACTTTTATTATCAATGTTCTTAATAAAACTATTTTTAAATAATTGTTTTTATTAATTGTTGTTTAATTAATTATTGTTGTTTATTAGTTATTTATTATTTAATTATTGTTGTCGACGATATTAGGTACAAATTTACTGTTGCAAATGTAAAACTGTATTTTATGTTTTAACATCCAGTGTTGCCATTGGTAAAAACGAGGTTGTCAAACTTTTAACCATTTACACCTGGGTATGTCATAAAATGTGCGTTGGTGTCCAAAATGTATTAAAAATATATATATTTTTTAATATGCATACCTAATGATTTGTAAAAATACTCATATTTTTAGAAAATATGTCCATTTCATAATATATTTATAACCTTAAAATTATGCAATCATATTAGTGAATAACTTGTTTCTATTAAAAGCAAAGTATGTCCCAGTACAAGAATTAACGTGTTCTAAACGATGTCAGCTAGCGATACGTTGACGTTTCTCTGATCGGAAGTATGGTTGCAAAGCTAAAACTTAAAGAAATTGACATGTAAGGCCTATTATTATTAAACGAATATAATAAGAAAAAGTATCCACACTTACGTTAAGTGCGAATTGGTTACCTAAATATTTTATTGGTTAAGTAATAATTTAATAAATTTTCTAATAAAATTATTTAATAAATTTAATAATGGAATGAAATGTATAAAAGAATCCAGCTTTCACAAACCGTGGTAGACATAACCCAGAGTTTTTATCTTTAGACATAGTAAAAAACACGGATTAAAGTAAACATATTTCTTTTGAGCGGCAACCTAGGGAACACCATAATAATTACCGAGGTGACCGGTGGGATACAGAGGAACAACTAACTCGCACTCTGCTTCAAAGTATATTTGGATGTAAATTCCAGCATAAAAGCAAATTTGGCACTGTTTAATTTGCCTTTAGAAAAAACAGTGCTAATGAAATCTAAACAAAAGGACGGACAATTTATTTTTAAATATTTTCTGATTAAACAAACCAATTACCCCATTCTTGGACATTCTGGCCGAAAATTTGTTCATTACAAAAAATAATATTTAATTTGGGAAATCCAAACACAACTAGACAAGCTGTATATACTAAAATAGAACAATCATAGTTATAAAGACATGTATCCTTTTGTTGAAGTGTAAGCAAGTACATTTGGATAGAAAATCTGTATGACAAGTGGAGGTAAAATTACAACTTTTGTAATTTTATCAAGTGCGTAGTGGTAGATGAAGAAGGAGAAGAAAAGTCATGTTCACATTCAAATTTAAAATTAACTCTTAAGTTTAAACATTGCAACTTTTACCCAGGAATGACAGAACGAATGTAATTTTGCCTTTAAGATTTAAGTGTTAACCCAGTTGGTAGAGGCTTGCTTATTAAAGCAAGATGTTGATAGCATTGATCATGACAAATCAATAAATAATTTAACCTATATTGAATTTTTTGTGTTCTGTAAATTTAGGTTTAAGCCCAGTAAGTGAGAAGATTTGCTTATTAAACCAATAGAATGGTAAAATTAAGTATGGCAAACTATTAAATGATTTCAAGGCAAGTGTGACGAATATTTAAAACGCCATTGACAAAATTTAAAGAAAAATTGGGATCTTGCTTTAACGGTTTAGCCCCATAACTTTTACCCAGGAACGACGGAACGAATGTAATTTTGCCTAGATCTAACTGTAAACTCAATAAGTTAAAGGCTTTACTTAGTTGGGTATTATATGATAATTATTTATGCTAACTCTTTATCCAGCCCTATATTAGATAAGAGTATTACGTAACTCTAGTTTTGAGACACTTTATTCAACTGTTAAAAAAATGAAATAATAAAAAAGGTTTTTAAATTGTATAGAATATTTCTCAGTGACTAAATTAAATTAATATAGTAATACATTTTATATAAGCAATAGTTAACAGGTTGTCTTTTCCTGTTTTTGTTGTTCCAATTAACGGTTTATAAATTTTCTTTACAGTCCTCTCGACAAAAAAAGAAAACTCCATTACAATGGCCTCAACCACTTTAACACATATGTTTATTGTTGGAGAAAGGCAGTTATTTACATTTTTACAATAAGCCTTAATATGTAAAGCCTAAAAATACCATTACAAATATATTAGGATTGCCGTGAATATAGGAAAATATACGTTTGCTTTGTAATGTATGTATGTATAAACGACCAAATATTACCTGAATTATACTTTTTAACAAAATTTAAAAACAGTTTTAAAATTTATTTACTTAAATTTTCTACTAATTTACTGTGGGCCGAATTATTAAACGCTAATAAATGCGTTATAAAAAAATAGTGTTATAACACAAATACAAAGAGCAGAACAATGCTTGTCTATTATTGGAAGTTCAAAAGTATGTTTGACAGTGTTAGATTTTATACTGGATAAAATTAGTGACAAACTAGTCAAAATTTGCAAAATACGATACAAAATTCTTTTAGAATAATATTTTAAACATAGGTTAACAACAATTTATAGGTGGTGTGTGCCCAACTAACAACCATTTACTAAATAACTTTGCCAAAGCATTATAGGAGAGACATCTATTTAAGTTAATATTTATTCAAAAAACCTTTAAATAAAAACCCAATTATTTAATGCCAATTCCTTACAACACAGGCATAATATTTATATTTTATATTGACACAATGTAAATTTAGAAAATATCAAATAAATTAAATTTAAAGTAAGTTAAAATATACATTTACAGCCCATGGCATTATTTAGTGTAATCCCTAACGTAGAGAATCGTTCTTCAGGACCAATTAAAAATTGAACAATAAAAAAATAAAAAGAACACCAAAAAACAGTGCGATTTAACCGCTGATAAAACATGTATAACATTTGTCAGATTTGATTAGTGTTAGAACACTTTATGCCCCTCCTGCGATGATGCTGCATTAAAGACAAAGGAGAGGTAATAAAAGGCACTGCAGGACAACTCCATTATAAGAGGAACATATGGTGTCGTTTCGGGCGTTTTTAAAGCATAAAAGTAATACACCAATTGGTGGCCCTTGTTGCAAAATGTCATGTCAATGTTGTGGCAGACATTTGCTTTAGTTATTTGTGCAGAGACTGTGAACATAACTTTTGAAAGTGGCTTCCTTTTATTTGTGAATTTATTTAAATTTATTATAATTTAAGGATTTTTAATAACTTAATTATTATTACAATAATTTTGCTACAGGATTTATCAAAAATTAATGTGCGCTGAAAAACTACTGTGTCCAAGAAAGTTCAGTTAAGAAAATAAAGCAGTAAAAACGTATGCCTAATTTTAAAGATTTAATTGGAAAGTTTTATATTTTAATTACATAAGGTAGTTGTGCAATGTGTCTACAGGTCGCACTTTGACAACGTCATAAAAGATATTCGTACTTTTATTATACGCACAGTTTACGCTTAACTCACTGGCATATTTCAGTTGCTAATTCGGTCATTAGCAAATGCCAATCAAGTGGTGTCAGTAAAAATAAAACTGTTTATTTTTAGGACCATATTATAAAATTTATACGTAGTTTTTTATATTAAATTGTAAAAAGGTGCTAGTAAACTGCAATATTTTGTTTTCTGTAATGTTAGTTTGTGGTGAAAAGTGATCGATGTAACGTAACACTTTAGGCAAATTTTTTTTTAATTTTACCTATATTGAATTTAATAAACATGGTAGATTAAGAACGTAGAAAGGAGTAAACTTTAGGTTTAAGCCCAGTAAGTGAGAAGATTTGCTTATTAAAGCAATAGAATGGTAAAATTAAGTATGGCAAATTATTAAATGATTTCAAGACAAGTGTGGCGAATATTTAAAACGCCATTGACAGAATTTAAAGGAAAATTGGGCTCTTGCTTTAACGGTTGAGCCTCATAACTTTTACCCAGGAACGACGGAACGAATGTAATTTTGCCTAGATCTATCTAACTGTAAACTCAATAAGTTAAAGGCTTTACTTATTTGGGTATTATATGATAATTATTTATGCTAACTCTTTATCCAGCCCTATATCAGATAGAGTATTACGTAACTCTAGTTTTGAGACAACTTATTCAACTGTAACTTCTGCAGATGCAGCATTAAGTCCATTAAAAACCACTTATTTTAGTAGATCGGAAAGAGCTATAAAACTCCCTAAAAAATTACTGGAATATGATATTGACGAATAATATTATAACATAATAAATAATTTATTGACAAATTTAATCAAATTAAAGTATCGCAATTTAAATTTAAAAAAAAAAATAAAATAATAAAAAACGGTTTTTAAATTGTATATAATGTTTCTCAGTGACTAAATTAAATTAATATAGTAATACATTTTATAGAAGCAATAGTTAACAGGTTGTCTTTTCCTGTTTTTGTTGTTTCAATTAACTGTTTATAAATTTATTTTACAGTCTTCTAGACAAAAAAAGAAAACTCCATTAAAATGGCCCCAACCACTTTAACATATATTTTTATTGTTGGAGAAAGGCAGCAAAAAAATAATTTAGTACATACTACAGTAAAATAATTTGGTAATGCTATAATAATTTTTTTATGCCGTACGCTATGGCACTATTTTGTAAGGTATCGTAGTTTTATTCCAAAAAGGAAAAAAATACTTAATATCTTTATTACCATAACAAAATATCGTGTGACCTAGCAATTTATTCTTTTCTGTATTAGTGTTTTAATATCATAAACCTCCATTTTTTAAACTTATCTATTATTTTTATGCAATGGCGCAAATATGATAAAAAATAACAAAAAATCTAATGGTTTCTGTAAAAACCGCATCTTGATAACAATATTTTTGTAAAGTTATTTATGATCAAAACGAGCCAAAATATAGATGGGCACCCTAAATTTTATTATTTCGCAAACAAAATGGAAAAAAGTAAAAAGGTCTTCTAATGTTCTCCAAAATGAACGAAGATAGACAATTTATTAGACCATAATATTTTACCGAAAAACTGCACAATTTATTTAGTCACCCTGGAGCTTCAAATTGGGTTTAAAAAAAATGGTTAACTTGGGAAATCCAAACACAACCAGATAATCTGTATATACTAAAAACTACCATTTTGTTAAGGTGTAAGCAAGTACATTTAAAATGGAAAATCTGCATAAGAAGTGGAGGTAAAAATTACCACTTTTGTAATTTTATCAAGTGCTGTAGTGGTAGATGAAGAAGGAGTAAAAAAGTCATATTCACAATTTTAAATTAAAGATTGAATCTTAAGTTTAAGCATCGCAACTTTTATCCAGGAATGACAGAACGAATGTAATTTTGCCTAAAAAGCCAAATATTATTTTGTGTAAATTTAAACTCCCAGAAAACAAATGAAATATAAAATATTTAGGATTTAAATGGAAACCCAGTTGGTGAGAGGCTTTTCTTATTAAAGCAAGATATTGATAACAATGATCATAACAAATAAAAAAATCATGAACACGCCCCTTTATTTATTACTAAAAATCTTTTGCTAGTGGAAAAATATTGACAAGGTTTTCATAAGTCATTATTGCAAGTTCAAAAGCATGTTTAATACTGTTAGATTTTATAATGGATAAAATTAGTGACAAAACCAGTCAAAATTTGTAAAATACGATACAAAATTCTTAGAATGTTATTTTTAAACATAGGTTACAACAATTTATAGGTGGTATGTGCCCAACTAACAACCATTCAATAAATAACTTTGCCAAAGCAATATAGGACAGACATTTATTTAAGTTTTATTCAAAATAACCTTTGGATATGACCCAATTATTTAATGCCAATTGCTTACAACACAAGCATATTATTTATATTTTATATTAACACAATGTAAATTCAGCCAATATCAAATAAATTAAATTAAAAGTAAGTTAAAAATGTACATTTACAGCCCATAGCATCATTTGGTGTATTCCCCTTAACGTAAAAACCGTTTTTCAGGGCCAGTTAGAAATTAGAATAGTTTTAAAAGAAACATGGGTGGGATTTGACCTTTGACATGACATGTATAACATTTGGCAGATTAGTTGTTTTTTATTTGCTTTAGGGTATGTCTTCTGTGGTTTGTTTTTTTTTTCGGATTAATTAATTAAGCTAAATAAATTAGAAGGAGTTTTTTTAAATATTACCAAGTATACTTACTATTTGCCCTTTGACATGTGTCATTAGTGTTAGAACACTATATGCGCCTCCTGCGATGATGGTACATGAAAGGCAAGGAAAAGGTAATTGGAAGGTTCTGCAGGACAACTTCATTATAAAAGGAACATATGGTGTCATTCCGGACGGTTTTAAAGCATAAATGAAATACACCAATTGGTAGTGCTGGTTGCAAAATGTCCAACACGTCAACGTCAACGTGTTGCTTTCCTTTTAAGGGGATTAACTCTTCTTTTGATTAGTATTCCTTAAATCCAACCGTTTATTTTGTGGCAAACATTTTCTTTAGTAATTTGAGCAGAGACTGTGGACATAACTTTTAAAAGTGGCTTCCTTTTATTAGTAAATTCATTTAAATTGAATATAATTTAAGGATTTTTTATAACTTAATTTATTATTACAATTATTTTGCTACAGGATTAATGCGCAGAAAAATTATTGTGCCCAGGAAAGTCCAGTAAAAAAATAAAGAAGTAAAAACGTATGCCCAATTTCTAAGATTTATTTGGAAAGTTTTATATTTTAATTACATAAGGTGGTTGTGTAATTTGCCCACAGGCCGCACTTTGACAACGTTATGAAAGATATCAGTACATATTATACGCACAGTGGACGCTTAACCCACTGGCATATTTCAGTTGGGGCGCATTCAGAATTGACGCCCGGTAATTGCCCGACATGCGCACATGCGCAATAAGCAAGACCTTATCAAAACTAAACATAAGAAACAAATTCGTTTGGCAAGGTCAAGGTTGGGGTAAAGTTTACCTCAATTTTGTCGAATCTGAATGCGCCCCGAATTACCGGTCATTAGCAAATGCCAATCGAGTGGTGTTGTTAAAAATATTATAAAATGTATACGTTCTTTTTATATTAACTTGTAAAAAGGTATTAGTAAACTGCAATACTTTGTTTTCTGTTATGTTAGTTTGTTCTGAAAAGTGATCGATGAGAGGTACACTTTAGGCAAAAAGTACCCTTATCAAATTTTAATTTAGAAATTTAAAGAAAATTTTGCCTTGGTACAATTATTATTTTAAAACGAACAAATATTAATAAAAGTAAATTTAAATTATTTATTTAAAATAGTCAAAAAACCTAGAGGAAAAATGTGATAAAAAAGCTAAAAGCATTTTTAAAAATCTACCTAATAATAGAACAGTTTTAGTTCAAATATAGCCGAAAACACCTTAAGTTTCAGCCAAAAATATTTAAAAAGTAGTTATAGGATCTTATTTAAGTTTCAGCTATTTATTTATTTAGAATCCCAAAAATACATGGATTTTATATTGGATTCCTATCTGTTTATTTTGATAATTATTTAACAATCTTTATATTACAGTTATTTTTATTGATAGTATTTTTATTTAGTTTTAAGGTTTATTAAAAATGAATTTTATTTGCAATAATAAAATACAGTACAGACTCGATAATCCGGAGAGCGATAAGCCGGATATTTTGCTAGTCCGGATTGACGCCAAGTCTAAATGATGTACCTTGTAATCCGGATCGCATGATTCGATAATTTGGATTTGCGATAGTTACATGGTTTCTAACTTGTCTTAACGCGTTGGAAAGCGTCAACTCATTTATATTTTGATTATTTGGCGACCAAACGTGTTTTAATGAAGTGTGTAGTGCAGAATGGCCAAACGTAAACATATTACTTTTTCTATAAAACAAACGGGTGAAATATTAGATAAGTTAAAAGAGAGTATAAGTGGTAAGTCATTTGTCAGCATTTTAGAGTCAGAACGTCTACTTTCCAAAAAAAAATAAGGAGGTTAGACTAGTTTACTTTGAAACACATTTTTTGCTGATGATACTTACTCATCAATGTTTTAGATTTATTGGAATTTGCTATTTTGGGCGAGGCTATAGTAAAACCTTACGGCAAGCAGAATATCCGGGGATGGAAAGGGAATTGTATTTCTGGTTTATCAAACAACGAAGCAAACATATTTCTATTTCGTATGAAATACTAGGGGCAAAAGCTCGACAAATCTACGAGATCAAAATGGGCAATATGTACAAAGGCATCCTGAATTAAATATTTTGCAAACGACATGGGAAAAAAGTAAATAATTCGCCTAATTTTTTTCAAAACGGACCAACATAGAAAACAATTTATTACACCATAATATTCTACTAAAAAAACTGCACAATTAATCTATCTAAATTTTATTACTTTAACAGCTAACGACCTAACGAAGGTTGTAAAAATGGCCAAAATATGAAATTCCAATTATCCCTAGAGCTCCAAATTGGGTTTCAAAATAAATGGCTAATTTGGGAAATCCAAACGGAACTAGATGATTTGTATATACTAAAACACAACAATCATAGTCATAACATGTATCAATTTGTTGAAGTGTAAGCAAGTACATTTAGATGGAAAATCTGCATGAGAAGTGGAGGTCAAAATACCCACTTCTATAATATTATCAAGTGCTGTAGTGGTAGATGAACAAAGAATAAAAAGTCGTATCCACAATTTAAATTAAAAATTAACTCTTTAATTTAAGCATCGCAACTTTTATCCAGGAATGACGAAACGAATGTAATTCTGCTTTAAAAATAAAATTTTCTTAAAATTTTTATTAAACGTTTTTAAATTGGAGAAGCCAAGCCAAATATTATTTTGTTAAATTTAAACTTCCAGAAAACAAATAAACTATAAAATATTTAGGATTTATGTGTAAACCCAGTTGGTGATAAGCTTTGCTTATTAAAGCAACATATTGATAACATTGATCATGACAAATCATCAAATAGCTTAACCCTTATTTAATTAAATAAACGTGGTAGACTAGGAAAGTAGAAATAGAGGGCTTTTACCCAGGAATCACGGAACGAATAAAATTTTGCTTTTAAATTTAAGTCCATGCCCAGTAAGTGAGGATTTGCTTATTTACGCAATATATTGACTAAAGCTTTTATAACCGGGGTAGACGTACGATACCTGACCACACAAAAGCTAGAGCTACTACCCCCCTACTTATCGTAAAAATCTGCAATAAAATAAACATATTTCTTTGGGACGGCAACCTAAGGCACTTCAAAAAGGTTCAGAAGTGACTTGTAGGTTTTCTAAAAGTCACTTCTGGAACATGGCGAAGCTAGCTGTACGAGACGTAATCATATAAACCAATGATGGCTATCTCTTAGGCCTTTAGTGAAAAATAAAGAAACGTGGGTCGTTTGAAGCCAAGGTAGATAATGGCTTATTGTAAGATTATGATGTGAAAGAGGAGGAACTCACCACTTTTAAGTTGTTGTGTCAAATGTGAGAAAGATTTAAAACGCCTTGGGCAAAATTTAAAGGAAAATTGGGCGCTTGCTCTAACGGTTTAGCCCCATAATTTTTACCCAGGAATGACAGAACGAATGTAATTTAGCCTAGATCTAACTGTAAACTAAATAAGTAAAAGGCGTTTCTTATTAGGGCATATAGAGACAATTAAGCATAGTAGATTAATAAATAATTTAACTTATATTGAATTAAAATTATAATACTTATTAACCTTTTCCACTGTAATGAACAAAATAAAAGTAAAAGTTGTGAGTTTTGAAATGTATAAAAGAATACAGCTTTTACAAACGGGAACAGATGTGCGATACCTAACTACACAAAAGTTAGGGTTAACATATTTCTTCCAGGTGGCAACTTAGGAAACATAAGTGTTATGGCTCCAAATTAATCTGTAGGAAACTAGGAACAACTAACTTGCTACTGCTTCAATATCTATTTGGATGCAATGTAATTTTGCCTTTTAGATTTAACTTTAAACTTTATGGGTAGGAGGCTTTAGTTGATAATGCAACATATGTATAAAATAATTTATAGTAAATGTTAAGGTAATTTAACTAATATTAAATGATTAACCATATTTAAAAAAAAATAAAACATCATAAACAAACTCTTTCTTTATTACTAAAAATCTCTTGCTAGTGGAGAAATTTCGCAACGTTAGAAACCAAAACCACAAGATAGCGGAGCGGCCGGGGAATTGTTATTTATATGTGCCATAATCTTAATTTGTAAAGCTTAAAAATACCAATAGTAATATAATATTAGGATTGCCGTTAATATAGAAAAATAAAAGTTTTCTTTGTGATGTATATACAGGTTGATTCAAAAATCTATCACGAAACTCAAGGGGATGATTCTACTTGACAAAATAAGGGTAAAGCTTCTTATAATTTTTTTCAAAATGTCATTCGTTTTCGAGTTACAAACCGTCAAAGTTCAATTTTTATTTTGGTTTTTAACCAATCCAGTTGATATTTGGCACACAAATCGAGCTTTGCAGATTCTAAAATTTTAGGACAAAAGTACTTTTTTAAATACCGCCAGAGGGCACTTTACCCAAAACTTTAAATTTATTTACATCATAACTTTTTTATTTGAGAGATATCGCAAAGCTGGGGGCGCCATTTTATAGACAATCAAAAACTTAAAAAATAAGGTATACTTTATTAAAGTCGATAAACCTTACCGTTAAGATGCCCATAGACATCAAAGTTTTCATCAATTTCAATCAAATTACCAACATACATACAGGGTGTCCAGTAACTCAACCGACAAACTTAACCAAACAATTCTACAACAAAAATAAGAAAAACTTCATATAAACATATGTCCTATACGTCTTAGTTTTGAACTACGGTCTGTTAAATATAAAAAAAGCTTGTCATGTCAAACAAATCAACGTCAACGTGTTGCCTCTCTTTTAAGGGAACTTACTTGCCTCTCAATTAGTATTCCTTAAAAACCAACCGTTTATTTTGTGCCAAACATTTTCTTTAGTAATTTGTGCAGACTGTGACATGAACTTTCAAAAGTAGCTTTCTTTTATTTGTGAATTTATTTCAATTTATTATACTCTAAGGATTTTTAATAACCTAATTTATTGAGGTAAAAATTAATGTGCAGAAAATTAATGTACCCAGAAAACTTCATATGCTTAATTTCAAAGATTTAATTGGAAAGTTTTATATTTTAATAACATAAGTCCAATGTGCCCACAGGCCGCACTTTGAAAACCTTTATGAAAGATATCAGTACATTTTTATTATACGCACAGTTTACACTTAACCCACGGGCCTATTTTAGTTGGTAATCTGGTCATTAGCAAAATGCCAATCGAGTGGTGTCGTTAAAAATAAAATGTTTTTTTTTCAAGACCGTATTAACATTGTAAAAAGGTTGCTAGTAAACTGCAATATTTTGTTTTATGTAATGTTAGTTTGTGGTGTAACGTAACACTTTAGGCAAAAAGTACCCTTACCAAATTTAATTTAGAAATTAAAGAAATATTGTGCCTTAGTACTATTATCATTTTAAACAAACAAATTTTAATAAAAAAATAATTTATTTATAAAAATAGTCGGAAAAACCTAAAGTAAAAATATTTTAATAAAGCTAAAGCACTTTTAAAATCTACCTAATAATAGCACAGTTTTAGTTCAAATAAAAGCCGAAAATACCTTAACTGTTAGCTAAAATTATTAAAAAAGTAGATATATGATCCTATTTAGGTTTAAACTATTTAATTATTTAGAGTCCTAAGAGATACGTGGATTTTGAATTATTTTGAATCCCTATCTATTTATTTTGCTTATTATTCAACAATTTTTATATTACATTTATTTTTATTTAGTTTTTAGGTTTATTAAAAATAAATTTATTTGCAATAATGTAATAATAGTTACTAAAAACTAAAAGTTTTAAAAATTATCAGAAGAAAATTAGCCCCCACTGACTCACAGAATCATAATTTAAATCATTTTGTAAAGGAAAATAATTTTCAAGTATTTAATTACATAATCATATCTGAAAAGTGAGGAAAAAGGGTCTAGAGAGCAATTTAATGATATTTTATCTAAAGATTATATTGTTAAATGTTATAAAAAGCATTTAAGTCTGGTAGTGATAGTCCTAGTCTATAAAACATTGTAAATGTAAATATTACTCCTAATCCAGGGTGTAGCAAAAATATTCTAAGTAGTGGTGAATCAAGTTATCATAATAACTTATTATGCTGCCTCTTTATCGAGCCCTATATAGAGTATAATGTATGTAACTCTAGTTTTGAGTCACCTAAATCAACGGTAACTTCTTCAGACGAAGAACAAATCCATTAAAATCCACTAATTTTAGTAGATCGGGAAGACCCATAAAAATCCCTTAAAAATTACTGGAATATAATTTTAACGATTAATATGATAACAAATGTATTGACAAATTTAATCAAATTTATGCACTTTAAATTGTAAAAAAATAAAAAAAAATTAATTGTATAATACAATGTTTCTCAGTGAGTAAATAATATTAATATAGTAAAGATCTATTCAGTAGTATAATTGCCACAAGCGTCATACAAGGACGGCAATCAACTATCGCTGTCCAAACGCGTCGTTTACATCGTGTGCGAGCAACAAAAAGGAGAATAATTGAAAGTGAGACAGAAGTGATAACGCCGTGGCATCTCTTTTCCTGGTAGGAACTCTAGTAAAAGTAAACGGGATGTCTTTTCCGGTTCTTATTGCTTTAGTTAACTTTGTTAATATATTTTCTTTACAGTCCTCTAGGCAAAAAAGAAAACTTCACCAAAGTGCCCTGAATTACAATCACTTTAAAATATTTTTATTGCTGCAAAAGGGCAGAAAAAATTTAATTCAGTACTTACTACGGTATAATAAATTGGTCATGCCAATAATGATTCTTTATGCAGTACACCATGGCAGTATGTTGTAAGGTGTTGTAGTTTTATTCCAGAAAAAAAGGGTAAACCTAATATCTATTTATTACCATAACAAAATATCGTGTGATCTAGCAATTCCTTGTTCCTGTATTAGTGTTTTTATGATAAAGTCACATTTTTTAAACTTGTATTTTAATGTTATGCAATGGCGAGATAATGATAAAAAAATTACAAGAAATCTAAGGCTTTCTGCAAAAACCGCATGTTGATACCATAATTTATTGTAAAGTTATTTACGATCAAAATGGGCCAAAATATAAATGGGGATAGATAGTATTTAATATTTCACAAACGGCATGGGACAAAAATGTAAATAAGATGGCTTTTTTTTTCAAAACGGACTAACATAGAAAACAATTTATAACACCATAATATTCTACAGGAAAAACTGCACAATTGTTTAATCCAAAGTTTTTTCATTACATTTACAGCCAACGACTTAACGAAGGTTGTAAAAATGGCCAAAATCTGAAAGTCACCCGAGAGCTCCAAACTGAGTTTCAATAGCTTTAAATGCAGTTGTTTTCTTAAAAAAAAACAAGTTTTTTAATAATTTTTGTTTATATTCCTTACGGCTTTTGAGATACGTAAAACCACCGGATATAAACATTTTGGAACTAGCCCCTTCATTTTATTGGATACGGGGTGTCCTGAAAATAGTACAAATTATATATACGGCTACTTTTTTGTAGAAAATGAGACCAGAAGTTTTTATAAAATTATTGTCTAACTTGTAATATATATATTTTTAAATTTTATAAATATTTTTTAAAGCTTATCAGAGTCTTAACTTATTATTTATATTAAACTTGCCTGTTTACTTGAACCATGTCTGTATTTTTGGTGTAACAAATTGCATCTTTTTTCTTTTATTCTAAAACACTTTACTAAAAGCTATGAAATTAAACTACTCCAGCTTTTGAAAATCTAAAAAAAAATTTAATTCTTTTGTTCCTTTTAGGGTATTTTGTATTAGGGCAAAAAACAGACTGTATATTAAAAAAATTAGATATTTAGATTCTGCATAAGAATGGCGGTTAAATTGTAAATTCTTTGTTATATCCCTAAAGCTAAAATTACAATTAACAATAAAAACACATTAACAGCAGAATAAACAAAAGGATAAAATGTTTGTGACAAGTAATTGCCAAGAACATTATCATCAAATTATTTAAAATGCCCGTAGAATCGCAAATCGATAGACAGTAACACTATAACAAACAATGCGTTTTTTACCCAGGGATTACCATCATCCCCATCCTATTCTGGTCGTTGCACGGATCTCTTTGTTAACATATACCACGTAATTAACATAACCTATTTAAAAAGATCTAACCGTAACGTTTATGCTTATAATTATTTTTTAAATTACATTTGCAAATAAGCAATAGGCAAAAACATTACATAAAAAAACAACCAATACATTTTTTTGTTGGTGATCAACATATTTTCTAATAAATGTTATTTACCTATCTTTAAATAAATTATACCCTATATCTACCAAATTATCAATTTTTGGACTAAGGTTAGTGGGGTTGGATCTTTATATTTTAGCCTCAAGAATTTGTGATAGCAGTTTTTTCCGCACACCCTGTATAATTTTATTTTTAAAACAAGTCAAGTCCAAAAATATTAATTAAAAAAAAATGAATATTAGAATTAAAGTGTTAATACAAATAACATTTGAAAAGTTATTAAGTACTGTAATTTATTTAGGCCAATAATAACTTTTAAATAGTTTTTTTTGTTTACGGAAAATTTCTTTTCTTTTCTGAAATAAACGACTAAATTTAGGTGTTTAGTTACTGCCAAAGAAAAACGGATTAGTTATAGTTAGGTGCAGCAGATGATTAAAAATACCTATGGCACCACTATTTTAGAGCTTTTATCCATGACCAGTTTGTTGATTTTTGTAAGTACAGTAAACGGTGTTAGTGTTAATCCAATTACAAATATAATATGTTAAAGAAAAAAAATTGAAAAGGAATTGAACAGGATAGAATGTAAAAATAAAACATTTCAAATAGTGGTGAAGGCATAATAAACAAAAAAAATATTAAGGTAATTTACCCAAAGTACTCTACATTAAAAATGCAAAACATTTAATTAAAGAATATATTTTTATATTACAACAAAAATATTCCGGTAACTAATTTCAATTGCTAAACTTGTATAAGAAACTCCGTCCTGAACGTCAGTGTCACTGTCTTTTTAGTAAAATTCTTTTTTTTTTCATAAACACAATTTTTATTTTTACTTTATTTTTTGATTAAACCTAAAATTAAAGACAGTTTTTAGGCCATTTAAAATAAACTATTATCTGTATTGTAAGAAATAATTTTAAAAATACAAGTTTTTTTTTCTTGGCTTGCGGCTAGTAGCTGTGTGCAAGGTTAAATAAATATCCATTTCAAATGGCCTAAAAATTCTTAAAGTAAACTTACAAATTAAAATATTAGTGATAAACAACAATATATAAATTAAATTGGGGTAAAGTCACAGGCCATTAAAAAGAGAATAGTTATTAATAACATTAAAAATATAGCCTTTACCAATGGGGAAAACCAAAATAAAACTTCTAAATAAATAACACTGATAAACACAGAATTTGTAAAATAACAATTTCAATGGGTTTATTTTGCTTTTGATATTTAAAAATAAATTTAAAAACGAATCGCACATAGTTATGCAGTAACATGCATAATAATTCTGGTTCTGGTACCTTTGAATTATTATTAAAATACATAATATGTTGTTATGTTCAGCAGAAAACAAAGTCAACAGCAAAAAACTATGGGCGATGGAAAAAATTAGGGTCATTTTAGGCCCAATAATGGCCTTATGTCACAAAGAAAATAAAAAAAATGGAAAATTTGCCCTGTTTCAAGAATCAAAGGAAAAAATTTTATAAAGAACATGGATCCAAAAGTGAATAATGAATGTTGGTAATGGCTCCTACTTAGTATAAAAATCACAATTAACAAACAATTAAAATTAATTTTGAATAAATATAAAATAAAATGGCATGAGGCATAAATATCTTGATTTAAACACGTGGACCATCAAAGGGTGATACTTAAGTATATATCTTGGATAGGAAATAGTTAAGAATTTTGAAACACTTACCTAAAGAAAACATTTTTAATTTGTTTAAAGTGAAGTTACAGGCCGTCAAAAGAGAATAATTTGAGGAGCAGACTTTCTATATGCATTTTGTCCATTTTTTCAAATTTTTAACTAAATATGGCTCGCAAACTAGATATATACCTTAACTATAAAAATTTAAAATAAAATTTTTTGGACGTTCTTTATGCCGTATGTCCATTAGCAGTAAACAAACTAACAGAAGTTTGTTTTTTCGGCTTGGACTTTTTTCTTGTTGTAGCACATGTTTCCAATTCATTCTTATAACCGTTAGCGGAATGACAATTTAATTAACTAAGATAAAACGGACGACAACGAAAAAGCTAAGATGCTATGCTGACGACTCGACTGTGACATTTTTGACATGTAAAATTACTAATTAATA
Source organism: Listronotus bonariensis (assembly GCA_014170235.1). NCBI lineage: Eukaryota > Metazoa > Arthropoda > Insecta > Coleoptera > Curculionidae > Listronotus > Listronotus bonariensis. Next base: position 83,461 of record JACEGR010001178.1, read on the forward strand.
TTCTTTATTTTTAAAATAAAATTCTAATCTTATAGAGCTACCGAGGTGTTTAACATCTTTATTACAAAGTGAGTTATTCCAGTTTGTGCAGACAAACCAAGTGCATTTTGTCCAGCAGTTTTATCAAAAGTTCTAGGATATAATCAATACTAGATTTTTCCCATAGAGGTATATTATATGCTTAAATTTTCATCTATTTTTTAAGTATATTAAATTTTAGGTCAATTTCTTGCCAAGCAAGTAGCAGTTTTTGTTTATTTGCCAAAATTTCAAAAAACGGACAAAATGCATATAGAAAGTCTCTCCTCAATTATTATTAACATTCAACATTCAGATAGCTTATTAACACCTAAAAGTGACCTTTTTTATTATTTGAAAATTACTTAAAGGCAATCATATTGGATCATATAAATTTAGTTTTAGAGAATTTCCAAACAGCAGGTTTTTTAAGATAAACATAAAAATAGCTTACGTTACTTTTTTTATATAATTTACCGAAAATACCATTTTAGTTTATTATAAAGCAATTCGCTCTTTTCTCTTTCAGGTACTGATACCAATAAAGTTGTAATTGGCCTGTCGTCAAAAGGTTATAAATTAAATTTTTATCTTTTCCAATAAAACTCTTTTTATGACTTTAAAATTTACCGACTCTTTAATTCGTTTTAAAAAAGTAAAATAAGTAAAAAAGCAAATATGATTACTTTTTCATTTCTTATCAAGTTTTTTAATGTTTCAGTTCATTTTTTATATTGACTTATTTATGGCAAAGTATTACATGTATTTAATTTTCTTTTAAATATTTTTTATTATTTAGAAATATCTAAAATGTTTTTTTCTAAGTATTTCTAAAATGTACAATAATTATTTAACTTTTTAAAAAATGTTTGTACATAGGTACTGAAAATAGACTAAAAAGTATTAAAATATTTAAATCAATCAATACTTGTTACTCGATTTGGGAAAAACAATGTTTTGCGTAGTCGTCCAATAAAGACCACATATAATATCAATCACTAACTAATAATCATTTAATACAATTCAATGCCTCTTCTTTATTACTGAAAATACAAATGGTGGCATTACTAATATTATTATAAAATTTTTAGTATAGTATTTCATTATTAGTTATTATTTTTAATTTAAGACAATAAAAGTAAAAACACCTAAACAAAAACGTCAATATATATTTATATATAAAAAGAATAATATAATTTTATACGTGGTATTTCCGAAGTACGTGGTTTATGTTAACAGCTTATAGAACTTGTAAAAGAAGTCAATTTTACCAAAAATTGTATCTAAGTCCCCAATAAGGCCATTGGTTAACAATAATGTAAAATTTATTGCGAATGTCTTTTGTTATTAAAGGTAATAATATTATTATCCATTTTTGTATTGTTTTTGCAAAAGTGTAACTTTTATTGGTAATTATTACGGAAGTTTTTGGGGGCTGACCACGAATCTGAGAGAATTTGTTTTCGGACACTTCTAGTTTTTGAATTATTAAGGGGCCCACAGACGATCAATATTATTGGGCAAAATATTGTACAGTAATATTGCTAGTCGTCCCCAAACAGTGCAATATATTCATACAAAGACGATATTTATTATATTGCACAATAACTTGTTTTGTTTTGTAACTACAGGTTAAAACATGGATAAGAAAAACGTAGCTGCTTGAAACATGTTTTAAAATAAGAAAAAAACCTTCATTTCTTTTTCTTTTGCTTTTGAACCCGTATTTGTGTTTTTTTTTTGTAAAAAAATACTCTTTCATATTTGAAAACTGAAATAATTGTGCAATATTACCCACACACGGCACAATAAATCACTATGGCACAATAAAAATTAAACTGTTTGTGATTGACACAATATATTGTACAAGCTCTCAATATAAACGACAAACGGTCATAATATTGTACTATATATTGCGCTCGTCTGTGGGCCGCTTAAAACCCCAATTTCACATAACCTCACAACTTTTCAAACTTTCCTAAAATTTCTTTTTTTTCTAAATGGTTTCACCCAAGATGCTCCATTTTATGTAAATACAGTTTATTAATTTATAGAAAAATATACTTTTCCGTCTTTTTAACAACATCTAGAATAGTATAGATTGGATTAATTTTTGCGGAAAGGTGGGTAAATTAAATTTTAAAAATATAAGAAAAAGGCATTTTTTTCTTAATATGTTATAATTTAAATTTCTTAAGCACAGATTTCCTAAGGCACCAAACTAATTTTAAAAGTATCTTATATTCATACCAGTGTATGTGTTGTAGGTATGCATCATATGGTGCAAAAACAATCTAGAAAATTGGGTGGGCCTGGAAAAATTGCAGAAAGTGACGAAGCAAAAATTGGAAAGAGAAAATTTGAAGGAAGCCGAATTATAGGTAAAATATTTAAAGGAATAAAGAGGGGCAGCCACAAAATATTTCTACCTCTAATTCATACCATACAAGAATTGATTGAGCCAGAAACGACGATAATATCAAACTGCTGGAAAACCTATAGAAATTTATATTAATATAGATTTTCCCATCTAACACCCAATCATTAAATTTTGTCGTTTTGAATACAGGTACACCCATTTGATAATTAGCTAAAAAACTTTAAAAAATAATTATTGTTTTGTAAACTTATTAGGTTAGCAACCAAAAGGCAGTTTTAAAAATCGAAAAATGTTTTTCGATTTTTTTATGTACTTTTTTAATGTAAAAAGTTTGCTTTTTAGTAAATAAAGTTTAATGGTGAAAAGTTTTTTTTAGAAATCAGTAGGGAGATAAGAATATACCCATTATATAAGAAATTGGTTTGAAACAATCCAACTTTAAAATTAAAGAACTTAAAGTTATTGTTGACAAAGGTAAGCGTTCTAACCAGGACCGCCGAGAGCCGTGTCGGGCCTTGGTACAAGTAAAAGTTACGGGCCGGGCCCCCTTAATACAGAAAAAAGACTAACCTAAAAAAATGTAGAGCAAAACAAAACACCAAAAGGAAAGGTCCTCACCTACTAAAAACCTATATTTTTTGCGTTTTTCGAAACGGGCCCCCTTAATACAGAAAAAAGAACTTCACCTACTAAAAACCTATATTTCTTGCATTTGTTTTTAACCCCAATTACAAATTTAGGTTCTTCAACCCTTTCAGTCCGGGCCACAGTAATATGTATTGCTTTAAACGCCCTCTCGTCGGACCTGGTTCTACTTTTTGTTTATTAAACTATTTAATCCTAATTAACCTAGTATTGGTTGGAAGGTCTCTATTCTAAGATGTTAAAAAAGTTATAGACAGTGAAATCAACAATAAAATTCATTTGATTACGTATACAGGGTGTTTCATAACAAATGCGAACATTTAAGGAGGTGATTTCTTGTCCAAAATAAAAGTTAGTTTAGACGTTTCTATTTTCTATCTCAAAAACAAAAAGCGCTAGAATAATGAAATTCACGAAATATAATTTTATAATAAAAAGACACCTTTTGAATATATTTAAATTTTTAAAAAATAATGATTTAGGTGGATATAGACTAACTAGTATATTATTCTTGCTAACCAAATTTAAAAATAGACTTACGGAATGACCTAAAGAAAAATTACAGTTCAAGAAATAAATAAACCCGCAAAATATAGAGATAATTTGGCGAGAGGTTACGGGGAATATCTCACGTTTTGGTACAGAAGAGTACCACTACGTTGGATCTTTGTCAGAAATCCTACTTAAAAGAACATATCAATGTGAAAAACGCAAAGACTTTTTTACTATTATATCTGAGATGTATAATAATTAGTATGGTGATTTTAATCATTATTTGCGTGCAGTTTGCCAAGAGTTTTTATGCAATAACTAATCTTAATTAAAATATATTTCCCCTTCTTATTTACGATATTCTGAAATTTTACACTAAATATTTACACAATATTTTATAAACACCATTAAAAATCTAATTTTTAATTTATTCTTAAATTTTTCAATAATTTTTAATACTAAACAAAAATTTGCATGTTTGTACAAAAGTTTTTATAAAATAACTGTTTTTTTTTTGTTAAATTTTATATAAACAAGTTTTGGTGAAAGTGTAAAAGTCATTTTTACACTTTTAGAAGCTGTTAACATTTATGACTCAACTTTAGAGACACCTTATATATTACCACGGTATTTTAATGATTAAAAATATGTTTATTTTTTTAACGTCACAGGTATGAATCCAACTTTTTGTTACCAAAATAAAAAATTTATACAAAATTTCTTATTTGTTCAGCTTTTTAAAAACGCACAATTTTTTTAGCAACAAAGTTAGATTTTCAAGTTTCTTTAGACATTTTTTATTATTAAATTAAAACGAGTATTTAAAAATACAAAAAAAAATAATAAAATATTTTTACACTAAATAAATGTACCAAAAACTAAATTTCTATGATCTCAATTTATCTGTGTTAAAGAACCATCCTAATATAATAATTGGCAGGAGAAAATAGTTTTATTATTTAATTTAAATATTAAACAGTAGCAATTTTTGAAAAAAAAGGTTATTAGCTCAATAGTGCTTTGTCTGCTTTAAATAACATGCGAAAAAAACTGAATTATTATTATAGGGTTACTTTACTTTAAAGTGTAATATGTTATTTTATTAAATATTTTTTATGCCCTGTTAATTAATTAATTAATGTGGACGGTGTATAAATATTACCCTGTTACATTATATGTTTTAAATTAAAGTAAAAAAATAAACGTTATCACCTGCTAAATATTGTTATTTTTTTAAAATTTTGGCATAAATAACAATTAGAGTTTATGTTTGGCCCTCCAAATTTACCATGTATGTACCTTTGCTACATTTATTATATTTTATCTTTTTTGGTAGAATAACCCTGCTTTTGTAAATTTTATATGTTTTTGTATTTTATTGGATTTATACCCTTGTTTTAAATAAGTGTTAAATAATTAAATACGAAAGCCCCATTTTACTGTTGAAATTTTATTGTTAAATTGTCAAAAAAAAACATTTACGTATAAAAGGACATTTTTAGCCGATAAAAAAATGGCTGCCCGAAGCCCCTGACCGAATTATGGTTAATAAATGGTATTTACTAGTTTAGGCTAAATTACTTTTGCAACATATTTGTGCTGTTTTCGTAAAAATGCTTTATTAATATAATAACTTATACTTCATTATAAAGAGGTACAGTTTGTAACTTTTTTGTAATGGCTAATCTTCGGATATACTGAACCAATTCTTAAAATTGTTATACAGTCACAAAGTTCTTTATTCAGAAGTGCCATGGGTTATATTTTAATATGATTGAACAGAAAATTCAGAAAAAAATATAATTAACGCCCAAAGTAGTGGGCACGGGTCGGCTAGTTGATTAATAAACCAAAAATACTCGTGGAAATGACTCGTTTGTTTTACATACACAGTAAGTTTTAGGTTTAACCAAAGACAATTGTAGTTTCACTATAGACTTCCAGAACAATGCTATATTTTCGGTCATCAGTTTGGACGCTGGCTTGGCTGAATATATAAAGACGCAAATTATGCGTACTGTTTACGTGTGTACTCGCTGGATACCCGCTTCATAAATTCCACGAGGCGAGCGTCCAAGCTGATGACTAAAAATTTAGCATTGTTTTGGGTGTCTATAGTGAAACTACAATTGTCTTTGGTTTGACTAAAAATGCCGGTGAAATATTTTTAAAGCCATTTGTATTTTTATAATACAGCTTATCCTCGGAAGTTCTTCCTTAGACTCAATAATAAAAAGTTTCCCATTTGACAAAAACTTTCGAAGACACGCTCCATACAGGGTGGTTTGTAAGTTGGTGCTTTCATTTTAATACTGTAGATAATGTAAGGAAAAAAATGCAATTATGCCCGAAAATGCTTCGTTTTTAAAATACAGGATGGTGAAGTTTTAAGAAAAAAATGCCTATTTAATCATACCTTTTTACCACTCCAGATATTTTCACAAAATTTGGGACGGTTTTTTGACCATTACATTACATTTTTTGCTGTATAGGTTAAAAAAATTGCCAGTCGTGTTCCAACAAAATTTGTATTGAATTTTCTGCAATAAAAAATAGCACACCACTGCTTTTTGTTCAAATTAATATTATTATTTTTAAAATACGCATTTACCTTGGAAGAACTTTGGTCTCTTGATATTTTTCGTATGACGAACAGTTTTCGTTTAAAATTTTTTTGATTTAATTGAAAATTTGATAGGTTGTTTTGTGTGTAACATTCATTTTTGGCTAATTTGTATTTAAGTAAGGTCAAATACTTCCATTATTTCAATTCAATTTTAATAAACGAAATGTATCAGTGGTACATTAATACAAATTAGACAAAAACAAATTTTACTTACAAAACACCAAATCGTGTTTAGGCGATTTTGCTATGCATAAAAATATCTTTTATATCTTTAAACGAAAACCGTTTGTCGTACGAAAAAATATTAGGAGACCAAATTAACTTCAAAGCAAATGAGTATTTTAAGAATATTTTTGGTTGGAAGAACATGCAGTGGCGTGTATACCAAATTTTGTAAAAATATTGGGAGTAGTAGAAAAGTTTTCATGAAATAGGTTTTTTTCTTAAAACTTTAACACCCTATATCTTGGAAAAGAAGCATTTAAGGACATAATTTTATTAAAAAGTATATACATTTTTTCATTCTATAGTGTTAAAGGAAAGTACCAAACTAAAAATGACCTCGTATACATAAACCTCTTATTTAATATATTTAAAATTCTTTTTTACGCGTATTCAAAATTGGTCGTTAGATCTTTTAATTAAAAATGTTTTTTACGTCTTTCCTTGTTGTAAAACTAGTTATTGAAAATAGTAAATTTAATTCATTAACAAGAAAGCTATAGTTTTGTCGTAATATTTAGGCATCCTATTGATTCCGCACTTAGAACATAACTTTAACTGTAAATAAAATAAATTTTAGATTTTATCTTATTCCTTAAAATATTCTTTTTTAAAAATTGCTTTCTGTTTAATTTATTTTCTAATTTACTTAGTTTGTAAAAGATCCCTAACAATTCTAATTACACCTTACATATTTAAAGATAATATAAAAATCAACATCGTTAAAGTCATTTGAAGTAAACAGTTTAATTTATTCTGGTGTCTTATATTGCGTTTATAATGCGTTCTACAAAACATTTTGCTTTTGTCAGTATAAATGTAATGAAAACTCTCTTTGTTTTCATTGTATTCGACATATTGGTGTTTTGGCATGGCCGTTTTTAAATTTTCATATTATTAAACTTAAGTTTTTGGGCTATTCGGCCGTTATTGTAGATGTAGATTGTAGATAAAAATCTAATCAGGTTTAAATCTGTAAAACAACCCACACATCTAAATACTTTCGAAGTGCAGATTTTAAAGATCTTCTTTTATCACGACGATATCCATAGTGGTAGAATAACACAATTTCTAATAGGCAAAGATAAGAGCATATCGTAACCTAAATTGGCTGCTCAGTTAGCTACAGAATATTGAATTTTATAAGAACAATTTATCGGAAATATTGATAATGTTGCCGTATGTGCGCAATTACTAATTAAAATATTTTAGCAGAAGTCGAAAGCCATTATTGCAACACGAATAAAGTGGGAGTTGACCAAAATAGGGAGTTTCAACCATCATCAATATCCAAGGTTAATAAAACTGTAACCATCGTCAAACGATCGTTTGACGATGGTGTAACTAACGAGATTTGATTCTTTTTAAAACTAATTCTTAGACCATAAGCTATATTGTGTTGCAGATTTTTTTTAACGATTTTTCATTTAATTTAATTTTTATTAAATTTGAAAACCAGACCATATATTTATAAATATTTAGGTATATAAACTAAACGTTGCTTAAAATTGTATATTGCTTATAAGGACTATCGAATATTGCATCCTTTTAATGAAGTTATAACCATTTTTCACTTCAGGTACTATAAAAATAAAAGTGTTTTTAATAAAAGAAAATAGACAAACATAAATAGTTATAAAAACCACTGCATTTCATAGCAAAATGCATAACTTATTTCTATTTTTACATTTTTTGATTATGTTAATTGAGACGTAGTAAAACGCATTAAAAATGCAATATAAGTGACAAGTCTTAAGAAATATTTATTTGTACAGAGATCACAGAATTAGTATATAATTACCGAAGAAGAGCGGCGATTGTAATTAGCCTTTTTATTAGGTCTTACAAGTCTTGGATTAAAAGGCCCCAGAGCGTCTTCATTTGTCGATGAAGGAGATTTGTGCTCATGAAGAATATCCAGCCCCCTGCATGCTGCAAAGGTTCCTAAAATAAACAGGGAAAGTTTAAAATATCTACAGTAGGCCATTTATGTTTTGGCAGCCCCACAGTTGGTAGATTTTTTTTAAAGAAGAAATGTTTGTCTTGATAATACTTTACACCAAAACTTCGTCCCTTGTTGGCCGAAAAAACTGGGAGTAATTTGTCTCCTCTTATAGGTATTTTTACGGCTTATTTTTCAAGAAATAAGACACAAAGTGTGACTCATATATGTACATGTATGCTTCTAAATGCCCAAAACCGTGGCCATTCATCAGTAAAAAACTTTTAAACATTTCTACTTTTTTTTAAAAAAGCTAGACAGGTAATTAAATTTATTATTTTTTCTTGCTTTCCGCTGCATAGTTTCTTTTATATATGTTATAAATATCACTGCGCATTGACCATTCATTATCTACTACCCTTTTAACACCATTTTTTTTAACCTAATTTTTATATTTCTTTTACATAGCAAATATAATAATACATACAGGGTGTTTCTAAACATGATTTCTTGTTCAAAATAAAGGGTAGTTTGCTATATAAACATAGAGTCAAAGATCAAACATTAGAGAGATATCGAGATATATAAAATGTCAAAAAAAAAGTTTTTAATTTTTATCTTAAATTAAAAAAACTTTTGTTAAATGTGTTCGCGATATCTCCCTAATGATAAATGATTATGAAGCAAACTACCCTTTATTTTTAACAAGGAATTACCTCCTGAAATGTTTTGCATTTGTTTAGAAACATCCTGTATAATAAAATAGTTTTAAATATCTATTTGTAACGGTTCAAACGCTACAACCATTTTTTTTGTAGGAGGACCCCTTAACCCTTCCTATTTTTTAAATTTTTGTCTATTTTTTATTTTCAAATTTTTTTCCTACGCTTGCACACAATTAGTAAGCTGGATTCCAAATTTCATCTTTCTTGGTCATCTGAAAGTGGGTTAGGTTTTTGATCTATATGTCAGTCAGTCTGTGGAAAATTGATGACTTCTGAACCTTTATATTTTTATAACCGTTTAAGCTAGCTTCTTGATTTGGGTTTCTAGTTGTAAGTACAAATACACATAAAAACACACATGTAGTTTTATGTGTTTTCTTTAAATAGGTTTAAAGTTATAAAGAGGTAAAAAGTGGAACCAAGTGGTTCGTGTAATTCTACACTTGGCGCGCTTGAACTTGGCTTGACACACTGCCGCGTGTCTAAATTATAAAGAAAAGGCAAAGTCCAGGTCTAGTCGTACCGGTCTGCAATTTCCAGTTGGTCGCATATGTTAAATAAACTATAATAAAATTGTCAAATTAAAAGAACGTAATATATTTATTATTATAGTATAACAATTTAGAGGCTTTATTATTAAATTAATTAATGGGAAAAAAATGGTATAAATATGGGTCTGCAAATTTCTGTTCTTAAGATAGGTATATAGAGTGTTAAACTTAAACCTAGAATTTCGACACTTATTTTAGTATTATTTGTTATACTGGATATAAACGGTATTTAATTATTGTCTTTGTTATATAATTACTAATAGGAAATTATAATACTTAATTTAAAAAAAAACTTTTTATTTCCTGTATAGTCTGAAAATATGCAATTAAGCGGTTTTTTTCTGCAAAACTAAGGTAGCAAAGTAAAAATGTAAAAAAAACAAAAAAATCAATATATTAATAAACATTCGAGAAATTAAATGGCAAATGTTTCTAGTGCAGTCATGGCAAATGTTTCTAGCACAGTCATGGCCAACTCAGGCAAAAATAGTTTTTACGATTCATTAAAATTTAAAAAAATCCTATAAAGTGTTAGAGACATCATCTTAAAGGAAAAGAACGTCCTTTAAAAATATGCCAAAAAACAAAATGGCCGCTATAAGAAAAAACCAAATTTATTGATAATATTTCAAAACCAAAACGTAAAAATTAAACTCTATACACAAAAATGAATTGTTCTTAAAAAGTTGCCCCAAGAATGTTTTTACAGCGTCTAATAAAATTTTGAATTAAATAAAGCTACAACACTTTTCCAAAAATGCACATTTACAGTTTTTTACAACCTAAAAAACCAAACATGAGATACAGCCATTATTAAAACGGCATTAGATTAAGAGTTGAATGGCCCACAACTTTTCCTATTTAACCATCTTCACTAATAGCTTTCAAAATCCCAATACATTCCCTAACAATTTTGGGCACACTGTACTATATTTATTTTTGTGGTTTTAAATAAAAAAAATTACAATTAGGAAAATAATTAATTTCGTCTGTAAACTTTTTAATAGTTTTATAAAACTCTGAGGTAAGCAAAACAACGATATAATGTAACTCCTAATTGTACTTTAAACTTTCTTTATTTAAAAGCTACACGGAATAATAATCGCAAGGCAGATAGCTTAAAAACTTTATGAAACAAGATCGAAAGAGTAAATTAAAAGAAAACTGAGCACAGAAGTGAGTGTAACAGGTGTTTTTAATATAAATAAGTAACTTTAAAAGAAAAAATCTATAAAAGGGTTTAAATAATTATTAATGTCCAAGTTAAATAAAAAGTTTATTCCAACATAAAAGTTAAAGTTTATTATGTTATTAAATTGTTTTGGCTTTAAAATGTCGGTTTAAATTAGGTCATTAAAATTTAAAATTTTACAAAAATTATGCTAAAGATCTATAAAGGTAACACCATATTAGTAATCAACGAAGTAATTTTTACCTAAACTCAAATATTTTTTAAATTTCTTCATATATTTTTTCATACTAAAACAGTGTCAAATAAGGTATGTCACCTTTATCAAATATATCGTTTTATATGGAGATTTAGGGAAAGAAAAATAAAAGTCAGTGGAAGATATTCCATTTGAAAACATTTTTTTTTTAAGTTAAAAGCCAAATTGTTTTGTACTGGGATGTCATGACAATTAAAATCATTTTAAGACAACATTTGTATAAATATTTAACTTAACATTATTTATTATTTTAGAAAAATACGTAAATGAAACCCAATTATAATAATAACACACATGCTTATTTGTACTTGTTGTCATATATTAGTAAAATAGTAGCTAGTAGTTATTTAAAACATTTAAAAGTTAAAGTACACATTTTTAAAATTTAATATTATATTTCTTACCAAAAAATAATATATTAAAATGAAATGCTTAAAAGCAATGCTTAAGTTTTTATTAAAAATATCTCTATTATAAAAGGCCAGGCGTCCACTAGGCAAACCCATTGCAACGCATTTTTCTGCTTGCTTGTAAACAAGTCAGAGTGCGTCAATTAGAACCGCGTCGCAATAGAACAGTCGGCAAAGTATTTATGTGATAAAAAAATGAAGCTTAGCCTGTCCTGTTGGCGAATTTACAAAACCTATACCAGTTTAGTTAGGACGGTAACTGAACTCAAGTAGTCTTTGTTTGCAAAAAATAGTTAAAAAGTCTACCCCATTTCGGTTCAAAAATTGGCCATATTGGTGTAGTATTTGTAAGTTAAATTAAGGGTAATTTTATAAATAAACATCTATACCGTTTTAGTCATTTAAATAAAGTGTTTTAACAAAGTAACATAACGGTCAAACATCTCATAACTTATGCGCTTTAGAAAAAATAAGGGATATTTTTCTAGTTCGTCTGTCTTACAGCTACTAATGTGAATCGAAAAATAAAAGCGCTTGCCGCCAATTACAAATAACATAAAAAAATAATAAAATATAACCTAAAAAATGGCAACTCCAGTTTTAAGACAAAAATGCGCAATATCTTTAATGGCAGGTAAATTAATTCTCCACATGGTTTCCACACATACTATTGTTATTGTTATTAGTAAACATTTAGTCAATTTTGTTTGACTTTTAACCTTAAATTCGGCTATATTTTCCACTCCTTGTTTTTTTATCCTGTTAGACATTGATTAGACATCTCACGACGCCGCTAACAACCGCTGTGAGCTGCTGTAAGACTGACGTCATTGATTTGTCAAAAAATGAAAGTGCTTACAGCTGCTGTAAGCAGCTAACAAAGAAAATATTCCTATAGTTTAAAATAAAAAGTTGCATAAAATTTTCAGGACTATTGCAACGCAAGAACTATACAGTGTGTCCACGGATTGACTCAAAGAGAAAAACTTTATTTGGAAGTTTTTCGAAAATTTTATTCTTCATAAAAACTCCTGCTTGTGCTCAAAAACCTCCCGGGACATGTTATTTTTAAAGATTTATATACTGGTGTTCACAATTTGGGAAAATATGAAAAAATTAAGAATAAAGCAACTTTAGGCGGGAAGATACTATAAAAAGTAATAAGTAAAAGTTGTTGGGTTTGAAAAGTTATGCATCGATGCAAAATTTTTGACGTAAGGCCTAAATGTACAGGGTCGTGGCAAAAATTGTACGCTTTGTAAAACAGGATTTTCCGTAAATATTTTTTTCTGCACAAATGAATTTCTTGTTTGTGAGCAAAATTAGTTTATGATTTAATTAATTTATTAAGTTTTTAATATAAGAGGGATGGTTGAAACCGATAATTGCCTTTATTATTACGATAGAAACTGAAAGAGTAGCTATGGTTTCCCTCGCAAATGAAATTATATTATTGTCAATGTCATATTAAGTTTGTGACATCGATAGAAGAATAAAATGCTAACATTAGAACAAAAAAGCGTTTATTGTCCAATGTTATGGTTTACGAGAAAACACTACTTACTCGTACGTAAAAAGAAAATTTAAATCTGAGAAATGGCCAAATCTTACCATAGACCATAAAACAGTTAAATCCGTTGCTCTGAAATTTAGAAGGACTGGAAGCGTTTTAAATATTAAAAAGAAGAAATCTGCTGTTACTGAAAAAGAAAATGCTATGGGCAGCTATTGCACTGGATTCTATCAGAAGTTTCAAAAACATCGCTAAGGACCCGAGCTACACAGATTGGGAATGTTAGTAAATCCTATTTGCAAGTAATTTTAAAGGTAATAAGGTTAGGCTTATAAGCCAAATTTTGTTCATACATTAGAACCAAATGATGATGCAAAAGACTTGATATTTGTTTATGGATTGGTGAGAAATACTTGAAAATAGAAGCCTTTTTCTTATATTATTATTTTTTCTGATGAAGCTACCTTCTCAACTAACGGAATGGCTAGTTCTCAGAACGTACGTTACTGGTCCACGAACAATCCCCATTTTCGAATTCACTGTAGAAGCATAGTATTCCAAGAATACTGTCTTCTACAACAACGTTTGGTGTGCGATTACGTACAACGAAATAATTGGGCCGTACTTTCTTTTTTGAAGGAAACATGAACCAACATAATTATTTGGAAATGCTAGACACATTTTTCTTGGATCGTTTAAACCTTGTTCATAGGCAAACTGCATATTTTCAACAAGATGGTCATCCCGCACATTCTACAGCAATTGTGAGGGAATGGTTGAACCGGCATTTTCCCTGAGCGCTGATTGGACGATAGCTGGACCAATACCTTGGCTGCCAAGGAGTCCCTGACCTCACAATAATGGACTTTTACCTATGGGGCTACCTTACCCAAAAGTGTATGCTAGTCATTTGGAACCAGATCTCACTATTTTGAAAAACAGAATTAGAGAAGCAACTAAGGTATCCCATTGCAGAGAGATACGAACGCTTATAGAGCTTTCACTTTTGAAAAAGCCCAACTATGCGAGGAAGTTGGTGGAGAAACCTTGAATAGTTTTTTTGTTGATAACTTTTTTATTTATATTAGGTTAACATAATTTTATTCCGTATTCGTTTCCTAATAAATTTAATATAAGGCATTGATTTTCTTGTATACATCTTAATGCATTTTTTAAAAAGTGATAATATCTATTCACCAGAATATTTTCTTATAATAATTCTTTTCAGTTCTTGAAAATTCCTCGTATATTACATAAATTCTACAAAGCAATTTTGTTCACAAATAGAATTTTTTATTTATTAGAAAAAAAAATAAGTTAATTACAGGGAATGCTATTTCATAAAGCGTACAATTTTTGGGTTCGACCCTGTACATTTAGTCATTACGTCAAAATTTTGCATCGATGCATAATAACTTTTCAAACCCAACAACTTTACTTATTTTTATAGTATCTTCCCGCCTAAAGTTGCTTTATTCTTAATTTTTCATTTTCCCAAATTGTGAACACCCGGTATATAAATTCAAAATAACATGGTTCCCGAGGTTTGAGTAATAAGCAGGAGTTTTTATGAAGAATAAAATTTTTCGAAAAACTTCCAAATTAAAAAGTTTTTTTTCTCTTTGGGAGTCAACCAGACTGTAGATATACAGGGTTTTTTTTTGTTATGGTAAAACAAAGTCAAAAACAAGTCAAGGATTTTTTTGCAAAAATAAAAGTGACAGACGTGCTGCTTTACACAAGAATCACTGGTGTCGATATAAATTATCTGCGTGACCTGATCTAAAAGCTTCTTTTTTAACAGGTGTTATCACAACCAAAACACTAAGATTTTTATTTAGATATGGTAGATTTGTTGTTTTTTTTTAATTCTTCAGTTTTTATCCTAATTCTTTCAATATTCCGCTTTCTAGCTCTTCTTTCGTATTTATCAGATCTCCATTTTTAATAAAAATAAGTTACCTGTCTTTCACCTAGGTAAATTTGTACATTTTTTAGAAGCACAATTATGTCACTATCACAATCATCAGACAAAAAACTTGTAATACATTTTGGGTGAAGAAGCGGTCATTTAAGACTCAAAATAAGAAAAAATGTGTTTTGTATCTTTATGGCATCGTAATAAACTAAATGCTTAGGCCACCTAAGTTCGAATAAAATCTCTACTAACTTCAGAAATTTTATCGAGTTTAATATTTATGGCTAAAGAGATAAAGTTTCTAGTAGATCATTGTTTTTTAAGTGGCCGTTTATTCTTTTGCCTATCCGACACACATATAGTTTGCGAACTTTATAACGAACATATTTAATAAATACTTTTCTTATCATCCAATTAGTTTTAATACTGCAAGAAAAGTCTTTCTTCCTTAGTTAATTTGCACTGAAATTTAGTTGTAAATATTTCTTGATTCTTTTCCTTAAATTGAAAATAGTGAAAGTCACTTCCTATAATATTGCCTATTGGTACTTCTTTAGACATTATTGGAAAACAAATACATCAAAACAATAAAATAAAGTAACCCCTTAAACTAACGGCGTTAACCAATAAAAACTGTAGAAGACATTACTTGCCGATTTCCTTTGAAAATAGTTAAGACTGAAACAGGATGCCTTTGTAAAAAAAATACCGCCAAAATGTTACAAATGCTATACTAATGTGGTTAATTTTTTAAACGAAATGGGGTAGGCTTTGTAACTGTTTTTTTTTTTAACAAAGACTACTTGAGTACAGTAACGGTCCTGACTGTGCTGGTATAGGTTTTGTAACTTCGTCCCATTGCGGTCCGTCTCTAGTGGACGCCTACCTTAGGAGTGGACTTTTAGTGTTTGTCTCTTGACACATGGACATTTTTGGCTTGATGCACTTTCATATTTATTTGCATAATTCTTTATACATTCTTATTTAATTTACCTTTGTTCCAATCCCGGTCCATGCTGGCTATAGATAACAGGGGCTTAAGCCGGAATGTAATAGGCCTAGACATTGCGTAAAATCTAATAGATCAGGATATAATTCCTCATCCCATACAGCATTAAGAAGTTCGCAAATCGTAAATGGAGCCCAAAGGAAGAAAAAACATAGTGCCATTAGTAGCATAAAATAGCCCAGCCTTTTTCGGTTTCTAAGACTACTTGGAACAGTGCTTTCTGTCACAGTAACATTTTCCGTAGCGTCCATGTCGTCATGCTAAAAACCAGTTTATCATTTGGTCATAATTGTATTATCGTTTAAAAAATATTATTTAAAAATTATTTTTACTAAAGATAAATAGAGTTACCAGGCTTTAAAAAGTTTTCTTTAATAAAAAAATTATTTAAAGAAAAATACAGTAAAATTGGTATCAAAACGAAATCATTAATAACAGGAATAAAGCTTTTTTCAAATTTTTTATGTTGTTATCTAAGTCAACATTAAACTCTGTAAACAAATATGCAGGTAAAAATATTAAATAAGGTAGTTTTAAGTTATACAATAGATTATATAGGTAAACATAGGTTATAAAGTCCTCCAACAGCGATTAATAAATAATAAAACGGGAGTATTACGATTATTGCAAGTGCTTAAAATGATTTAAAAGTATCATCTATTTCACCACAACTAATTAAACTTTGTGGAAATTGTGTGTGTTTAGGCGAACCAGACACAAAACATATATTCACGAAAATTATAACAAAGTGATTAATTCCTAAACTGGAATCTCACCAGTAAGAGAAAAAGCTTTATGTAGACCTGGGTTAATGGACCATGTATACAATGTAACTTATGAAAGACAATTAGTAAAATAACTTACTAGAGTTAGTGTTTTTATAAAGGTTTTGCGATATTTAAATTCAAAATATTTTTTGAAAAATTGTATTTTTAGACAATGAACAAAATAATAGTATGTAAGAAAGAAATTTAAAAAAACTTAACCTCAATTACCAAGCATAAAATCTCATATAGTAAGTACCTAATACAAATATTAAACCACCTAGCTAGAATCAGTCTAATTGTGTAAATAGTATTAAGTATTTAAAACATATTTTTTAGTTAGGTTAATATTTCGGGATTAAAAAATTGAATACTTATGCTTAGAGTTTTATAAATATTAAAGAAAAATACATTTTTAGTATTAATCAATAAGATTTGGTAGTTTTATAAACCCACGTGTATATAAAAATAGCTCTCGCAATGTCAATAACTTTATTTAATAAAACTGTATTTTAAAAGGAAAATTAATTACACAAGATCTGGTGATTTTAAAAAAAACAATATCTTTTACCTTTGACATCCCAGCAACAATAATAACATGCGATTTTTGGTCCTGGGGTTTTTTATTTTGTATAATTGGCATCGGTAAAGGCAATTCACCATGTCTAGCTCTGGCTGTTAAAGATACTGCCGTTAAGTTGTGGTAAAGGAACAAATGACTTATTAGGACCTGCAAAAAATGTTTTTTAAAACATACTCTAATGATAAAATTTGCCTAATAAAATAAAAATATATTTAGAAATCCAATATTTTATAACCAAAACACATTTTTATAGAATATTACCTAGTCGACATTTAAGACAATTATTAAACTAATTAGAAGTTTATTTGAGATATATTTTAGAAGTACTTCAAAGGTTTTGGGCAATTAGTACTAAAAACGCGACTTGCTTATACAAAACGACAAATCAAAATTTAAAATCTTTAATAGTACTTCTTAAGCTGGACCTTGTACAGTGACGTAGCTTCTGCGTGGGCGAACTGGCACATCGTCTACGGCCTAACACTTAAAAAGCCACATAACCATGACAGCAGTTTGTCTCTGCACTTATCTTCTTACTCATGTAAGTAGAACTAACCAAAACATTACTTACTTACTTGTAAAAATTATTAACTTTTTTTTAAATGTATATGATTTTTAATATTCTTCCATCTCGTATTTATACTTTCATAAGTACGCATGTCGTGTCAAAGAATGTCCACGTCTAGATTCATCCACGCTACGCCACTGACCTTGTATATCTAGTCAAGAGAATGACATTTCGCATGCTTCTTGTTCTTTGTAAATGTACATATCTATGTATTAGGTTTACTAGTACCAAAAACTTTAAATATCAAAATTTCTGACTTCTATTCAGGCACTCGGGTTCAATTTCCAGCAAGGGAAACATTTTTATATAGTAGTTGTTTAAAATACCGTCCGTGGTGCGTCTTCTGCGTTTGTTTAAAGGTACTGCGAAATGCAATAATGAAACAATAAAAAGTTAGGGTAAACATTTAAATCCTCGTTATCCACGGTACTTTGATACCTAAACATTAAGGCCAAGGGCCCGAACATAAAAAGTACTGTAAATCATGGTTTGTACGTAACTGTTAAATAACTATTAATAACAATATGATAATACTATTAATTTGTGAGCTTAATGTTAAAAATTGACTTCAATTGTACAGCTACATACTTTACCATTACGTTTTGCTACAAGGAAACTTTCGGATAACGAGCAAGAAAAGAAAGAAAATATGTTAACTGGTTTTATTTTCAGTTTTTGTGGAACCTTAATGTGTCTGGCAGGGCGATAAACGATCCTGTATGTGCTTGTATAACGACCCGTGACAGAGAAAGGATAGAACGTATGGGTACATTTAAAGCCATCGCCAGAATAGCCCCACACTTATTTTCAAAAAAGTTTACTGACATTTCTCGTATAACAAAAAAATTGATTGATTTGATCAAAAAGATACCTGATAAAATAAAAGATTAAATCATTAAATTATATGGAGGCGCGATTTTACAAAAGTAGCAAACAAAGTGTAAAAAAGATTGGATCATTTAAATCTAACAAAGCGAGCTTCTGGTTAAAATCGTTAGCCAAACACTTTTACATTTATTTTAAAAACACTTTATTGACATTTTTTTACTAACAGACATTTAGAAAATTAAGGTATAATAATGACAAAAGGAATGTGACTTTTTTTTATTTATACATTACAACCACGGGGAAACCTTTTGTAAACAACGGGAACAAGGTATCTTAAAAATATATTTAAAAAAATGAGACAATAAAAAAATCATTTTCAATGGTATATGTACAGTCGTGCCAGCTCGATGCGTCCAATTGACTTTCGGTGTGTTGAACACTAGCAGGTTAAGATTGGTAAAAGAATACCTGCATGTAAAAATTTCCTGATTAAATGACTCATCGGTCTTTCTTTGCGTTGGACCATCTTTTTTGTCACGTATTGGCAAAAATTTTCCATTAACTTTTAAAATGGTATGACTTGTATACATTTTATGGTAAAATCTATATATTTCTAATTTCCAAAATAATTGCACACAATGCGACCACGTTTAATAAAAATTTTTTTAACAAAATAAAGCAGTGGGAATATAACAACTCAACTGGACATATAATTGGAAATTTCAATAAAAATTGTTTTTTGGTAAAAAAAACCTTAAACGGAAAAATGTTGAATGGCTTTAATTGTCAGTAAAAGTGAAAAAATCTTGCCAAAGCTTTAGCTTTAACTAGATTGAATTAACACCAAAATAAACAAAAAGTTAATTATCAGCTTTTAATTTACTCGCAACTCTGAAACAAAAAGTTTTTACTAAACCCGTTATGAGCCCCTATGTATGATATGATAATATATAAAGTTCTTGCTAATGTAAATTAGTTTAAAGGTAACATTTACACTTGAATTTAGTTGACGTATGTAAACAGACATGTAAGTTTGGAAATTTGTCAGAGTTATTTTTGTAAACTAATTCATAGGTAAAATACCGTCGTTACGGGTACTTTGGCCCTAAATATAAAATTTGAATTTGAATCATTGTGTATTTTTTTTCTATAGCGCTGAAATGATTTTTGCATTAACTTAAATGCGTTTATAACAAGTTACAGTGCGCTAGTTAACGATAGATTAATTTTAAAAAAATTATATATTGTTCTAAAACACCCCGTATAAAAACTTGTATCTCCGTTTTTATTAATTATAATAAAACGTAATTATGGTTACAACGACAAAATCTTTATTTGTCAATTTCTCAAAGTTTACAGCACAAAAGTCGAATCTATACTAATACTTTGAAGCTTTTCTGTCGCCCTTTTATATTAATGTGGAAGAGTGAAGAATAATCTAGAATTTTGGAGAAATATCGCGAATTCCATAGTACAGAATGGCATAAAAGTTCTCAATGGATAATTCGGGCGTTTTCAGAAACCTTCGAAAGTGATGAAAGAACTTGGAAAATTTAAGGTAAATTATTTAAATAAATTAACAAACTAAATTAAATTATCCTAACTCTCTAAAATTCTCTAACGTAAACACATTTTTGAAAGTCTCTAACAATATTATTTTCTTAATTTTGGGCCAACTGTGTAATAACTTTTATTTATGAATACATCTAGAAACTTTAATTCTATGAACTATATCTCTGAAGCCAAGCTGACTGCTAAAGCCTAGCATTTTACACAACGGTGCTGTGCACGCGGCCCTTTATCCATTAATAGTAAGTTTTATATACAAATAAATGCAGTGCACAAATCACAAATCTAGAGGTCTGTTATATAAAGAGAGTGTAATTTAAGCCTGGTTTTAAGATATAAAGTTTCAGGAGAAATTTTTGTTAAAGTTTTATACAATTTTTTATGATTGTGATCCATAATATTTTTTTGTTTTTTGGATTATTAACTGGTATGTTAGAGTTTACTTTATTTATCTTATTATTTTCTTGTTATTATTTCAGAAGATCTAGATGCTTAAACCTGGTCTTCAAGTGACTATGACCACCCTAAAGGAACCCAATCAACTTTAAAGATACTGAAAAATCCGAGGAAAACCTCAACCTACGGACGTGTCCTATATTATGCAAACAGCTTGTAAATTAATCTCCCTATGCCAATGCTCCAAAAAACAACCAACCACACAGATCCGCGTTAGTCATTAAGAACGTTATTATAAAATGTACGGGGCAGGGTGCCTGGTTAGTTTTACTTTTACTTAAAAAATGCAACAGAGAAAAATAACAACTACTGTCTTTTAAAGTACATCGAATATTCCAAAACTATATAAAAAAAAACAAGTGTACTTGAAGCAAGATATACCAAGTCATGGACAAAAGTATGGAAATATTTTTATTTCAAACATTTTTTCAGCTCGCCTCGTATACAACAATAAATTGTGCCGTTTATTTTATAGGTCTGCTTAGGTATTAAATATTTTCATATGTTTACTTTTTGGGCCATAGACATTCCTACCTTATCTGCGTTTTTTGTTTATGTCTTGGACAAATGTATGGAAAGTTTATTTCATATCAGCCTTTTTAAATATTTAACATCATTGGATTAGTTTATTTGTATCACTGCTATAACCAGCACCATATTAAGAATGGGCAAGAATAAGTATTTGCCGGAAGAGTTGCGACTTAAAGTTGTCGAGTTGAAAAGACAGGGTGTAAAGCAATGTACTATAGCAAGAAATCTAGGCTTAAGCGAAGGTGTCGTTTCAAAAATTCTAAAAAAGTTTCGGTTACTAGGAAACGTTACTAATCGGCCAAAGTCAGGTCGTCCTAGAAAAACTACTCCCTATGTTGAAAAGAGTATTAAAAGAATTTCGATAGCTGATCCGCATAAGTCATCCGCCCAAATTAATGCAGAAATTCGTCGACATTTCAACACAAACATAACGGCCCGAACTGTGAGAAGACGTCTATGTGAAGTTGGGTTGTTTGGAAGAGTTGCTGTCAAAAAACCGTTACTGTCCAAAAAGAATCGAAAGGCCAGACTTCAATTTGCGCAGAGACATTTAAATTGGACACCTCAAAACTGGGGTACGGTGCTTTGGAGTGACGAAAGTAAATTTAAAATATTTGGTTCTGATGGAAGATCGTTTGTTAGAAGACCTGTCGGGAAAAAATTTGATATCAAGTATCAAAAGCCTACAGTAAAGCACGGTGGTGGCAGTGTTATGATCTGGGGGTGCTTTTCCAGGTCTGGAACGGGTCCGATAGTGAAAATAACTGGGAAAATGGATCGCTTTATGTACCGCGACATATTACAGAATACTATGTTACCTTATGCCGAAGAAGAAATGCCGCTGTTGTGGAGATATCAACAAGATAATGACCCAAAACATTCATCCCATTTAGTAAAAAATTGGTTTTTAGAGAAGAGCGTTGATTTACTGGAATGGCCTTCGCAATCCCCCGACCTCAATCCAATTGAGCACCTTTGGGAGCAGTTAGAGAGGAAAATTAGGCAAAGAATTATTCATAATGAAAATGATCTATGGGAAGTTCTACAAGATGAATGGCGGAAGATTCCAGTCGATGTGTGTCGAATTCTTGTTGATTCCATGCCAAGAAGGTGTAGGGAAGTCATTAAGGCGAAGGGATTTTCAACAAAATACTGAACATTGTTTGTTTAAAATGAATGTTTAATTTTTTTCTTTTTAAAAATATTCTTTCCATACTTTTGTCCAAGGCTTTTTTATTTATCATATATGAGAATTTGTTTTATTTTGTATTTTCATTTGTTGAATAAAATTTTACTAAGTTAGTAGTGAATGTTTATTTTTTAGTATGTAATTAATTATTAATTAACAAATATTAAGAATATCACCAGAATACAAATCTTTCCATACTTTTGTGGTACTTCTTTGGGTACACGCCAAAATTAAATTAAAAGTACTAAAAATACTAAAAACCAAAAAAATTTAAACAAGTAAAAAGATAATTAAAAATCGACGTTTCGGTGGCAAATCTGCCACCGTTGTCAAGACAAAAGGAAATAAAATAATAAAAATGAAAACTTACTATTATTCAGGCTTTAAAATTCAAATTTTTTATGTTTTTCTCGGATATTCTGAAAATTTTGA
Source organism: Listronotus bonariensis (assembly GCA_014170235.1). Taxonomy (NCBI): domain Eukaryota; kingdom Metazoa; phylum Arthropoda; class Insecta; order Coleoptera; family Curculionidae; genus Listronotus; species Listronotus bonariensis. The sequence goes on from JACEGR010001178.1 coordinate 106,280, forward strand.
CATTAAATGTCAAAACATGTTTATTTGGTTATAGTGTCATGGTGACATAGATAACTGGTTGCTGGTGTATTGATTGTTTATTTTAAAAAAGGTGAATAGTTAGTTAATTTTTAGTCTTCCTGAAGATACTTCAGTATCAAGCAAAGGCAACCAAGTGTTATTTAAATTAACTGAAATTGATGCTACACAATTATCTTTATTTAATAATATATACGCACTTTCTTTGATTTTGCGTTTTTTAGAACAAGTTTCCTTTGCTAAAATGCTCGAAGCATCCCAGTTTATTCTATGATTGTTATCAAATGCGTGTTGGCAGATTTTTGATTTATGAAATTCTGTGTTTTTAATGTATGATCTGTGTTCTTTTATGCGTTTGGCTAATGGTCTACAAGTTTCACCTATATAAAACTTATTGCATTCGCAAGGTATTTTATAAATGACATTTTTTGTATTTTCATTTAAGTTGTATGGTTTTGTTTTTGTTAATTGAGATCTGATTGTGTTTTGTGTTTTAAAGATTGTGCGAATATTAAATTTATGCCCTATTCGTTGAATTTTATTTGATAGTCCGGGAATGTATGGTAAAAATAAATTTGTAATAGGTCTATTTTGATTTTGTCTTATAACTGAGTTTCAAATTCAAGGAAACAATTATTTATAAAATCAAGAGGATAATTATTTTGAATTAAAAATATTTTTAAATAATCTCTTTCAATATTTATATTTTGATTAGAACAAATGACTTTTAATTCTATCAAATAGACTTTTACAACTCCCTTTTAACCATTATTGGGTGATTGGAGTTAAAATTTAGAGTATCTATTTGTATGTGTAGGTTTTCTGTAGATTTTGTTTCAAAATTGTTTAAATCTTTTTTATTAAAATGTCAAGAGAATGGTGATGTAAGAGTATTCCAAACTTAATGATCTTTAATAATACGCAGGCTGAGGGCTCCAACGTTTGTAATTTATTCTCTGAATTTTTTTCGAAGCGTCTCTCAGCACTATAGTCAAGGATTTTCATTTTATACTAAGAGGGAAGAAGTATCTTTGATTTCCCACATTCAGATGACACCAAAAGATGTATTTAAAGTTTTAAATGATTTAGATGAGAATAAGGGAGGTGGGCCTGATGGGATTCCATCTTTGTTTGTGAGAAAATGTGCTTCTTCTTTACATGTGCCACTTTCGATTATTTTTAATCAGTCATTTGAACAATGCGAATTTCCTAAAAAATGGAAGCTGGCAAATGTCATTCCGATTTATAAATCGGGGAAAAGAATAATGTTACTAGCTACAGACCTATTAGTAAACAAAATATTTTTAGTAAAGTTCTTGAGTTTATGGTCCATTGCATTATGTTAAACTCAGTAAAACCTTTAATAATTTTGGAACATCATGGCTTTTTTCCTAAAATATCCGTTGAATCAAACTTGGCCTGCTATTCGCAGTACATTCTTTCCTCTATGGATTGTCAAATTCAGGTGGATTCCGTGTACACTGATTTCAGTAGGGCTTTTGACAAAATTGATCATAATATTTTATTAATGAAACTTGCTGACATTGGTGTACATGGAGCCCTTCTGAAATGGTTGGCCTCCTATATAAGTAATAGAAGTAATGTCATCACAGTAAATGGTTTTAAGTCTCTACCTTACATCGTCACTTCTGGAGTGCCTCAAGGCTCACATTTGGGGCCGTTGTTATTCTTAATATATATAAATGATGTAAAGAAATGTTTTCAATTCTGTAATTTTCTACTATATGCCGATGATATGAAAATTTTTAGCTGTGTTAGAAGTATAAGTGACTGTTTTTCTATTCAGAATGATTTAAATAGGTTCTCTCAATATTGTAAAGCAAATAAACTGTTTTTAAATCCAAATAAATGTTCTTACATAACTTTTACTAGAAATATTAATATATTTTTGCATAACTACAGTCTTGATGGAATTCTAATAAAGCAAGTAAATCAAGTTAAGGATTTAGGTGTAATTTATGATAAGAAAATGAACTTTAGTTATCATATTAATTATGTAGCTTCTAAATGTAATCAAATGTTAGGCTTTGTTGTGAGGACCTGTAAACATATATTCTCTATTCATTCTCTAAAGATATTGTACTTTGCTTTTGTATACAGCAAATTAAATTTTGCAAGTATTACATGGTCCCCACAGTATGGTATCTATGAAAGCAGATTGGAAAAAATTCAAAACCGATTTTTAAGATTTTTAGACTACAAAGCAAATGGCGTATATAATCCTTACGCAAATGCATGTCAATTAAGACAAACTTTTAATCTCTTCTCACTAAAAACCCGCCGAATTCACTCAGATTTTTCCTTTATAAAATAATTAACAATAATATCGATGCCCCAGACTTACTCTCCGGAATTTATTTTGCTGTACCTCCTCGTAATCTCAGAAATATAAATTTGTTTGCAAGCTGTTTTTATAGAACCAATTTAGGCAAACATTCCCCACTAAATCGTATAATAACAGTTTATAATGATAACTTTCAAAATGTCGACATCTTTTGCTGTTCACTGGACACTTTTAAAAAGAGAATTAGGCAAACTTCTATTCAATAATTTCACTTTTCTATTTCTATATATTTTAATAATTATAATATAATTAAGTATAATAAGTTGATATAATATCTGTACACTTTTGTATTGTTTTGTGGATGTCGCTATTGGGCCTTAGGCCTGTTGGCATCCTATTTGTATAAATAAATAAATAAATAAATAAATAAATAAATAAATAAATAAATAAATAAATAAATAAATAAATATTTCGGCAGTCAGCCCAAAAATGATAATTATTTTACCACGTAGTCTACTCTTTTCTGCTACTATCCACAAGATTTTAAAGACGAAGTGACTACTCCTCCATCCGCCGCACTATAGGATGTTAAAAAAAATGTTGGGCAAAAGTAGATATCTCAGGAAAAATGACTCGTAGATATTCGATTCTTGCACGAAAATATATTGGTGTAATTATCCATAATAAATGAGTATTTTAAGAGTATTATTGATTCAAATAAAACGCAAGGGCGTATTATTTATTTTTCAAAAAAAAAAATATATAAAAATTAATACAAATCTTTCGAACGCCACTGGTAAAAATGTTAAAAAACTTTTAGAGCAAAAATGTAATCTAATGATTAAAAAAGTTAAGCAAATTTTGTGAAAATATCTGGAGTGGTAGGAAAGTTATGACGAAAAAGGATTTTTTTTCTTAAAACTTTAACACCCTGAATCTCAGAAAGATAGCATTTTAAGACATAATTTTATTTGTAAAAATACTTTTATATTATTTTGCATTTTAAACAGTGTTAAAAGAATCGTATACCAACTCAAAGAAAACCCTGTATATTAAAAAAATATATATTGTGATAACCATTCTAGTTTTGACGCCTCACTGTTGGACTAAAAATCTTTGAAAAAAATCTATAATTATTGTTCAAAAGGTTTTAAAGCCAGCTTTTAGTTTGTTAAGATTTGTAATATTTTTAAGGTGTTTTGATGTTTGTAGAGCAATATGAGATTTTTTTATTTTAGATTTTAATGATTTTAACCACAGTGCACTTATGCTTTCTTTTTGGAGACTATTTTTCTTGAATAGATAATTATATCAACTACATTTTCGTGCAAAAATTGAATATCTATGAGTCATCCTTCTTGAGATATCTTTTTGTCCCAAAATTGTGGTAAACATCCTATAGTGGGCCGCCTGCTCGAGGTACCTCTGTTTTCGCTCTAAGCGCTTCATTAAGTTTAAATAATTCTTATGGTACAATTTAAAACTCTTATAGAAGGGCTTAAGGAGTATAGCAAAAGGGTTTTACTCCGCTTGTACGCACCCTCAAATTTTGTAGTGACTGCTTATGGTAAACATTAAAAACTTTAAGTTATTTAACAGTCCACAAAAATTGCACAAAGAAATATATGTACCTATTCAAAAAACAATTAATCTAACAAGTAAAATCAAATAAAATTGTAAAAAAACCCAACGTTTCATCTGCGATCCGATTTAAACCAGTCAAAAGTCACCTTTTTTTGTTTCAGGGTGTTATAACGACTAATACAAAACAAGCTACGAAGAGAAATGAAAAATATTAAAGAAAAGTTCATAAAAAAATATGCATAGAAATTTTAACAAAAGCATAAAAATTTCTAGTCTACTTTAAAACAGGATCCTTAAACCACTTTATTTTATAACAAAGATACTTCAAAACTCGACATTTTTAAGCCGGTGTCTATTACAATAAATGGTATCAAAAACCCAGAAGTTTAAATGAACTGTGACACCTTATGCATTATAGAATTACTGTAGCGCAGGGAATATCATGGTATTTTAATACAGCTGTGTTGCCCTTTACCACAAATCTGCCAAACAATATTTGAGTGTTTAGACCATATTATAGGATAGGTTATTAAAACACATTTACAATTTCTTTTATTAATTCATTTTAATTGTGCAAGAATGCCTCGGATCATATGGATCCGACAGGGTGAGGTAGACATATTTAACAAAAATAACAAATTCAAATCAACTACAAAGAGAAACATGTTGAAGAAATTGTTTTTTTCAAAAGTTGGGTCTTAAGTCTTACAGGCTACTCATTACGCGGTACTTGGCGAGTATCTTGACTCGAAATATACTTGGCAAGTATTTGTCGAGTTCCAAGTCAGCTATTTACATTACGCGTCTACTTATAGAATTGCAAGTTCTTGGAAAGTACAAGTAAAAAACAACAAGTTGTTTTTAAAGATGAACGAAAGTGAAACGACAGTTTTAGCTGGTTATATTTTATTAAAAATATATAAAAAAAGTGCAAATGTAGAAAATGGTGGGTTACATCTTTTAACAATAGTAAAGATAGGTAGGTATTTTTCATTTATGTATATAAAGTGGGGTTGCTACCTGCGCCGCTCTACTAGCGCCAGCTCTTTAGCATATGGCACCATCAAATAGCTAGTACCCAATATTATACCACTATTGCTAATTACACCAAAAAAGTTCAGTCTTTAAAAAAACTTTTAAAGATGCAACCACAGCATAACAACTTGCCGCCTGACAATAGTCGACTTGAAATATTAAAACGCTAATACTGACCACATATGCCAATCGGACTTTGATAGTTATTTTTCGTGACCCTTCAATTCAACTTGCCAAGTAACGCGTAATGTAGCGCCGGTAAATAAATTGCCAAGTCAAGTACTTGGCTCCTTTGACTTGTGACTGTTTTCCGCTACAGCTCGAAAAGTGCAAGTAACTTGCCAAGCCTACGAGTTGTAGTACACACTACTTGCTACTTACCAAGTACTTGGCAAGTACCGCGTAGTGGGTAGCCGGCTTTAGGAGCTTCGCAAAATGTGGACAATGGTGTTAAATTACGTGCACTAATGCTATTTTATTTTAACATACTTTATTAAGCAATAAAATGAATTTTAACGTAAAGTTACTTTACATTAAATTTGCTTGGGTATTTTGTTAAAGTTAAATATGGTATTAAGTTATTTAAGATTTAAATTAAAAAATATATATATAATTTTTTTCTATTAGACATTGTTTAATCGGAGTAGACTTTAAGTACATAAGATGAAGGCTTTTTTCCACAAATAAAAAAAAAGAATGGCTTGTTTCTAATTGCTTTATTCCAACATCCAATTTGCCTGTACTAAGTACGAAACGACGTTGAAACCGCATCTTTTGCGGTTGCTAGTTGAACCTTTGTCTTTACAACTGGAAAACTGGAAAGGCAAAGGATAGACCACGATAACCGTATTTACTTACATTTTATTTTCATTTTTCCATTTTTCGTACTAGTTGCTATAAAGTAAAGTCATTTGATAAATTTAGATCTATTTAAATCTAATTGTTTTCGATTATCTCTTATATTTAAATTAATAAACTTTTGATTTTTTATTTAATATAAAAGTGTACATAAAAGATCTCCCCTTTTCGACAGTTAGAAAAAAACTTAACAGTCGAAAAATGGAGATCAATTCCATATGTTATTACGACAGTAAGATTTATTTCCATTTGTTTTCTATAGAAAAATGTATGTTTCTTTGGCAAAACATAATACTTTAATAAGGTTTAGTTATTCAGCATATAGGTGGACTGTTAACATTGGTTTATAAGATTAAGAACCTTGGGGTTAATTTTGATATATAGCTTACATTTAATTCGTATGTAGGTCATATCGCTAAAAGGTGCTCATAAATGTTGGGTTTGGTGGCGAGAACGCAAGAGTTTTCGGTTAATCAAAGGGATTAATGTGGTGTGTGTGGCTTACTTATGTACCAAATTAAATTTTACATCTATTTTTTTGAGCTTCTGCATATTAACACAAGTATAATAGCTTGAAAAAAATATTTTTTATCTGACGAGTATAACGAAGTATTGTATGGGGTAGTTGATATTACAAACCATAAAAACGTTTTAAAAAAATATTCGGAAAAACCTGCAAAGATAAATCTTAATTATTTCTTGCATTTTAATATCTAAGTTATTTTTATGACGCTTCTGAGCTTTTTGCGCATTTTTCATATACCGCATGGTCTATTAAATGTGAAACAAATACAACACTTTTCGTTGTAAAAGTTTGTGCATGGTCTTAAACTGTATAAGCAGTAAAGACTACGTAAAATACAAACCAAAAACTGCTTTGGAGTAACCTTTTTTTCCAAAAATATAACAAAATGTGAAATAAAAATGGTATTTAGAAATAAAAGAAATGCCTAAATAGCAAGTCGTGGCCTCCTATTTAGATTTTAAATATTTTTTGGAAAATTTCAAATAACTTCTGTATGATACAGTTTTTTATTTTCTGATTTAATATTTCTTTAAAGCAGTTCCAACCAACTTAGCTTTATAAAAGCACATCAAAAAAAAAAAAAAAAAATTTAACTAAATTTATATTTTTTTGTCTAACCGCTAAATTCAAGTATTTTACAAATATGCTTTTTAATAAAGCAAATACACTACAAAAAATAATGTGCGTAAGAAAATCTCAATCTACCACACATTTTTCCTAAATTCTTATGAGTGTCAAAAACAGGCAATTTAAAATAAAAAAATTTAAATAGTGGTCATTACTTACTTCGTACGCATGGTGAACATATAAGGGTTGAATTGCGCTTGAAGAATATGGATAAAATGAATCCACTTAATTTGAATAATTAAAATCGCACCGTAAGAATAAGAAACTTAGGCTCTCCGCACATGAGTCGCTGAAATAGCAACGGGAACGCGATTTTTACAGGATTTGACAGCACGTAGGCATATTAGCGTGTCCGATCTTAGCAATCCGCGTCATTTAATAAAACAAACGCAATACAGAACCATTTTGTATTTTGTTTACAGTGTGTGACTCATATGTTTGTGTCTAGCCCCTTACACGAGAAAATTAGTGTTAGATCAAGAAATTTTTGGGCCAAAAATATATTTGTTTTTTTTTTTCTTATCCTTGGACAATCCACGAAGGCTGAAAGCCTAAATACTAACGTACCGTGGGTATCTTAAGCAGGGTAAGAGGAAGTTTGTTAACACGGGACTTAAAAACTTGAAGATTTGGGGGAAGGAAAGACCTCCGCTGGCAGCAGGTTCCACAGTCTAGAAACTCTAGGGATAAAAGAACGAACGAAATGGGAAGTTCGGGGCCTGTCCAATTGAACTGTATGGGGATGCATACGCGCGGCACCACGAGTTTCTCTGTTGGAACTGCAAGAGGAGGGACTATACTGGACAATTCGTCGGAGCAGAAGCCGTAAAAGTATCTATAGAAGAGCGATAGATCTCCCACAGCTCGACGATGAGCAAGAGAAGGAAGTCTTTGAGTAAGTAAAGGATCATTAATAAGACGAACAGCCCTTCTTTGAATGGCATCAAGAATGCTGAGGGTTGTAGGGGATGCCATTCCCCAGACATGAGAACAATATTCCAGAGAGGGTCGAATTTGGGACACATACAAAGTGTATAAAGTGGAAGGAGAAAAATACGTTTTGGCTCGGAAAAGAAATCCAAGCTTTTTGAAGCCGCGGTGGTTATAGATACAATGTGTTTATGCCAGTTAAGGTTATTCTCAAATGTGATGCCCACAAGGTTAAATGTGTCCCCGCTCTGCAAAACCTGGCCACTCATAAGCAAAGGATGAGTGTTTGATGATTTTTTCGCGACAAGGAACACGATTGTGTTTTGGATGCATTAAATTGAACGAGATTTTTGGCGCTCCAATCCAATCTCAAATTGAGATCCTGTGAAAGAGATATCTGCATCGCTCTGCGTTTGCTTTCCAAGTCGGGTTGAGAGATTGGTTTGGGAACCTGAAAAGTGGAGTGAAGGGTACTATCAACAGTGTAATATTGGATTTGTGAAGAAAGTTAAAAAAACCGTCCTGTACTTTATAATTCTACTTTAAAAGAATATTTTCAAAAAGATTACACAGAAAAAGCTTGGAATGAAATAGCAAACAAAGTCAACCTGTCAGGTAAGAAAATATTTCATTTTTTGTCAATAAAATAATGTTTGGTAGGATTCAGGCTTGCGCTTACTTATCTTAGAAGGCTTTATTATGGCACTCTTTGACCCGGTGGGATAATATAACTTTTGCCCCGTCGCGGTCGGATTCGGGGAATATTGGCGCTCATATGATTTTATTGACTAAGAATATAGTAAAAATTGGCCATTAAACGTATGCTCGTCTTTGCACCGTTGTGGCCACTACAAACACGAATATATGCGTACATACTGTCAAAATCCCGTCGAATTTCGATCTCGTCGCTGTTTCACCGACCCATGTGCGGAGTACTACTAAAATGGAAACATATGTTTGACAGTGGTGTTTATTCGATTTTAGTTGATTTACTAAAGTTGATTAACCCCATTTTTACTGTTTTTAGTATATTAAAAAAACACTTTACACTTTGCAGTTTTAAATCTTATTGCCCTACCCTGTATACTATTAAACTTTGAATAAAACCAACTACCGCTAATACAGTTTAGGAACATGTACTAACTTTCATATAAAATATTTTTTTTAACAAATTGTAAATACAAATATTTTTCGTTTGTAGCACTCCCAATAGACCACACTGTTTGGCTACGGCTACGATTTTAAGCGTAAAGCGGGTAACGGCAAGTGTGAGAGCGTTATATCGTTAGGAAAGGTTATGCTGATAAAAAGATAAGAAGCAGCAGACCTTTATGTTAGCATAGTGCTCTCACAGTCTCCGCTCGCCACCTGAAGCTTGGTATCGTATCCGTAGGTTTACTCGTGAAAAATTAACTTACATATTTGCTATCCCGTTAAATAAATTCAAATCTGTAAGTAATATCTCACCATTCTAGTAATACTTTATTGTTATTAATTATATAAAGCAATAATATTATAACCAGTTTTTACTTTTGGGTAGCTATATTGTTTAGAATTTTAAATTGTTTTAATAAATAAATACAAATACAAAAATAACACACGGTAGTAGTGTAGTTTATTACTTATAATTACTACAAATTACGCATTATATAAGCTACTGCTATGTAAAATATGCACATTTAAATTAAAACTAAATTGAATTTAGTTAAAATTTATTTTGTGCATCAGCATAACAAGATAAATATGTTGAAATTATAATGTTATTTTAATTATGTCTGAGTGACAACGTATCCTATATGGCTTTTAAATACGCTGTATAAATTAATTTGAAATGTTTAAGGGATAAAAAACGTATGTATGTAATAGACTGTACTTATTAAAAATAATATTTTAAATATGTAAAATACCTCAGGTTTATATGGCTAAAAGGAAGGTGACACGAGGCTCGAAAATACTGTTAAAACGCCATAAAGCTTCAAATACCCTTGTAGTTTGAAAGTTAATAATAATTTTGCTACCAAAATAAATAAATAATTAAATAAATATATATACAGGGTGTTCATTTGAAAATTTCCCACCACGGATTTATCGAAAACCACTGATTAAAAGAAAAAACGCCGAAATACGTCAAAAGGTTTGTCAAGGGGGACAACTGTCTAACCTAAAATTACTTCACCCCCTTTTACGCTCTGTCCCCCAGAGCCATCCCCTTAAAAATTTTAATTGGCAAGGGGTATCGAGTAATAGCTTGTTTAAAAGGCCCTTCAAAGTCTTTTATTTTGACGTTTGATTTTTTAAATCGGTCGATTCGTTTTAGAGAAAATTAGAAAAATCTTTGTTTATATTAATTTGTTCAGATAGAAAACAAAAACATGAAAATATCAGTTTTTATTTCAATAAATGTTCAAAATGCTGCCCGTTTTGGGCCAAACAATGATATAGGCGATGTTCAAATTCCTGACGGACATTTTCAAAAACATGTTGTGGGATATCATGGCAGCTTTCGATGATGCGTTGACGAAGTTCATCCAAACTTTCAGGTTGGGGAGTAAACACAATAGATTTCAAATGACCCCATAGAAAAAGTCTAAAGGCAAAATATCAGGAGATCTAGCAGGCCATTCTATAGGCCCCCTTTGCCCTACCCATTTATCTGGAAACTCGTCGTCTAGCCATTGCCGAACGGGAAGAACATAGTGAGGAGGAGCGCCGTCTTGCTGGAAATATATTTCAGCCTCATCAAGTATAGGGTTTCCATCCTCATCGATTTGATTTTCAATGGATTCAGTGATAAGCGGATTGATGGTATTTTCCAACATATCCAAATAAATGTCTCCATTTAAATTTCCATTAATAAATAATGGCCCAATCACTTTATTTCCTAAAATGCCTGCCAATACATTAATTTTTTGAGGGTACTGGGTATGCCCTTCTACAAATGCATGAGGATTTTCATTGCTCCAATATCTACAGTTATGCCTATTAACAAATCCATTTAGATAAAATGTGCATTCATCGCTGAAGCAGATATTCTTTACATGAATAGTATTATCATTAATCGCTACAGTCATTTTTTCACAAAACTCAACTCGCCTATCGAAATCGTCTTCGGTTAACTCTTGCAATATTTTCATTTTGAATGGATGAAATTTATGAAGTTTGGTAACTGTGTCAACAGAGCGTAATGAAATACCAGTGGCAGCAACAATTTTGCGTAATGAAGTATTTGGATTTATTCCAAAATGGCCCAAAACTTCAAGCTGCTTCATCCAAAATTCGCCGATGATTACGTTTTTTATTTGCAACAGATCCAGTTTCAGTAAATTTAGTAACAAGGTCCATAACATACCTATGCGAAGTTATCTTCTCCGGATGTCTGGCGTTAAACGTGACGGCAGTTTGCCGAGCACATTGATTTTGGGCACCATAAATTAGAATAATTTCCACTCTTTCGGCTAGTGTGTAAACCATTTTGGTATTAAAATCTTCAATTCAACAAATAAATTTTCACTATTCCAAGATTGTCACAAATGTAACTGACGGCAAATTAAATTCTTTATTTTCCTTAGCAACTATAAATAACTAAGCAGGTATAACAATAAATACAGTTCGCCTAGGATATCTGTGTTGATGAAAAGAATGCGGAAAAAATTCAGGTTGTTATTAAGTTTTTTCCACGTCTGCGTCTCTTCAAAATTGCTGTTTATGTTGGTAGTTTCCGTTTTAAATTATAAACGAATTGTTGATTTGGCAAACCCTAATGGGCAACATTTTGAACACTTATTGAAATAAAAACTGATATTTTTATGTTTTTGTTTTCTATCTGAACAAATTAAGATAGACAAAGATTTTTATAATTTTCTCGAAAACGAATCGACCGATTTAAAAAAATCAAACGTCAAAATAAAAGACTTCGAAGGGCCTTTTAAAGAAGCTATTACTCGATACCCCTTGCCATTTAAAATTTTTAAGGGGATGACCCCGGGGGCAGAGGGTGAAAGGGGTGAAGTAATTTTAGGTTAGTTGTCCCCCTTGACAAACCTTTTGATGTAATTCGGCGTTTCTTCTTTTAATCAGTGGTTTTCGATAAATCCGTGGTGGGAAGTTTTCAAATGAACACCCTGTATATATATATATATATATATATATATATATATATATATATATATATATATATATATATATATATATATATATATTTATAATATCTAAAACTATTACCTTTTCTCATTAGCGAAATACGGGAATCCGGGCGACGCCGACGGACCGACACTATCAAAGTGTATGGAGTCTAATGAAACCTTTTACACGTTGAGAACGCGGAAAGTCGGCAAACTCAAAGGCTTCGTAAAATTTTTATCAGTCTGTCCGGGAAATCCGGCTACTTTTTTGAGGATCATGCTGAGAACGCTGTTACGGTTAATGGCGTTCGCTATCGGAATATGATAACAAAGTGTTTCTAGGAGCAGTTGAAAGATATGGACTTCGAAGATCTCTTTAACAGGACGGTACCACCTGTTACACATGAGGAGAAACAATACAATTACTGCGCGGCAAGCTTTCAGGTCGCATTATTTCACGTAACGGCTATATTAATTGGCCGCGATCTTGTAAATTAACGTCTTTAGATTATTTTATTTGGCTTTATCTCAAGAGCAAAGCCTACAAGAACACTATTGCGGAGCTGAAACACGTGATTAAATCTCCCATTATAATTGACAAAAAAAAATGTACGCCACCGACTTTTTGCAACTTTTATTTTTTTCCAGGAAAACAACTAAAAATAAAACTTTTTGTTTCTTCATATTTTTACGTAGTCTGCTTAGTTTTCTTAAAACAAATGGAGATGGGCTTTACTAATAATAAAATCCGTGTATCCTTAGGACCAAACAGCTTAGGCATTTTTTTAAACTATATTATAACTTCTATCTGAACCCGGGCGATCTGCGAGGAAGCGGCTATGTGTGGCCAAACCCTTAATGTGCCACCCCTAAGCGCCTTACACCACGCCGGACTTCCCGGACAGACTGATAAAAAATTTTACGCAGCCTTTGAGTTTGCCGACTTCCGCGTTCTCAACGATATAAAGGTTTCAGCTCCATACACTTTGATAGTGTCGGTCCAGGCATCCTTAGTTCCCATGTTTCCTATATGACTGTTTTGTTTATATTTTGTCCTTGGAAATTGTATGTTGTAACTGACAAATTTAGTGGCGTTTAAAAAAATATATGTTTTTAATGTGAAAAGTCAATTTGAATCACCCGTTATATTTCCCGACTTTTCCTACATTTCAAAAACGAGACGCACGGCTGATCCAAGCTGCCGACTTATTTCCTTTATGTGTGGCCAGACCTCAAAGCATCAGGATCAGCGCCAGGTAAATAAGTGGCAACAAACAATATTTTACAAAAAAAAAGCGTCTTTTGCGCGATCGAATCGGAAAAACCAACCAATAAAGGTCTGGCCACACATAACCGTACTAATGCCGCACCAAGGCCGCACCGAGTTCAGATTCAAAATGATAAAGGAAAATGAAGAAGAATTCAAAAGCACTTTTCATGCCCCCAATAATATAAAAATAATTTTTGTCAAGCTGAATCAAGTGTTTTATGTTTGTATAATCTCCTTGTTTAATAAAACACATTTTCCTACTTATCTCTGTTCCATTTTATCCAAACTTTGTGTGCATAGGTAAAACTGTGTTACCTTTTTGTTAAGGTTTATTTTACGATCAGGTGTAATTTAAAGCGTAGACATAATTATATTATGGTAATTTTATAAAATACAAAACTTTTTGCACCGCATCCCTATTTACCAGCAAGACGCACGACTGCAGGCTTGTTGCGGTTATCAGTGGTCAGACCTCAATGATCAAAACGGCTCATTGTTACTTCGCTTGCAGCATCGACTACAAACTATGGACAAATGCAATGTCTTCTATAGGCATTTTAACGTGGATGAGTTGAGAGAAATTTACTTTCTGAGGCCCATATTCACAAAGTCCAGTGAACTTTTTATTAAGCAAAACAAAACGTTTTGGTTAAGTATAAGTTAACTTAAAGAGTGTTTTACATTTACGATTTTGCTATTGGTTAGGTAACTATAGGTTAATATTTAATTTAATAGGCCTGGTGTCCTTGCAATCCGAGCAATTTTTTGGTGCGAAGAACGACTTTGAATATCAAAAGTGTAGTTTAGGTTTATGGTCACGGTGTTTTCGGTTGTGTTTTTAGGTGTTGCAAATATTAAAATACCTAAGATTGACCCTACGTTTTTATTTTGCCTTATTAAGGAACGTTCCCCAGAAGTCTCTATAGGCGTCGACACAACTTATTTATAAATTTTTTCCCTTCTATTGTGGATAATTTATGGTCTAGTATGATTTAAATATGCTGAGCAATCATTATTTTACAGGACGCCTTTTTAGTAATTTAAGTAATACTCAAAATATAAAAACGAATTATTCTCAAAATATGCAAGACGGCATTTAAGTGACTCTATTTTCCAAATTATTACTTATAGTTAACGCCTTACAATAACAATTTAATTTATTTTAAAAAGGAAACGAATTAAGGTTTGTGTGGGTAAAAATAGCGTATTTACGCAAATTTTATAAATCAAAAATTTTGAAGAACTTTGCATTTCATTTTCTGCCGACCTAAACTGAATAAAACAAAAGCCATAAGAATCTTCTTAACTTTGGTGTCAACGTACCAACACAGCTCTATAAATTACATTTAACATCAAATTTTAAACGTAATCACAACCGCAGCGTTTTGGTTGGCCTAAAATATGCTTTAAATATGCTAAGCAAATAGATCATTTTATAGGACTTTTTCAAAGTTATTTCCATGCCTTTTTAGTAATTTAAGTATTACCCAAATTAAGAAAAACGCATTATTTTAAAAATGAATGTTTAGCTAAAAATATGTAAGCAGGCATATTATGACTTAATTGGCAATACCTTACAGTAAGTAATTAATTAATAAAAAAAACTTAGGTTTGGGTAAGCTAAAATAGCGTATTAAGGCAAATTTTAATATATCAAAAAATTTAAAATTCTTTGTACACTGTAGATATCCATCTACTGACATGCACTACATACAGCAAAAAGTAGCTTATTAACTTGGGTGTCAACATAACAACACAGTTCTATATATTACATTTACACATTAATTAATACATTTAAACACAACCGTAGCATTTTAGGCCAAAAATATGTTTTAAATATGCTAAACAAACAAATAATTCTATAAGACTTGTTTTAAAGATTATTTAATACTTTTCCAGTAATTTCAGTAATAACCAAATAGTGAAACGCATTGTTTTACTAATAAATGTTATACTTAAAACATGCAAGCTAAATAATCAATTTATTTAAAAAAAAGAGAGAAATTTAAGTTTGTGGGCCAAAATAGAGTATAAACGCAAATTTCATTAAATCAAATATTTTAAAGTACTTTGTAAACTGTAGATATCCAGCTTCTGATTTAAACTAAATAAAGCAAAAGCCACAAGCAGCTTATTAACTTGGGTGTCAACATAACAATACAGTTCTATATATTACATTTACCATGAAATTTTAAACACAACCGCAGCATTTTAGTTGGCCTAAAATATGTTTTAAATATGCTAAACAAACAAATAATTTTGTAAGACTTGTTTTAAAGATTATTTAATGCTTTTCCAGTAATTTGGGTAATAACCAAATTAAGCAAAATGCATTGTTTTAGAAATAAATGTTATACTTAAAACATGCAAACTAAATAATCAATTTATTTTAAAAAGAAAGAAATTTAAGTTTGTGGGAAAATAAACCCAAATTTCAGTAATTACTTTGTAAACTGTAGATACCCAGCTTCTGATTTAAACTAAATAAAGCAAAAGCCACAAGCAGCTTATTAACTTGGGTGTCAACAAAACAACACAGTTCTATAAATTACATTCATCAACAAAATTTAAACACGCTAAGAATATGCTAAGAAATAATTTTATAGGACTTAATTAAAATATTATTTAATGTCTTTCCAGTTATTTAGGTAATCACCAAATTAGGTAAAAATGCATCATTTTAAAAATGAATGTTAAGTTTAAAATAAGCAAGCAGGCATTTAAGTGACTCTATTTTCAAAATAAATATTTATTGTTAACGCCTTACACTTAATATCAAATATATATATATAAAAAAGAGAAATAAAGGTTTGTGTGGGTTAAAATGGCGTATTTACGAAATTTTTATTTTATCAAATATTTTTAAGTACTTTGTAAACTGTACATACCCAGCTACTGATTTAAACTAAATACAGCAATAGTAACAAGCAGCTTATTAACTTGGGTGTCAACATAACAACACAGTTCTATATGTTACATTTACCATCAAAATTTAAACACAACCACATCCGCAGCATTTTAGTTGGCCTTAAATATGTTTTAAATAAGCTAAACAAATAATATTATAGGACTTGTTTTAAAGGTTATGTAGTGCCTTTCCAGTTATTTAAGTAAAAACCAAATTTAAGAAAACACATTATTTTAAAAATTAATGTTAAAATTAAAATATGCAAGCAGATAGCACTATATTTTTAAAATAAATATTTATTGTTAACACCACACACATAATATTTAATTTATATATAAAAAAGAAATTAAGGTTTGTGTGGGTTAAAATGGCGTATTTACGAAATTTTTATTTAATCGAATACTCCTAAGAACTTTGTAAACTGTAGATATTCGGCTACAGACCCAAACTTCTATATATTACATTTACCATCAAATTTTAAACAAAATCACTACCGCAGCATTTTAGTTGACCTAAAATATATTTTAAATATGCTAAACGAACAAATAATAATTTTTATAGGACTTGTTTTAAATAATATTTATTGCCTTTTCAGTTACTTAAGTAATAAACAAATTAAGAAAGACGCATTATTTTAAAAATGAATTTTAGGCTTAAAATATGCAAGCAGGCATTTTAATAATTCTCTTTTCGAAATAATTAGTTATTGTTAACACCCTTAATATTTAATTTATTTAAAAAAGGGAAGAATTAAGGTTTGTGTGGATATAAATGGCGTATTTACAAAATTTTCATGTAAACAAACATTCTCAAGTACTTTGTAAACTGTAGATCCAGCTGCCGACCCAAACTACAAAAGCCACAAGGAGCTGATTAACTTAGGTGTCAATGTTAGAACACAGCTTTATTTATCACATTAAACATTAAATTGTAAATGCATCCACTACAGCAGTTTCTTGATTGGCCCAAAATATGTGTTAAAAATGCTAAGCAAACAGATTTTTTTGTACGATTTGTTTTAAAAATGATTTAATGGCTTTTCAGTGATTTAAGTAATACCCAAATTAAGAAAAACACCCTATTAAAAAATATTAGATTAAAATTATGCAAGCAGGTATTTTAGTGACCATGGTTTAAAAATTAATATACATTTTTAACACCTTACACTAAATATAAAATTTATTAAAAAAAAGAAAGAAATTCGGGTTTGTGTGGGTTAAAATAGCGTATTAACCCAAATTCTATTAAATCAAAAATTCTAAAGTACTTTGAAAGATGTAGATAATCAGTTACTGACCTGAAATAAATAAAACAAAAGCCAAAAGAGCATTAACACGGGGGTCAACGTAACAACACAGCTCTATATATTACATTTAACATTGGTCTAAAATATCAAACAAATTATTTTATAGGACTGGCTTTAAGGTGTATTTAACATCTTTTAAGCAATTTAAGTAAAAACAAAATTTTAGAAATTAATTTTAAGCTAAAAATATGAAGAAAAGAATTGTAGTGGCTCTATTTTCGAAATAAATATTTATTTTTAGTACCTACACAAAATAATTTATTTTTAAAAGGCAAAAATTAAGGTTGGTGTGTGCTAAAACCGCGTATATACCCAAATTTCTGAAGTACTTTGTAAATTGTAGATATTCACCGATCTAAAGTAAATTAAAAATAATCCACAAGAAGCTCAACGTAGCAACATAGCTCTATATATTATCTACATTTAACATAAAATTTTAAATTCAACACCATCGCAGCATCTTAGTTGGTCTAAAGAATGTTTTAAATATGCTAAGCAAATATATATTATTTTGTAAAAATTTTAAGGACTTATAAAATTGCAAAGAATTTACACATATTATTTTATTTCTCTAATAATTTATTTACTTTTATCTCCAAGAATTTTAAAAACATAAATATTCTTTTAAAATACCAGAAAAAAATTTAACCATTGTAAATAAAACTTTAGTTGCTTTAATACCGTTAAGGGCTGGCAAAAAATAGTTTAATTGTCGACAAGAGTTTGTAGGCTGCCCAAATGATAAAAAAATACAGAGAAGTTGTTTTAATTA
This sequence comes from Listronotus bonariensis, assembly GCA_014170235.1. Classification (NCBI taxonomy): domain Eukaryota; kingdom Metazoa; phylum Arthropoda; class Insecta; order Coleoptera; family Curculionidae; genus Listronotus; species Listronotus bonariensis. The sequence continues at coordinate 124,540 of JACEGR010001178.1, forward strand.
TTTTACGTTTTATAAAAACCCCTATATAATAAATCTCTTTGACAATACATAAATGCAAAAATGCTTTTAAATTTTAAATACATTTAAAATTAAATTGCAATTTAGATAAACTAACTTAGGATGAAATTATTATTAAAGTTTTATAACTACAAAAAGATACGCTAATATGGTAATAACAATTTTATTCTCAGAATTACGACCAAATTTTTATTTCATAGCGCAATATTCATTTTTAAGTGTATAATGTATAATTCTGAATAACGACTATGTATGAAAAGCTTTATGGATTTTTCGTGCAACCGTTTTAACGAGTTACTTTTAACAAGTTTATTTTAATAATGATTCTTAACGGCTTTAGTTTTTAATCGAACTACAAAAACTAATATACTATAATAAATTATAAATGTAAACAGAAGTATAAAGGTAAAATATATTTTTCTATGGTTCAAAGTAAAATAAAGGGTAAAATTTTAATAAATTATGGACTTAGTGTTAATATTAAATAACCTCACAAAAATTCAAAAAAAATACTTGTAATTCTAGTCCCTAGATCCTGTTATATCAGGTTGTATCTTTTTATTAGACAGGTTATTAATAATGCCAAAGAAAGCTAAACCTTTATTAGCGCAAGTATTGCTTTATCCTATTTTTTTATAAAATTTATTTTTAAGATAAAGAAAAATATTTTTTAAATATAACATTTTTTATAATAGATTTGTTTATTAGGTTCTTGTAAAACATCAGAAATCACATTATTTTGTTTAGATATTAAACCTTTTAACAAAAAGCTTTTATCTTTGTTAAGTATAATTGTCATATTTTGTTTCGAAGGTTTTTAAAACCTATAATTATTATTTCATGTTTTTCACGTTAATGAATTTAAACTAAAAGATAATAAACATAAGATATGTTTATTACATGTCTTGAAAATTTTTACTCCTAGAAAACATTTCTCCAAATGCTGATATTATACAGATAATACATTATTAATATATTTTTTTCAAAATATATTTTAAGTATTAAATATAAACAAATATAAAAAATTCTGTTAAAATTATAATTTTACCTTGACAATTTTATAATAAATTTTATTAAAATACCTGTATGCGTAAATGGCTTTAAAACAAGTAAATGTTTATGCAAAAACATACAATTTTATTGTTGATTTAAAATAAATTGTATATTAAAGAGTTCATTATGTACAAAAAAGAGCAGTTTTAATGAATTTTAATGAAGTACAAGCATTTTATAACACATTACAACAACAAAAAGTTTTTATTTAAAAATGTATAAATTTCTTTAAATAAATTTTAAAAATTTTAATTAATTGATTAATAATGAACAGGCCAACAGAAAATATCCATTCAATGTAGTTGCGCCGCTCGAAGCTTTAATAATTGCTTTTTCGTTCTTGCCGATAATGCCGTATTTTTACAATAGGGCACAAAAAAATAGACAGAGATCACTAATATTAAAGGGTAAATCACAAAAGAACAGACACAGACAGTAAACAATAGTAATAATTAATGAAAAGTCAGTATTAAAGTATTAACCATTTACCTGGCAGATGTAGTTTTAGCGTGCTTAAAATATATAAATTTTAATCATGTATATTTTAGTTAATTACAGGTACTTTTAAAAACCTTTTAAACCTATACTTTTAATATTGGTATATTATTAAATATTAAACACATATATAAAAATAAACAGAAGCCCATTAAAGGGACCAACCACCAACCTTACCTCCAACTCAGAGGCCATCCATTTATAATTAGTTCAAAGTTACGGAAAAGGGAAACTTTTACAAAACTGTAACATCGTGTGACAAGAAAAGGCAAGTTATAAACCTTCTGACGTCCAATAAAGACGTGTTTTTTCCTTGCCATGGAGATCACGACCACGATACAGTCAAGTAATAGTTTTAGGTTAAAAATATTTTCACTGTTTTTACATAACAAAAATACTCCAGGCAAGATTTACATTTAATAACCTAAAGTTACATTTAATAACCTAAAGTTACAAATAACGTAAACGTGTTGTTTAAATATATTAATTGCAGTTTTTTTTTCAAATCAGTTTTTTATTCAGATAATCTACATTTCAAATTTACAATAAGTTCCTACTATAAACTATATCTAAATAAAGAAAAATTCTCAAAACGAGGACCTACAGGAGATAAAATATCAACTTAACAAAAAGGAACAGCAGGATCTAAGCAATAACATTATAATACAGGGTATACCACAAGAAGAAAATGAAAAAGTTGAAGCAATATTGGAAAAAATTGCGAATTCTCTTAAGTCGTACACAATGGGATCTACACAAAATGGTAAGCATCCAACGGCAATTAAAGGGATGACTGCCAAGAAAAATACTGCGATGATAATGGGACAAGAACATCCTCCTGAACCAGTATACATATTAACCATAATCTGACTAAAAGAGAACATTAAACTTTTTAAAAAAGCTAAGCAGTTTAAAAGGGACAATGGATATAAATTCTTATGGATAAGTAATGGAAAAATCTTATTACGTAAGAATGAAAATAGCACGATTAAATTAATAGAAGATGAGAAGGACCTAAAAAACTAAGTTTAAACTTCTCACCTGAAGAAGAAATGGAAAAGTAAGAGAGAAGGAGTAGTGTTGAATATTTTCGAAGCCAATTTGTCATGACCAGTTTTTATTTGGTTTGTGCCGATAAATATCTGGCTGAATATCGTACAGGCTAGGACATCAAGAAATGATTTCATAAAGTACCTATGCAAATCAGGGGCATCATAGAAGTTACACCTATTCCGAAGGCTCGTCAATTTTGTATTTAATTGCTGCAAGACCTGCACTTGGTTGTATAAACGATTAAAATATAGTTGGATAAAGAAAATAGTAACACATCAAATGTTTCTATCATTATACAATACCACTTCTATGGCGATTATTACAAAAGGGGTTTTTACCACCACTAGATTTGTTCAAACCGAGTGATAGTAGCAACCTTTAAATCTTTTAGCGTCAGATTTGAAGCAATACCGTAAAATAGTTATTTTCACAGTATCGTGGTATACTTAGCTAATAGATTGTGGCACTTGTGAACTATATTTTTATCATACAATACAGCAACCTTAAAAGTTACGCCTAACCAAAAGATTACTTTTTTTAATAAACGATGCCGATATGTTAGATACAGAAAATACCACATCCAATTTTCCTATGCCCGTTATAAATACTATAAACCAAAAAATTCAAGGGCCATCCGCACAAAATAAATAAAGTGTTGTTTATTATTTTTTTATGTTTTTAAAAAATCTTATTTACTTTTATTGATATATGATTTTTTAAAATAAAAATGTTTAAAGTGCCAGTGTTTATTGTTAAATTTACAATTGAAAAAAAATGTTTTAAGCATGAAGCTTTAAAAATCATAAAATTGATGTTACTTAATTCAGAAAAAGTTACTAATTAAAGAGTTGTGTTTAAAATAAAATAAATCTACTTGTTATTTAGTAACTGCTTTCATCGGAGAAGAATAAGCCTAAATTTAATATGGTAATACCATTAACTATTAAACAGTCCAGCAATCCACTTAGACTTAAATTTATGCTCATTATAAGTCCGATAATGTTTAATTTAATTACATAAGTGCAACATAAAATTGCTACCTCGTTTCACACTCATCTTTTGGGATTTAACAAATTTAAATTTCTTCGAAAGGAACGACTAATTTAGCCTTAAAATATATCATTTACAATAATCAAATTTTCGGATTAGGCAAAACATACATAAAATAATTTTAAACTTTTCCAATAAAAACTAAATTTTACACATAAAAAAATAAATTCTATGAAAACTGCTAATAAAGCTGCAACTGAGGATTGTAAGATTTTATTTTTAGGTGATTTATTATTTTTGGGGTACAAACAGTGCTAATGTCCACTATTTAATAATGGTTAAGATGATTGAAACAATATATCTTTTAGTATCAGGAATGTCAAATCTCGTGGGTAGCGTAACCAACCTCAGAAGAGGTGGTATAAAATTAGCTAAAAGTTAAATCATTGCAACAAAAATACAAACGTGATCTGAAGTGTCGGCGAAGAAGTAAAACATTTATGTGAAATCTAGTTGGTTACCAATATAATGAATATAAATAATACTAGAATAATTATATTCAATATGGTGTATCTGTTACGCACAAATATCGAAAACGCTCAATGAGCGGAAATAACGCACACAACGCGTTATGGATGAAGGTAAATGACCAAAAAAAACGAAATTAAATAAGTTTCCGTTTTATGGTCGTGAACTTATGACCGCAACGCGTCGTGATCATTTTAGAAGCGACCACAACGCGAAGTGGATTGTTTAAATCAACCGAACACCGGATTCTTTCTGTCTTAACTAGTTTCCTTACTGCGGTGCACCATTTCACGTTTGTACTTTAGTTGTTAGTTTGACTTCAAGCAGAGTAAGTCGTTTTAAATCCCAGATGTTGACAGAGGCAGGCTAGTGCCAAGAAATGTTTTAGCTGTGGTTTTAAGTGTACCTGAGTCTGGTATGTACCAACTACGCACTAAAGAAGGTGTACTGCAGCGAATGTATGGTCGAAATGAGTTTACTTTTGCTGATTCCAACTTTATTGATCAATCGGATGTCCCAGGCAATTCATTAACTTTAAGAAAAGCTTTAGCTTTATCTTCAGGCTCCAAACAAGGATTTGTGTTATGTCATTATAAGCGTTATTGTAACACTAATAAATGCCATTTCCGTTCTAAGCAAGTATTATGCAACTCCAAGTGCCACAACAGTAGCTCTTGTAAGAACAAATAATTTCTTACAATGTGGTTCAATCTACAATTAAGTCGTTTATCTATTTTAGATAAAAATTACTTATTTTAGTTGTTTAAAACTATTATTTTTGCTAGTTGTTTACTTGTTTAAAATTACGAAGTACCTTTTATTTTCATGTTTAAGAATATTTCCAACTTTTGAACTATATTCTGTCTTATGTTAACTAAATCTTAAGTTATGTATTTATTTTCAAAAAATATGACGCTTTCCCTATATTTTAAGGTGTTTAAGTATGTGGTCTCTTTTAATAAATAATTAATCGTTTTATGGTCGTTCTTCAAACGAATAGAACGCGTTGTGGTTGCTTCTAAAATGAACACAACGCGATGCGGTCATGAATTTACGACCATAAAACTAAAAACTATTCAATTTCGGTGTTTGGTCATTTACCTTTGTCCATAACGCGTAGTGTGCGTTATTTTCGCTCAATAGCATTTTCGATATTTGTGCGTAACATATCCATAAAGATCGAGGTGTGTGTCTGTCTGTGTCTAAAAAGCCCTTTAACTGCGGCACTGCTAGTAATCGTTTAAATGCCACCATTCCATTTAACTTAAAAAGAAAAATACAAGAAGGGGTTCATTCAACAACGGCAAGAAATATGACACAGAATCCTAAGAAGACGTTAAAAAAAAACATAGCGAAGTGAATTACTTTGATTAACAAATTAATTCTGGCTATGGGTGCTTTTAGAACTGCAGACACACATTTAGGGTAACTGTAATGCTGTCTTCTAAAGCATTAAAAAATTATTTACCGAAAAGCCCATTTAACTAGAACTGGGGCTCTAGCATAACTATCTAGTAAGGCACTTTATGTAATCAAAGCAACGCGTTAGCTAACAGCAACCTATCTTATAATGGTTATACTGGTAGACACAGCAGCATGTCCTGAAATAGGTCGTCTGGGTGCTGTTAAAATGAGATTTTAATATGGTGCTGCTAGTTGTCAATTCTCATGATGTTTAAGTCAAAGCACACACTAGGATGGAAAATAAAAAGCCATTTAATGCCAAAAAACAAATATTTTTACTTGATTTGCGCAGAAGCCAATATCACAAGCCGTCTAATCTCTAGTAACTGTAGAGATACGACGAGAAACTGTAGCATACCTATCCAGAGCAACGCGTCAGCTAAAACAATCTCATCATGCTTTTTTTGAACAACACAGCAAAATGTCTTATATTAGAGTCAAGTGCTTAACATTTAAGGCTTTAATGTGCTGCTGCTCATTATCTAACACCAAGTTTATATATTATTATTATCTAAAGTATTTTGACACTTTTGTAAGTAAAGCAAAAGCTATTTTATGACAAAGAAAAAATAATTTAATTTGCACTGGGGCCAATATTGCTAGCTGATCACTCGCTAGTAACTGCAACGATACTATTAAAGAGTCTAACAGAGCTGAACAAAGCAATTATTAGGGTAATCAAGCAAGAATTTAGCTAAAATCAAACTATTCCAAAATACCTTAAAAAAGCAACCATTAAAATAATGTCTGTACAAATGACTTTAAAAAAAAATTGTTACCCTGTTAAATAAAACCATTTTTATCATTTATTAGGCTGTTTTACCTGTTTAATATATAGACATAACTCATTTAATTTGTATTTTATTTGTAAATAAACCTATTTTAGTTTATAGAAGTTGTGCTAAAACATTTGCCATAAAGGGTAAATAAAAGTAAGAAAAAAATCTTTCCACGAAGAGAACCATTGACAAAGAAAGGATTTAAAATGCAAATTTAAGTGTTGATGCAAGTGCAAATTTTAGGTATACAAACATTTACAAACTTAAAATTTAAAGCAAATTTAAAAATATTTTGAAGAAAAACTTCCAGCCGTATAACATCTGAAAAATTAGGCCACAGAAGATGTTATTTTGAGACATTGCAGATGATATTGAAGATTGAACAAGTCAGTAAAAAATACACAAAAATTACAAAATCAACGGTTTATTTATTATTCTTAATGCAAGGTAAAGCTAGTTAGGGTGTTTTAAATATTCGTTTAGGTACCTATTGCAACAATTCAATTTCAATGTGCTTTATAAACAAGATATATATGCTAAAAATATAAAATCTGATTTAAAAAACATAAGAAAAGGTTTTACAAACATTGCATTTGTAGATTTAAATTTGCTTAATAATAGTATGTGAGGTTAGGTTGTTCTAGCCAATTTATTAAATTAAATAGCCCGCCCAAAAATCAGGTTGACCTTTGGTTAGTAACTAGTTTAGTATTTCCTGGTAACCAGATTTAGTTGGTAAAACTGGTTTTGCCTGGTTTTAGTTTTGTTAATTTTATGAGTTTAATGATATTGAAAAGAACGAAAAGCCGATGTTTTGCTTATGTAAATTTAATTCAATTTTATTTAGAAATAAACTATTTGAAATTAAAAAGTGCTTCTTCGTTAAACTAAATATATAAAACCCCTACACATTATAGTGGTACCTAAAATTATTAATCCTAGATTTGCAAGCTCTGCAAGGGTTTAAATATTTAAAAAAATCCGCTTTAGCTGCTAAAAACCTCAATGACAGAGACACATTTAAACTCTAAAAACATTTTTCTCTTTTTTTCTTTCTAATATTTATTAAAAATACACCTAAATATTAAAAGAAAATCCATAATAAAAAACAAGGTGTTATGAAATCGTAAATATCAGATAAAAAGGTAATATAAGAAACTAAAATCTTTTTAAAAATATCATAATCAAAATTTAAATTACTTTTGAAAATATTTTCCCACAGTACGTGATGCAATATTTAAAAATATCAGCTAAATAAATTTGTTTATAGGCAATGTGTGGAAATGAGACTAACGTGAATGACAGCATGTAAACATTTCGGGTTGGGTGACTAAATAGTGGTTGTTCTTTTATTGCCTTACTGGTCAATATACATTTAATAGCCGGTACGATATATTACATTTTCATTGCGTCACCAGATTTTAAATCAGAGGTTAGGAACTTTTAGACCAATTATAAGAAGTAATACAGTTTTACATATTTCCCTAAGTAAAGATTTTTTTTGCTTTCAGTAGTAGAAGTAGTTTCTCGAAATGGTTATTTGATGTAACCGGATCATGCTACAACATATTAGCTTCCAAGTAGTGTTTTAGTAAATTAATAAAACTATGCATACATTATAAATATTTTTACATTACTTTAACGGATTTAAAATCCGACCTACCAGAAAAGCAGTGGCCTTACGAAAATAAATAAAATAAACAAAACGATTCTAGAACCTGAGAAGTGTCACCTCTAATAATATATGCTATATTTATAAAAAATTGCCCATATAAGAAGAAAATTCAGTAAGAAAGAAAGGAGAAACCTAATTTGTAGGAAAGTATATAAAATTAGGCCAATGTTTTAGAAGCTCTAAGCGGCATAGACAAGTAATTTAGGGAAAGACAAAAAATATGAATATTAATTAAAAAATTAAAGTAAATAGAATCTCCACAACCTGAATTTAAACAAAAGAGCTATGTGGCGACGATAAAAACCAAATTCCGATAGGGCCATTTCCTATCAGCTAAGAAACTTATAAAGGTTACAGGATAAACATATATCTTAAGCATTTAGAATTTATCTCTAAAGTTAGGCAGCTAAGGTAAGGATAATAAAATATCAGCAAAAAAACGAATTTACACTAATTGCTTTAATCACATTAAAAAAAAACAGCAAATATTAACCGTGTTCAAGATACAGGCAAAACTCGGCAAAAAAACAAAAGCACTCTTTTCCAAAGGAAATCGGATTTAAACATTGTACCATATCAAAACTACAGCTAATTTTGTTCTAAGCTACCCCAAAACGCCTCTACTTGATTTGCTGAAAAAGTAAGACTGCCAAATTTTGTAATAGCCACGAGAATGATAAGGAAGAAAAACTTTCTAATAAAAAACTGCCTACCAAGAGTCTTGCCTACTGCTATAACCGCGTCCGCGCGTTTAGTAAAGAGGCCACCGACGTCATCATTATCTACGCGAACTCTTCTGTAACTCTCTTTCAATTGCGGTTTCGAGGGCTTCGTATCGTTACCTAGGAAATAGGTATTTTAAAGATTTGGTTTAAAAAAATAACATTTTAAATACGGAATAAGGGAATAAGAGAAGATTTTGCGCAGAAAATGATGACGTCGGTGGCCTCTTTACTAAACGCGCGGACGCTCATTTGATCACGATCAGACATTAAAAATTTCCCCAATTTGCCTGGACTATACGATAATAAGGACATTTTAATGACGTCATATAGCAAGTGCTAGTACCACTTTTAACGGCTTTGCTTTTTTATGCCTTGCATTTATTTATATAGCAATACCGACAATAAGGTCCAAATTTTGTGGTGATTTTGATAACAGAATTCTACAGTTACAATTATTTTCAAATTAAGGTATTATTATTAAATTAACTAAACATCTCGGCAGCGTTGCTACGCGTTTCGTGGGCTGCAAACAGGCCCGCGGTCAGAGAGAGAGAGAGAGAAAACCGTGACTTTTGTGCCTATTGCGTGCTCTTTATTCGACTATATTGTGACGCCATCCTTTACAACGTTGTATTGTGGGAGTTACTGTTAGGACTGTTTCTGTGTATTTTTAGTTTTTTTGTCTAAATTCTTGGACAATATGTTTCGTAAATGTCATGTATGTAAAAAAATAGACTTTTTAAGCCCCAAGGTGTAATTTCCCAAGTAAGTATTATGTTTTTGTTTTGTACTTCATTAGCATGGCTATAAAAATATATTTGTTATTATTTACTGCTTTATTATATAAAAATATTCTAAATTATATTATATACTTTTTGCAAATGACTAATTATGATATTGGTAAAATTTTATTTTATGAGAAGGAAACTTCATGCCATTGTACTAACCAGAAGTTATTTGGGACTTCTGATTGGTTTTTTTATAATATATTTTTAAAAATATTTCATTAAAAAAAAAAAAATTGTAAGAACCTCTAGTTTAAACTTACTAAAAACACAAAAAAGACAACACTTATAATAGTTTTACGTTACATTAAAAAATGACTATTGGACCTGAACTATAATATTTGTTTTACTTTTACAGCTTAATAAAAATACTTTATTTTATTTTTATTTAAATAAATATAATTTAAGGATGTTCTCATACTGTGGATTAATTGACTAAAAAGCAGATACATTTAAGTAAAGTCGTTAGCAGATTATTTTTTTTAGTTGATGAACCTATTAGAGAAAAAAGCCCTGGAATTTTGATTTTCTTCTCTCTTCTCTTAACTAGCCAGAAAGCTCTAATAAAAACGGAATGAAAAAAGGGAATGTGATAAAGCTTATTGTAGGTAAGAAAAGTAAGCTTATTATTTGTTTTTTATTATTTCTATGTTGGATATTCATAAAAAAAGCTTAAGCTTATCCAATAAACTAAAACAGGGAAACTTGTTTTGTTCAATAAATGACTACCTAATGAATTTTTGCCAGTTTCCTTGTTTATTTTAAATGTTACATTTATTTACATTTTCATTAAAATATAAAAGTTTTCTTAACAAAAGTGTCCGTTATGATTTTATTGCTTTTTAGCATCTGTAACAAAAAACCCTAGATATGAAAAGGAACATGACAAAAAATAAGCTACGCAATGCAACAGGCAGGTGGTTTACGAGATTAAAAAGACGCCAAACCAAAAGTAGGTATGTCTTTTACACTATGTTTTATTTATTGCATTTGCGCTTTATTTCTCTTGTATAATACTATTTGTATTTATATGAAGAAACTTAGTTTTAACAATTTTAAGGCTTTTGCCAAAGAAAATAAGATTTATTAAAAGTTATATTGTGTAAATGTTTTAGATATTTGTACTTTTTCCTTATTACTATTTAAGATCACAACCTAACAATGTTCTGGTTAGTTTATTATTTAAATAATATAGGTAAAACTGTAAGTTATTTATTTTTATTAACCTTTTAAAATGAAAAAAAATCCCTACAAGCTTGGTGTTATATTTTTTCTAGTGTTAAAATGGGCTTATTTAAGAGTATTAATCTACCTTACTGCTGGGTTTTACAAGTGTCACAGATAAATCAAATAACACACTTCCGCTTCTGGTTAATAAAAAAATCTTTAAAAAAATTACGAGTATAAGAACAAAATATTCAAATTATAAAAAAAAACCAATCGAAGAACATTGGTACTTTTGTTTTAACAGCTTCACTTTTTTCAAGGTTAGAAAAAGAATAAAAAAAATAAAAAGTATAGAAATAAATAAGATAAATAGAACAATTCTAGAACCTCAGGAGTGTCACCTCTAATAATGTATGCTATATTTATAGAAAAATTACGAATATAAGAAAATTCATTAAGAAATAAAGAAAAAACGACATCTGTGGGGAGAGATATGATATTAAGCAAATTTAATTTTTTTCTCGAGAATCAAGCAAATACGAAAATAGTTTAGATGACCAAAAATATGTATTTGTACTTGCTTAATCCAAGTTTGATATAAAACTTTTAGAAAAGTCAATCGCTTAGGACGACACTGGTTTAGGTAAATTTAATCAAATTTAATCTTATAACGCCCATTAAATCTACAAAAAATATTGCAAAATTTTAATAAAATCAAATGAGAGATATTAAATATATTACCTTTTTTGTTTTAAGTTTAACACTCTGTATCTGGAAAACAATGCATTTACTACCCCTGTATATATAGTTTTTCTTTACATTATGTAATGCAGAATCTGCCCCTAAATACAACATTTTGTAACACCCTTTAGAAACAAAATCCCGTAAGAGGAAGACAGAAGAAATGACCAATTTGTAAGAAACCAATCGTGGCACATTGGTACATCACTTCCGACTTATGGCACAATAAGTGGCACTTATTCACAAGGTTTAGGACCAGAAAAAAGATGACTTAGAAAGAAAAAAATATATAACCTCGGGAGTAACATGACCAATAATTTATTCCATATTGATAATAAAAATTGTATTGTATGAAAAAATATATATATTTTTTTCCAATAAATCCTAAATACTAATTTTTTAATCGATTAAAAAATGGTTATCAATTCGTCCCGTATGTTTTTGTAGCAATACTTGTAGCAATAATTGTAACAATAATTTAAAAAATTAAATAAATATAAAAATATATATTAAATTTTTTTTGCAAAATAGAAAAACAATCAAAAGAAAAACTATTTTTATAGCAGCTGCATAAAATAAATTTACATAAAATATTTAAAGATAATTAGGTTTTTAGGCGAATAAACTGAACATGGCAAAAGGCTACACACAAATAACATATATAATAATAAACAGAAATATTAGCAATAAGTTGAAATTAAAATGTTTGATTATATCTATTAAAAATATTTTAAATATGTTCATTTTAAGAACTAAAAATTAAAATAATAATATTAATAAAATAACAAAACATATTTAGGTTAAATAAATTTTAAATTTATATTATCTTTGTTTACGGAGTCTTCTCTTTATTTGTATAATTAACATCTAAATGTTATAATGGAATACCATTTAACAACTCGGCACCCACAGTAACAAGTACTTGGGTTTCATGTAAGCCTTAATTAAAGACTTTGGGGCAAAAACGGACAAGTTCATTTTTTGGCAAAAATATCTTTTACGAAATCGTATGCCCTAAAGAAATTCGCATAGACTGGTGCAAAAATCGTACAGTCCAAAGCACATTAACGTCTAAATAACAATTTTGCACATTGCCAACGACGTATTTTTTAGCAAAAAGCAGACAATTCTGGATTTTTTGATTAAGGCCTCCAAAATGAAATTTTGACTTGTCCGTTTTTTTACTTTTGTATTAAAAAAATGTTTGCCAGAAGTATTCTTTTGGTATATCAAAGTTATTTGTAGCTGATAAAAAATGTGTGCAAAGGTTTATTTATTTATGTCAAATGGGGTATTAATACTTTGCAGTTTTCACTTCAAAAGCTACTCTTGTGTACTTTAAACTGTTTAACTAACACCAATGTTACTATCTGCCCAAGTGCTAGTAACTGCAGCAATAAATCAGAGACTATAACAGAGCTAACCAAAGCAACGCAACGCTTCAAACAATTAGAGTAATGCTTCATCTAAAAAAGCCTTTTCATAATGCTTCTGGCTGCGGACACATTAACTTTTCTTAAAATAGAGTTAAATGAGTGGTAAAGAACTATTATAAAAATGTACTAACAACTATGTAGACTTAATTTTATGCAATAACCCTTCTATAAATAAGACACATTAATGATTCTTTTCGTTTAATTTAATATTGCTTTCTTTTTTTTTCGTTTTACAAGACGGACTATATATAGGACATTAGGTATATACAAGGATATCTATTTACAGTGTACGATAAGCTACAAAACATTTCACATGCACACCAATGTCGCATTTTCTGCATCGTGTGGTGGTTTTGTCATGACAATAAGCACATCTGGTTTGTTTTCCTTGTGGAATTACTAAATGGTCCAAACGATCGTATCTGAAATTAGCTACGTTACGTGACCGTCCTTTTGGTAAACAAAAGCTTTTTTATTTTGTTCTAAAATGGTTGTAGCCACACTTCTTCTGAATGCTAACTGATCCATATGATTTCCTCTATTTTTGTATACATACCAAGCATTTAACAAAGCCATATCTATACAATGCGAAATCAATGAAAAATACCATTTTTTACCACGTACTTGCACTTGTACTGAGCTATATTTTGGTCCGATCTGTCGACACCGCCCATATTCTTATTATACTGTTTGACAACTTGGGGCTGATCTACGTACACGAATTTTTTTAAATGATTTTTGCAAATCATCTTCTGAGCTCCAAACATCTTATTTCTTTCTTTTATTTTCCTGTAATTTTACAGGCAATTCATTTTTTATATTTATCTCAACCTCAGTTTGCATAAGGCTCGCTGGCAAATTATTGATATCTACCTGATCCTCATCACCCGAATCCTCAACTGTTACATTACCGCATGCATTAACAGGGGGTAGCAAAGTAATTGCCTCAGCCTCTATTTCGTCATCCTCAAGCATTGCTAATGCTTCATGAAAAGAAAACCCCTGAAATAAAGAGGTAACAGTAACTTATCTGACAAAATAAAGGATAAAAAGCAAATTTTAGCTTTATTAGGTAATGGTCAGGTTAGGTTAGATATGGTTAAGATATCAGTCAATTTGAACTAAAATTTGATATCGTATTGTATACTAACAATAACTTAGATAACGCCATAACGTGCCAATAGACGATATGTAACCTAAACCTAAATAAAAAATTGTATAGGTACCAATATTCCTATTGTACTAAATATAGGACGACTAAGTTTCATGCAAAATTATAAATCACTGGATAATAAGTATCATTTTTAATAGCAAAAATAAGCATACTGCATGTTTCTACAATAGGTTCTCACGAAAATCAAAACCACATTTTATTTTTTTAAAAGAAATTTGATGTTACCTTGCAAAACGCACTCCATATTCGGCCATTATCAAAATCGTCAGCAACAGCTAATTTTCGTACCCGATAAAATACCACTTATATTCACTAACACTCGTTACTCGTCAAGAATAAACGTTTAACTGACGCTTCAGGCAAAAAAGTAAAAGAAATTATATCTGCGGCGACAGGAATCGACAAGTTTAAACCGTACTACCTGTCGCTTCTGGAGCCGTTTTACATGTGAAAAATGTTCATGACATGCTTTGGTTATAGCTCGATTCAAATGCAAAAAATAATAAATGATTCATTTTAAATTGTTAAACTGTTCCTCAACGGTTGTTACAGAATAACGCGCCTAAAGAAAACAGTTACGGTATCCTTTCAAGCTGTTTAAGAGGAAAAATAAGGCAGCTTAGTCAATGCGGCTTACCGCCATTAACAGGTGTATGACAGGAGAACAGAAGCAATCAATTTATCTCTAGAGTCTATTTTTTTAGTTTAAATATATAGGTTACTTGGTGTTGTTCTTGTTCAAAAATTTTTGGTAAAATCAAGAAGGGTTAATCAGAATGAGTGCAGGATGTAGATCCAGACTAGGAACTGGGATTGCTGGCCGCCGCATTCCCCTAGTGCGCCTGGCCAGCTGCAGCAGCAGATTAGAGACTCTAGAAATAAAGCTAAACCAAAGCGTAACTGGCGCTGAAACAATTAAAGTAATGCTTCATCCAGAAACAAGCCTTTTCAATAATGCTTCTAGTTGCGAGACACATTAACTTTTTTAAATGAGTTAAAGTGAGTGGTGAAGAACTATTAGCAAAAATATACTAACGACTATATAAACTTCTTACCTTTTCAATAGGACACCCCCTTTAATCGCTTCTGAGCCGTTTGTATATGTAAAAATGTCTCATAACAAGTTCTTTGTAGGCTCAGTTTAAATGTAAAAATAATAAATGACTCATTTTAAATTGTAAAACTGTTCCTTAACGGTTTTTACAAAATACCCACATAAAGAAGCACTTACGGTATCGTTTCAGGCTGTTTAAGAGGATAAAAAAATAACTTAGTCACTACGCTTACCGTCATTTACAAATTATGAGCAGAACAAAGAAATAAAATAATCTCAAAGTCTATTTTTTTAGTTTGAAATATGTAATTTATAGTGTTTTTGTTCAAAAATTTTTAGTAAAATCAAGGGTTATTCTAGAATGAGCGCGGGATGTAGATCCAGATCCAGATTAAAAATGTGGCCACCATATTCTCCCTAGCGTCTACAGCAAGAAAAAAAGCATCGTTTCAGGCTGTTTAAGAGGATAAAAATAACTTAGTCACTACGCTTACCGTCATTTACAAATTATGAGCAGAACAAAGCAATAAAATAATCTCAAAGTCTATTTTTTTGAGTTTAAATATGTAATTATAGTGTTTTTGTTCAACATTTTTAGTAAAATCAAGGGTTATTCAGAATGAGCGCGGGATGTAGATCCAGATCCAGATTAAAATGTGGCCACCATATTCCCCTAGCGTCTACAGCAAGAAAAAAAGCTGCAGACGCAAACGAAGTCGCAGAAGGAAATAACGAAGGAGAAGATCCTGCCGTCCTCGTAGAAGACGTTCATGCAGACCTCGCAAAAAGACAAATAACCCTTTTCAAAATTATTTGAGAGTGTTCAGGAAAAAACATTACGGTTGACCACAATGTAAAATCGCCATTGAAGAAGCAAAATGCTGGTGTAAGATGGGAAATCACGAAAGTAATATAACTCATGAAAGGCAATGATAAACTACCAATTGCTTATTGTAATGCATAAAAGTAGAAATAAAGACTTATCACTGAAGTTATCATAAATACGATTGGTGATTTTAATGATGATTAACGTAACCCTAGTACGCCTATGTTCCTAAACGATAGATTTTTGCCGTTTAAAATATGTAAACAGAGGTACGATTCAAATTGAAATTGTTAACGAAAAAAGCATGCCACAGGCAAAAATAACCAGTGAAGTAAAGTGTTCGTGTTGTTCGGTACAATATTCAATAAATCGCTTTAAAGACACTGGTACTCATCAAAATAAACCAAAAACAGACCGTACAAAAAATAGCTTTAGAACGAAAAGATCAAATTATTTATTAAGTATTACCTAAACTATCAAAAACTTATCATTTTTAGAGCTCGCTGCAATTTTAATAAAGGGCGACTATGTAAACTTCTTACCTTTTAAATAAGACACCCTTTAATCGCTTCTAGAGCCGTTTTACATGTGAAAAAATGTTCATAACAAGTTCTTTGTAGGCTCGGTTTAACTAACCTGAACTAACCAGAACAAACCAAATAAAATAATCTCAAAGTCTAGTTTTTTGAGTTTAAATATGTAATTATAGTGTTTTTGTTCAAAATTTTTAGTAAAATCAAGGGTTATTCAGAATGAGCGCGGGATGTAGATCCAGATCCAGATTAAAATGTGGCCACCATATTCCCCCTAGCGTCTACAGCAAGAAAAAAGCTGCAGACGCAAACGAAGTCGCAGAAGGAAATCACGAAGGAGAAGATCCTGCCGTCCTCGTAGAAGACGTTCATGCAGACCTCGCAAAAAGACAAATAACCCTTTTCAAAATTATTTGAGAGTGTTCAGGAAAAAACATTACGGTTGACCACAATGTAAAATCGCCATTGAAGAAGCAAAATGCTGGTGTAAGATGGGAAATCACGAAAGTAATATAACTCATGAAAGGCAAAAGGCAATAAACTACCAATTGCTTATTGTAATGCATAAAAGTAGAAATAAAGACTTATCACTAAAGTTATCATAAATACGATGGGCGATTTTAATGATGATTAACGTAACCCTAGTACGCCTATGTTCCTAAACGATAGATTTTTGCCGTTTAAAATATATAAACAGAGGTACGATTTAAATTGAAATTGTTAATGAAAAAAGCATGCCACAGGCAAAAATAGCCAGTAAAGTAAAGTGTTTGTGTTGTTCGAGACAATATTCAATAAATCGCTTTAAAGACACTGGTACTCAATAAAAGATACCAAAAACAGACCGTACAAAAAATAGCTTTAGAACGAAAAGATCAATTAATTTATTAAGTATTACCTAAACTATCGAAAACTTATCATATTTAGAGCTCGCTGCAATTTTATTAAAGGGTAAAGGAAAGAAGAAGAAAAAGCTTTTGCTAAACAATAAGAATATTCGCATAAATCCAGCTTTTAAGTATAGATAATCATTTATATTCCCCCTAGCGTCTACAGCAAGAAAAAAGCTGCAGACGCAAACGAAGTCGCAGGAGCAAATCCTGAAGGATAAGTTCCTGCCGCCCTCGTAGAAGGCGTTCACGCCGTAGGCGTTTATGCAGACCTCGCAAAAAACAAATAACCCTTTTCAAAATTATTTGAGAGTGTTCAGGAAGAAACATTACGGTTGACCACAATGTAAAATCACATTAAAGAAGCAAAATGCTGGTGTAAGATGGAAAATCACGAAAGTAATATAACTCATAAAAGGCAATGTACTACTAATTTCTTATTGTAATGCATAAAAGTAGAAATAAAGACTTATCACTGAAGTTATCATAAATACGATTGGTGATTTTAATGATGATTAACGTAACCCTAGTACGCCTATGTTCCTAAACGATAGATTTTTGCCGTTTAAAATATGTAAACAGAGGTACGATTCAAATTGAAATTGTTAACGAAAAAGCATGCCACAGGCAAAAATAGCCAGTGAAGTAAAGTGTTCGTGTTGTTCGGTACAATATTCAATAAATCGCTTTAAAGACACTGGTACTCATCAAAATAAACCAAAAACAGACCGTACAAAAAATAGCTTTAGAACGAAAAGATCAAATTATTTATTAAGTATTACCTAAACTATCAAAAACTTATCATTTTTAGAGCTCGCTGCAATTTTAATAAAGGGCGACTATGTAAACTTCTTACCTTTTTAAATAAGACACCCTTTAATCGCTTCTAGAGCCGTTTTACATGTGAAAAATGTTCATAACAAGTTCTTTGTAGGCTCGGTTTAAATGCAAAAATAATAAATGACTCAGTTTAAATTGTAAAACTGTTCCATAACGGTTGTTACAAAATATTCGCATAAAGAAACACTTACGGTATCCTTTCAGGCTGTTTAAGAGGATAAAAAATAACTTAGTTACTACGCTTACCGTCATTTACAAATTATGAGCAGAACAAAGCAATAAAATAATCTCAAAGTCTATTTTTTTGAGTTTAAATATGTAATTATAGTGTTTTTGTTCAAAATTTTTAGTAAAATCAAGGGTTATTCAGAATGAGCGCGGGATGTAGATCCAGATCCAGATTAAAATGTGGCCACCATATTCCCCTAGCGTCTACAGCAAGAAAAAAGCTGCAGACGCAAACGAAGTCGCAGAAGGAAATAACGAAGGAGAAGATCCTGCCGTCCTCGTAGAAGACGTTCATGCAGACCTCGCAAAAAGACAAATAACCCTTTTCAAAATTATTTGAGAGTGTTCAGGAAAAAACATTACGGTTGACCACAATGTAAAATCGCCATTGAAGAAGCAAAATGCTGGTGTAAGATGGGAAATCACGAAAGTAATATAACTCATGAAAGGCAAAAGGAAATAAACTACCAATTGCTTATTGTAATGCATAAAAGTAGAAATGAAGACTTATCACTAAAGTTATCATAAATACGATGGGCGATTTTAATGATGATTAACGTAACCCTAGTACGCCTATGTTCCTAAACGATAGATTTTTGCCGTTTAAAATATATAAACAGAGGTACGATTTAAATTGAAATTGTTAATGAAAAAAGCATGCCACAGGCAAAAATAGCCAGTAAAGTAAAGTGTTTGTGTTGTTCGAGACAATATTCAATAAATCGCTTTAAAGACACTGGTACTCAATAAAAGATACCAAAAACAGACCGTACAAAAAATAGCTTTAGAACGAAAAGATCAATTAATTTATTAAGTATTACCTAAACTATCGAAAACTTATCATATTTAGAGCTCGCTGCAATTTTATTAAAGGGTAAAGGAAAGAAGAAGAAAAAGCTTTTGCCAAACAATAAGAATATTCGCATAAATCGAGCTTTTAAGTATAGATAATCATTTATATTCCCCTAGCGTCTAAGCAAGAAAAAAGCTGCAGACGCAAACGAAGTCGCAGGAGCAAATCCTGAAGGATAAGTTCCTGCCGCCCTCGTAGAAGGCGTTCACGCCGCGCCGTAGGCGTTTATGCAGACCTCGCAAAAAACAAATAACCCTTTTCAAAATTATTTGAGAGTGTTCAGGAAGAAACATTACGGTTGACCACAATGTAAAATCACATTAAAGAAGCAAAATGCTGGTGTAAGATGGGAAATCACGAAAGTAATATAACTCATAAAAGGCAATGTACTACTAATTTCTTATTGTAATGCATAAAAGTAGAAATAAAGACTTATCACTGAAGTTATCATAAATACGATTGGTGATTTTAATGATGATTAACGTAACCCTAGTACGCCTATGTTCCTAAACGATAGATTTTTGCCGTTTAAAATATGTAAACAGAGGTACGATTCAAATTGAAATTGTTAACGAAAAAAGCATGCCACAGGCAAAAATAGCCAGTGAAGTAAAGTGTTCGTGTTGTTCGGTACAATATTCAATAAATCGCTTTAAAGACACTGGTACTCATCAAAATAAACCAAAAACAGACCGTACAAAAAATAGCTTTAGAACGAAAAGATCAAATTATTTATTAAGTATTACCTAAACTATCAAAAACTTATCATTTTTAGAGCTCGCTGCAATTTTAATAAAGGGCGACTATGTAAACTTCTTACCTTTTTAAATAAGACACCCTTTAATCGCTTCTAGAGCCGTTTTACATGTGAAAAAATGTTCATAACAAGTTCTTTGTAGGCTCGGTTTAACTAACCTGAACTAACCAGAACAAAGCAATAAAATAATCTCAAAGTCTATTTTTTTGAGTTTAAATATGTAATTATAGTGTTTTTGTTCAAAATTTTTAGTAAAATCAAGGGTTATTCAGAATGAGCGCGGGATGTAGATCCAGATCCAGATTAAAATGTGGCCACCATATTCCCCCTAGCGTCTACAGCAAGAAAAAAGCTGCAGACGCAAACGAAGTCGCAGAAGGAAATAACGAAGGAGAAGATCCTGCCGTCCTCGTAGAAGACGTTCATGCAGACCTCGCAAAAAGACAAATAACCCTTTTCAAAATTATTTGAGAGTGTTCAGGAAAAAACATTACGGTTGACCACAATGTAAAATCGCCATTGAAGAAGCAAAATGCTGGTGTAAGATGGGAAATCACGAAAGTAATATAACTCATGAAAGGCAATAGGAATAAACTACCAATTGCTTATTGTAATGCATAAAAGTAGAAATAAAGACTTATCACTAAAGTTATCATAAATACGATGGGCGATTTTAATGATGATTAACGTAACCCTAGTACGCCTATGTTCCTAAACGATAGATTTTTGCCGTTTAAAATATATAAACAGAGGTACGATTCAAATTGAAATTGTTAATGAAAAAAGCATGCCACAGGCAAAAATAGCCAGTGAAGTAAAGTGTTTGTGTTGTTCGGGACAATATTCAATAAATCGCTTTAAAGACACTGGTACTCAATAAAATATACCAAAAACAGACCGTACAAAAAATAGCTTTAGAACGAAAAGATCAATTAATTTATTAAGTATTACCTAAACTATCGAAAACTTATCATATTTAGAGCTCGCTGCAATTTTATTAAAGGGTAAAGGAAAGAAGAAGAAAAAGCTTTTGCCAAACAATAAGAATATTCGCATAAATCCAGCTTTTAAGTATAGATAATCATTTATATTCCCCTAGCGTCTACAGCAAGAAAAAAAGCTGCAGACGCAAACGAAGTCGCAGGAGAAAATCCTGAAGGATAAGTTCCTGCCGCCCTCGTAGAAGGCGTTCACGCCGTAGGCGTTTATGCAGACCTCGCAAAAAACAAATAACCCTTTTCAAAATTATTTGAGAGTGTTCAGGAAGAAACATTACGGTTGACCACAATGTAAAATCACATTAAAGAAGCAAAATGCTGGTGTAAGATGGAAAATCACGAAAGTAATATAACTCATAAAAGGCAATGTACTACTAATTTCTTATTGTAATGCATAAAAGTAGAAATAAAGACTTATCACTGAAGTTATCATAAATACGATTGGTGATTTTAATGATGATTAACGTAACCCTAGTACGCCTATGTTCCTAAACGATAGATTTTTGCCGTTTAAAATATGTAAACAGAGGTACGATTCAAATTGAAATTGTTAACGAAAAAGCATGCCACAGGCAAAAATAGCCAGTGAAGTAAAGTGTTCGTGTTGTTCGGTACAATATTCAATAAATCGCTTTAAAGACACTGGTACTCATCAAAATAAACCAAAAACAGACCGTACAAAAAATAGCTTTAGAACGAAAAGATCAAATTATTTATTAAGTATTACCTAAACTATCAAAAACTTATCATTTTTAGAGCTCGCTGCAATTTTAATAAAGGGCGACTATGTAAACTTCTTACCTTTTTAAATAAGACACCCTTTAATCGCTTCTAGAGCCGTTTTACATGTGAAAAAATGTTCATAACAAGTTCTTTGTAGGCTCGGTTTAAATGCAAAAATAATAAATGACTCAGTTTAAATTGTAAAACTGTTCCATAACGGTTGTTACAAAATATTCGCATAAAGAAACACTTACGGTATCCTTTCAGGCTGTTTAAGAGGATAAAAAATAACTTAGTTACTACGCTTACCGTCATTTACAAATTATGAGCAGAACAAAGCAATAAAATAATCTCAAAGTCTGTTTTTTTGAGTTTAAATATGTAATTATAGTGTTTTTGTTCAAAATTTTTAGTAAAATCAAGGGTTCTTCAGAATGAGCGCGGGATGTAGATCCAGATCCAGATTAAAATGTGGCCACCATATTCCCCTAGCGTCTACAGCAAGAAAAAAGCTGCAGACGCAAACGAAGTCGCAGAAGGAAATAACGAAGGAGAAGATCCTGCCGTCCTCGTAGAAGACGTTCATGCAGACCTCGCAAAAGACAAATAACCCTTTTCAAAATTATTTGAGAGTGTTCAGGAAAAAACATTACGGTTGACCACAATGTAAAATCGCCATTGAAGAAGCAAAATGCTGGTGTAAGATGGGGAATCACGAAAGTAATATAACTCATGAAAGGCAAAAGGAAATAAACTACCAATTGCTTATTGTAATGCATAAAAGTAGAAATGAACACTTATCACTAAAGTTATCATAAATACGATGGGCGATTTTAATGATGATTAAAGTAACCCTAGTACGCCTATGTTCCTAAACGATAGATTTTTGCCTTTTAAAATATATAAACAGAGGTACGATTTAAATTGAAATTGTTAATGAAAAAAGCATGCCACAGGCAAAAATAGCCAGTAAAGTAAAGTGTTTGTGTTGTTTGAGACAATATTCAATAAATCGCTTTAAAGACACTGGTACTCAATAAAAGATACCAAAAACAGACCGTACAAAAAATAGCTTAAGAACGAAAAGATCAATTAATTTATTAAGTATTACCCAAACTATCGAAAACTTATCATATTTAGAGCTCGCTGCAATTTTAGTTAAGGGTAAAGGAAAGAAGAAGAAAAAGCTTTTGCCAAACAATAAGAATATTCGCATAAATCCAGCTTTTAAGTATAGATAATCATTTATATTCCCCTAGCGTCTAAACAAGAAAAAAAGCTGCAGACGCAAACGAAGTCGCAGGAGCAAATCCTGAAGGATAAGTTCCTGCCGCCCTCGTAGAAGGCGTTCACGCCGGCGCCGTAGGCGTTTATGCAGACCTCGCAAAAAACAAATAACCCTTTTCAAAATTATCTGAGAGTGTTCAGGAAGAAACATTGCGGTTGACCACAATGTAAAATCACATTAAAGAAGCAAAATGCTGGTGTAAGATGGGAAATCACGAGTGTAATATAACTCATAAAAGGCAATGTACTACTAATTTCTTATTGTAATGCATAAAAGTAGAAATAAGGACTTATCACTGAAGTTATCATAAATACGATTGGTGATTTTAATGATGATTAACGTAACCCTAGTACGCCTATGTTCCTAAACGATAGATTTTTGCCGTTTAAAATATGTAAACAGAGGTACGATTCAAATTGAAATTGTTAACGAAAAAGCATGCCACAGGCCAAAATAGCCAGTAAAGTAAAGTGTTCGTGTTGTTCGGTACAATATTCAATAAATCGCTTTAAAGACACTGGTACTCATCAAAATAAACCAAAAACAGACCGTACAAAAAATAGCTTTAGAACGAAAAGATCAAATTATTTATTAAGTATTACCTAAACTATCAAAAACTTATCATTTTTAGAGCTCGCTGCAATTTTAATAAAGGGCGACTATGTAAACTTCTTACCTTTTTAAATAAGACACCCTTTAATAGCTTCTAGAGCCGTTTTACATTTTTTTTTATCTCTGGACAAACCACGAAGGCTAAAAGCCTAAATACTAACGTACCGTGGGTGTCTTAAGCGAGGTGAGAAGGAGTTTGTTGACATGGGACTTAAATACTTGAAGATTTGGGGGAAGGGAAAGACCTCCGCGGGCAGCAGGTTCCACAACCATGTGTACATGTGAAAAAATGTTCATAACAAGTTCTTTGTAGGCTCGGTTTAAATGCAAAAATAACAAATGACTCATTTTAAATTGTAAAACTGTTCCTTAACGGTTGTTACAAAATACCCGCATAAAGAAACACTTCTATCGTTTCAGGCTGTTTAAGAGGATAAAAAAATAACTTAGTCACTACGCTTACCGTCATTTACAAATTATGAGCAGAACAAAGAAATAAAATAATCTCAAAGTCTATTTTTTTAGTTTAAATATGTAATTATAGTGTTTTTGTTCAAAATTTTTAGTAAAATCAAGGGTTATTCAGAATGAGCGCGGGATGTAGATCCAGATCCAGATTAAAATGTGGCCACCATATTCCCCCTAGCGTCTACAGCAAGAAAAAAGCTGCAGACGCAAACGAAGTCGCAGAAGGAAATAACGAAGGAGAAGATCCTGCCGTCCTCGTAGAAGACGTTCATGCAGACCTCGCAAAAAGACAAATAACCCTTTTCAAAATTATTTGAGAGTGTTCAGGAAAAAACATTACGGTTGACCACAATGTAAAATCGCCATTGAAGAAGCAAAATGCTGGTGTAAGATGGAGAAATCACGAAAGTAATATAACTCATGAAAGGCAAAAGGAAATAAACTACCAATTGCTTATTGTAATGCATAAAAGTAGAAATAAAGACTTATCACTAAAGTTATCATAAATACGATGGGCGATTTTAATGATGATTAACGTAACCCTAGTACGCCTATGTTCCTAAACGATAGATTTTTGCCGTTTAAAATATATAAACAGAGGTACGATTCAAATTGAAATTGTTAATGAAAAAAGCATGCCACAGGCAAAAATAGCCAGTGAAGTAAAGTGTTTGTGTTGTTTGGGACAATATTCAATAAATCGCTTTAAAGACACTGGTACTCAATAAAATATACCAAAAACAGACCGTACAAAAAATAGCTTTAGAACGAAAAGATCAATTAATTTATTAAGTATTACCTAAACTATCGAAAACTTATCATATTTAGAGCTCGCTGCAATTTTAGTTAAAGGGTAAAGGAAAGAAGAAGAAAAAGCTTTTGCCAAACAATAAGAATATTCGCATAAATCGAGCTTTTAAGTATAGATAATCATTTATATTCCCCCTAGCGTCTAAACAAGAAAAAAGCTGCAGACGCAAACGAAGTCGCAGGAGCAAATCCTGAAGGATAAGTTCCTGCCGCCCTCGTAGAAGGCGTTCACGCCGGCGCCGTAGGCGTTTATGCAGACCTCGCAAAAAACAAATAACCCTTTTCAAAATTATTTGAGAGTGTTCAGGAAGAAACATTACGGTTGACCACAATGTAAAATCACATTAAAGAAGCAAAATGCTGGTGTAAGATGGGAAATCACGAAAGTAATATAACTCATAAAAGGCAATATACTACTAATTTCTTATTGTAATGCATAAAAGTAGAAATAAAGACTTATCACTGAAGTTATCATAAATACGATTGGTGATTTTAATGATGATTAACGTAACCCTAGTACGCCTATGTTCCTAAACGATAGATTTTTGCCGTTTAAAATATGTAAACAGAGGTACGATTCAAATTGAAATTGTTAACGAAAAAAGCATGCCACAGGCAAAAATAGCCAGTAAAGTAAAGTGTTCGTGTTGTTCGGTACAATATTCAATAAATCGCTTTAAAGACACTGGTACTCATCAAAATAAACCAAAAACAGACCGTACAAAAAATAGCTTTAGAACGAAAAGATCAAATTATTTATTAAGTATTACCTAAACTATCAAAAACTTATCATTTTTAGAGCTCGCTGCAATTTTAATAAAGGGCGACTATGTAAACTTCTTACCTTTTTAAATAAGACACCCTTTAATAGCTTCTAGAGCCGTTTTACATTTTTTTTTATCTCTGGACAAACCACGAAGGCTAAAAGCCTAAATACTAACGTACCGTGGGTGTCTTAAGCGAGGTGAGAAGGAGTTTGTTGACATGGGACTTAAATACTTGAAGATTTGGGGGAAGGGAAAGACCTCCGCGGGCAGCAGGTTCCACAACCATGTGTACATGTGAAAAAATGTTCATAACAAGTTCTTTGTAGGCTCGGTTTAAATGCAAAAATAACAAATGACTCATTTTAAATTGTAAAACTGTTCCTTAACGGTTGTTACAAAATACCCGCATAAAGAAACACTTATCGTTTCAGGCTGTTTAAGAGGATAAAAAAATAACTTAGTCACTACGCTTACCGTCATTTACAAATTATGAGCAGAACAAAGAAATAAAATAATCTCAAAGTCTATTTTTTTAGTTTAAATATGTAATTATAGTGTTTTTGTTCAAAATTTTTAGTAAAATCAAGGGTTATTCAGAATGAGCGCGGGATGTAGATCCAGATCCAGATTAAAATGTGGCCACCATATTCCCCCAGCGTCTACAGCAAGAAAAAAGCTGCAGACGCAAACGAAGTCGCAGAAGGAAATCACGAAGGAGAAGATCCTGCCGTCCTCGTAGAAGACGTTCATGCAGACCTCGCAAAAAGACAAATAACCCTTTTCAAAATTATTTGAGAGTGTTCAGGAAAAAACATTACGGTTGACCACAATGTAAAATCGCCATTGAAGAAGCAAAATGCTGGTGTAAGATGGAAAAATCACGAAAGTAATATAACTCATGAAAGGCAAAAGGCAATATACTACCAATTGCTTATTGTAATGCATAAAAGTAGAAATAAAGACTTATCACTAAAGTTATCATAAATACGATGGGCGATTTTAATGATGATTAACGTAACCCTAGTACGCCTATGTTCCTAAACGATAGATTTTTGCCTTTTAAAATATATAAACAGAGGTACGATTCAAATTGAAATTGTTAATGAAAAAGCATGCCGCAGGCAAAAATAGCCAGTGAAGTAAATTGTTTGTGTTGTTTGGGACAATATTCAATAAATCGCTTTAAAGACACTGGTACTCAATAAAATATACCAAAAACAGACCATACAAAAAATAGCTTTAGAACGAAAAGATCAATTAATTTATTAAGTATTACCTAAACTATCGAAAACTTATCATATTTAGAGCTCGCTGCAATTTTATTAAAGGGTAAAGGAAAGAAGAAGAAAAAGCTTTTGCTAAACAATAAGAATATTCGCATACATCGAGCTTTTAAGTATAGAGAATCATTTATATTCCTCCTAGCGTCTACAGCAAGAAAAAAAGCTGCAGACGCAAACGAAGTCGCAGGAGAAAATTCTGAAGGATAAGTTCCTGCCGCCCTCGTAGAAGGCGTTCACGCCGTAGGCGTTTATGCAGACCTTGCAAAAAAAAATAACCCTTATCAAAATTATTTGAGAGTGTTCAGGAAGAAACATTACGGTTGACCACAATGTAAAATCACATTAAAGAAGCAAAATGCTGGTGTAAGGTGGGAAATCACGAAAGTAATATAACTCATAAAAGGCAATATACTACTAATTTCTTATTGTAATGCATAAAAGTAGAAATAAAGACTTATCACTGAAGTTATCATAAATACGATTGGTGATTTTAATGATGATTAACGTAACCCTAGTACGCCTATGTCCCTAAACGATAGATTTTTGCCGTTTAAAATATTTAAACATAGGTACGATTCAAATTGAAATTGTTAACGAAAAAAGCATGCCATAGGAAAAAATAGCCAGTGAAGTAAAGTGTTCGTGTTGTTCGGTACAATATTTAATAAATCGCTTTAAAGACACTGGTACTCATCAAAATAAACCAAAAACAGACCGTACAAAAAATGTATGGAATCAATTTCATATTATTTTGGCAATTAAAATGCGTAAGATATGAAATAATTACTTCTCTTAGTGTCATCAAAATTGATAATATCAGATGGAAATCCTGTGAGACGAGGATTAAAAATTCCCAGATTATAAAAAAACAATAGAGACTATAATGAATAAAATTATTTTCAGGGTTAACACGAAAAGAAGAAGAATACTTAGCGAAGAAGCAATTGTTATAAATAAAATAAATATAGAATCTTAGATATGTATGTAACTAAACATGGAGTTTATCACTACTAAAAATGATACATTATTTATTAAAAGTTGATATGTCTATTTAGGTAAACAATAAATTGTGGTTGACTCTAAGGGAGGTGCGGGCTTAAAAATTCCGAAATTTTCTGGACAGATCTAACTTTAGTTTCACCAATCTTGTTTAAGGTCTTACGAATTTTAGTCTTATAATATAAAAGCATTTATTAAGTAAATTTATTTAATTTTCCATTTATCTAAATCCTAAAATTTAAAAGTGACTTAGAAATCAAGACCAATGCACGATTTAACATAAATGTGGTTATGTAATGATTTAATTTAAGCGAAAATACCTTTTAATTTTTATAAATTTTGATAAGCATGTACGGAGTACTTTTTGGGGTCTTGCAAAAGCTTAAAACAATGCAGATGCAAGCACAACTTGTTGCTTTTAAAACGAAAAATAGAACTATTTAGAGTATCCTTTAAAATAGTTAATAAATTAACAAATTCAAAAATTCTGTGGTGGTAAAGAACTATTATAAAAATGTACTAACTACTATGCATACTCGTTACCTTTTTAAATAAGACACCTTTTAATCACTTCTAGAGCCATTTTACATGTGAAAAAATGTTCATAGTAGGCTCGGTTTAAATGGAAAAATAATAAATGACTCATTTTTAATTGTAGAACAGTTCCTTAAGGGTTGTTACAAAATAACCGCATAAAGAAACACTTACGGTATCGTTTCAGGCTGTTTAAGAGGATTAAAAAATAGCTTAGTCACTATGCTTACCGTCATTTACAAAATATGAGCAGAACAAAGCAATAAAATAATCTTAAAGTCTATTTTTTTAGTTTAAATATGTAATTGCAGTGTTTTTGTTCAAAATATTTAGTAAAATTAAGAGTTCATCAGAATGAGCGCGGGATGTAGATCCAGATCCAGATTAGGATGTGGCCGCCATATTGCCCCTAGTGCTAGTAACTGCAGCAATAAATCAGAGGCTCTAGTAGAGCAAACCAAAGCAACGCTTCAAAGAATTAGGGTACTGCTTCATCCAAAACAAGCCTTTTTCATAATGCTTCTGGTTGCAGACACATTAACTTTTATTAAAATGAAATTAAAGTGAGTGGTAAAGAACTATTATAAAACTGTACTACTACGTTACCTTTTTAAATAAGACACCTTTTAATCGTTTCTAGAGCCGTTTTACATGTGAAAAAATGTTCATAACAAGTTCTTTGTAGGCTCGGTTTAAATGCAAAAATAATAAATGACTCATTTTAAATTGTAGAACTGTTCCTTAACGGTTGTTACAAAATAACCGCATAAAGAAACACTTAACGGAATCGTTTCAGGCTGTTTAAGAGGATTAAGAAATGAGCTTAGTCAGTATGCTTACCGTCATTTACAAATTATGAGCAGAACAAAGCAATAAAATAATCTGTCAAAGTCTATTTTTATTAAGTTTAATATATGTAATTGCAGTGTTTTTGTTCAAAATATTTAGTAAAATCAAGGGTTCATCAGAATGAGCGCGGGATGTAGATCCAGATCCAGATTAGGATGTGGCCGCCATATTGCCCCTAGTGCTAGTAACTGCAGCAATAAATCAGAGGCTCTAGTAGAGCAAACCAAAGCAACGCTTCAAAGAATTAGGGTACTGCTTCATCCAAAACAAGCCTTTTTCATAATGCTTCTGGTTGCAGACACATTAACTTTTATTAAAATGAAATTAAAGTGAGTGGTAAAGAACTATTATAAAACTGTACTACTACGTTACCTTTTTAAATAAGACACCTTTTAATCGTTTCTAGAGCCGTTTTACATGTGAAAAAATGTTCATAACAAGTTCTTTGTAGGCTCGGTTTAAATGCAAAAATAATAAATGACTCATTTTAAATTGTATAACTGTTCCTTAACGGTTGTTACAAAATAACCGCATAAAGAAACACTTAACGGAATCGTTTTAGGCTGTTTAAGAGGATAAGAAATGACTTAGTCAGTATGCTTACCGTCATTTACAAATTATGAGCAGAACAAAGCAATAAAATATTGTCAAAGTATTTTTTATTAAGTTTAATAATGTAATTGTAGTGTTTTTGTTCAAAATTTTTAGTAAAATCAAGGGTTAATCAGAATAAGCTCGGGATGTAGATCCAAATTCAGATTGGAATGTGGCCACCATATTCCCCCTAGTGTCTACAGCAAGAAAAAAAGCTGCAGGAGCAAACGAAGTCGCAGAGGGAAATCACGAAGGAGAAGATCCTGCACACCTCGCAAAAAGACAAATAACCCTTTTCAAAATTATTTGAGAGTGTTCAGGAAGAAACATTACGGTTGACCACAATGTAAAATCGCCAGTAAAGAAACAAAATGCTGGTGTAAGATGAGAAATCACGAAAGTAATATAACTTATAAAAGGCAATGTACTACTAATTTCTTATTGTTATGCATAAAAGTAAAAATAAAGACTTATCACTGAAGTTATCATAAATACAATGGGTTATTTTAATAATTATTAACGTAACCCTAGTACGCCTATGTTCCTAAACGATAGGTTTTTGCAGTTTAAAATATGTAAACAGAGGTACGATTCAAATTGAAATTGTTAACAAAAAAGCATGCCACAGGCAAAAATAGCTAGTGAAGTAAAGTGTTCGTGTTGTTCGGGACAATATTGGGTATAATTGTATTATTATTGTAATAATAATTGTATTACGTATTATTTTAAAATTTCAAGCTGTAGAATTTATGGTATCTTTTGAAATCATGATTTCTAAAAAGACAAATAAGAAAAAATAGGCTAAAACGTCTTATCAAATTAAAATTAATAGAACTGCTACCTAAATTATCACAAATAAATACAATGATGCAAATGTTCAATTATTATTAGGTTCATTTTAGTAAACGATAGAATTTCTCAGGGGATTATTTTTAATTTTTTAAATTATTATGTTTAGCTTGCAAGAAACCGATCGGAAAACAATAATTTCCTTTATATTTAAATAACGTTTTATTAATTTAAAAAGTAGTTATAAATAAAAAATCTAATTAGTGGGAAGAATGCCTAGCTAGTAAGGAACCAATCATGGTACATCGGTATCTTAGTCCTATCTAATGGTACAGTTTTACAATATTTTTCATAAAAAGAAGTTATAAATAATTCTTATAATTGTTTGTATAATGCGTTTTAAACTCCAAATAAAGATTTACTACAACTAAATTTGATGGAAGATTTACGTAAACGTATTACGTCCAGTCAAGTGAACGATAAACTGTTGCCGCCGTCAAGGAATGGTGAGAAAAAAATTGCAAGATTATTAGGAGCCAATGGTGATACATCGGTACCTTAGTCCTAACTAATGAAACAGCTTTAAGGCAATTTCGACTATTAAAAAAATTAGAAACAATACCACTACTTTTTTGTATAATGCCCAAAACTCATGACAAAAATTAACTACAATTAAATACGAAAAATAACTTATTTAAACGTTATCTCTGATCCAGTGAACGATAGACTGTTGCAACGGTCAAAGGGTAACAAGAGTTAAAAAATACTAAGATTGTTATGAACCAATGGTGGTATATTGTTACTCTAGTCCTAACTAATGGTATAGCTTCAAAGCATTTTTTAGCATAAAACCAAATTATAAATAATACAACTAATATTTTTTAGAATGCCTAAAACTTAAAACAAAAATTTACTACAATAAAATACGACAAAATTTAAGTTTAGTTCAGTGAACGTAGACTGCCTTCAAGGAGTAGTAAAAAAACATGCTAAGATTGTAAAGACAATCGTGGTACATTGTAACCTCAGTTCTAACTAATGGAACGACTTTCTATTTCTTAACATAAAACCAAAATTATAAATACTACCACTAACTTTTTGTGCCTAAATGCCTAAAACTCCAAAAATTTACTACAATAAAATACAATGGATGATTAACGTAAGCCTGTTACGTCCGATAAGAGGAAAAAATGTCCAGCTTGTCAGGAACCAATCGCGGTACATTGGTACCACAGTCCTAACTAATGATACAGCTTGCACCCATTTTTAACATAGAAGAAAAATTATAAATATTCCCAATAATTTTTTGTATTATGTCTTAAACTTCAAATAAAGATTTACTAAAATTATATACGATGGTTGATTTACGTAAACCTATAACGCCCAGTCAAGTGAAAGATAGACCGTTGCAGCTGTCAAGGGATGGTATGATAAGAACAAGCCAAGATTGCAAGGAACCAATCGCGGTACATTAGTACCTCAGTTTTAACTTATGGTAAATCTTAGTATTTTCTTACGTAAAACAAAAATTATAAATAATACTACTATTCTTTTGTAACCAATAGTGCAGCTATAAAACATTTTTTGACAGAAAATTAAAACAATAAATGTATTTAAATACCACCATATATTTTTTTTTTTTACTTTAGGCACTTAAATACCACAAACAATCATAACATAGCTAAAACATTTTTTTTTATTTAAATGTATTGTTATTGGCTTATTTTAGAGTGACCTCACTAAAAAAATTCGTACATTTTTTTGATTACCTTAGTAAAAGAAAATCGGTACCTACCTTGTATATGAAGAAAATCCAATTGGAGAAGCAAGAGAACGGCCCAAACTACAAGGAAGCCGCTAATTAATAGTGTGCCTTTACTTATTTTCATGGAGTACGAAAAAAGACTTAGTGAAAGAAGTGATTCTTATCAATAAAATAAATCTATAATCATAGGTGTTTTCCGGGTGTTTCTAACAGGTGGTTACCCCAATAATTTTTTATGTTTAAGAATAGAGAAATGTAATTTGGTATATTCATATTTGACATAAATATGGATTGGTTGATTTATTTACTTGTCTTCTATAACTTCTGGTTTGTTCGGAAATTACTGCTACTTTTAAATTTTAAATGGCACCGCCGGTATATCTTTGCCGCCGCCAGACATTGGGCCAACTACGGCAAACTTTAGCAAACACCATACGTATATGTGTGGACGGGTAGTTTGTCTACATTTGTCTTGATTGGCCGAACTTTTCTCGAGTCCGCTTGTTGTTAAATGGTTTGCTAAATGTTTCCACAAATAGTTCGGCCACAAGTTCGCATAATGTGTGGCGGCAGCATTATATTATTTTGATAGTATACCGGTTGAGCTAAATAATGTAACACATAGGCAATTGAGCAAAAAAAAAAAATTCATAAATACCGGCATGTAAACATGCGTGACTAACAGTGCTTGTTTTGTTATTTTATTACTGGCCGATATACCAAAACCTATTGCTTATGCAGTGAAACATTCTAAATACACTGACACCTCATATGCTATTTTTTGACATTTCTGCTGGCAAAAATTATGTTTTTAATTTTTTAATCTAGAGTACCATCGTTAGGCAAAAACGGTAATAAAGTCGCGTAGCCATGAAAATATGAAATAAATTATCCTTTGTTTTTGACGACCTCTTAGGGTAAAGTAAAAGTTAGCAAATTTTTATTTATGGTCATAACTATTTTTTTCAAATAAAAAGAGGGTGGCTTTTAGCAAATTCTAAAAAACATTTTATTCGGAATAATTTGGTACTATTTAGGCGAAATTTGGGCAACGCTTTTTTTTCAAAAATTATTTAATAAAATAAATCTAAATCATTGAGTACCCCAAATGATAATATATTAATTACAACATGAATAATTTATTAAGTGGATTGTAGAAAAAGTTTTTCTTTATTTAAATTACCGCCTATGTGGTACCAAATTATTTAAAATAAACATATCTTTTAGGATATGCTAACAAGCCACCCTTGTTTCATTTCAAAAAAAAAAAAAGAGTTGTGTACATAAATATGATTTTGCAGGTTTTACTTCGCCCTGAAAAAAACAAAAAAAGACTATTTGCTAAACAATTTGCTGCCAATTCAACCCTTGACTATCCCGTAAATCATCCAATTCCAGCTATTACCCCAGTTCCTCATAAAATGCCCGATATTATTTTTAAGGTGAAACACATTGAACCTATCCCTTCTTCTTTTAACACCAAGAAATCTTCTGGGCTGGACGGCATACCAGCAATCGTTTTAAAAAAATGTGCTCCAGAACTTGCACCAATCTTAACTCGGCTCTTTCGAATTTCTTACGACACAGGTATCTTTCCGGAGAGCTGGAAAGCTGCACGTGTTCAACCTATTCCCAAGAAAAGATCTAAATCTCTTCCATCTAACTATAGACCAATTTTAATTTTCTCAGTTCTTTGTAAAGTAATGGAAAAATTCATCAATTCACAAATTCCTAAGTATTTAGAAAAACACAAAATTTCGCATGACAGGCAGTATAGATTTCGCCACAAAAGATCTACAGCAGACCTTCTCTCCTTCGTATTACACTGCTGGAATAAGTCTCTTGAGTTTCTAGGTGAGTCCCAGATCGTTGCTCTTGATATATCCAAAGCTTTTGACCAGGTCTGGCATGCCGCACTTCTTAATAAACTTCCCTCCTGGTCTTTCAACTAAACTCTGTACTTGGCTCTCTAGTCATCTATCTGATCGACGTATGTCAGTTATTGTGGTGGGCCATTCTTCAAGCTTTCACCAAGGTAATGCTGGAGTGCCTTAGGGCTCAGTTCTGACACAGACATTGTTTCTTCTTCACATCAACGACCTTTTTTGTCCACAACTAATTTCATTCATAGTTTTGCCGACGATAGTACCCTTCACTCCAGTTTTCAGGCTCCTAAACCCATCACTAAACCTGATTTGAAAAACAAACGCAGAGCGATGCAGATATCTCTTTCACAGGATCTTAATTTAATATTGTATTGGGGCGCCAAAAATCTCGTCCATTTTAATGCATTCAAAACACAATCATGTTCCTTGTCGCGAAAAGAATCACCAAATACTTATCCTCTACTTATGAGCGGTCAAGTTTTACAGAGCAAGGACACCTTCAATCTTGTGGGCGCCACATTTGAAAGTAACCTTAACTGGCATAAACACATTGTATCTAAATCCACGGCAGCTACAAAAAAGCCTGGATTTTCTTTCAAGCCAAAAAGTATTTTTGCCCTTCTAATTTATACACTTTTTATGTGTCCCAAATCCGACCTCCCTTGGAATATTGTTCTCATGTCTGGGGCATGGCGTCCCCCACAACCCGAAGCATTCTTGATTTCATACAAAAATTTTTTTCATTAATGATCTTTCACTTACAGAAAGGCTTCCCTCCCTTGCCCATCGTCGAGCTGTGGGGGATTTATCGCTTTTTATAGGTACTTCCATGGCTTCTGCTCTGAAGAATTATCCAGTATAGTTTCTCGACTCACGGTTCCCACCAGAGAAACTCGTGGTGCCGCGCGTATGCATCCCTATACGGTCCAACTGGACAGGCCCCGAACTTCCCGCTTTGTTTATTCTTTTATCCCTAAAGTTTCTAGAATGTGGAACCTGCTGCCCGCGGAGGTCTTTCCTTCCCCCAATCTTCAAGTATTTAAGTCCCGTGTCAACAAACTCCCCCTTTCCTCGCTTAAGACACACACGGTACTTTAGTATTTAGGCTTTTAGCCTTTGTCCAAAGAAAAAAAGACATATATTAGTTTTCCATGACTACTTGGATGAAAATTAACCGTTTTTGCTTAATCACGGTAATATATATTAAAATAAAAAAATACAGCATTTTTGGTTGAAGCGAGAGTCATTAAAAAACAAGTGAATAGATTAACCAATCCTTAATTATATGAAATTTCGACATACCAAATTTTATTTTTCCATCTAAAAAGATAAGAAAGTTATAGGAAAAAACCTGTAGAAAACACCCAGTATGTAACCAAACGGGTAATTTTATAATTCATAAAATTTTAAATAAAAATATATTGCTTTAAAATAAAGTACTTAATAAAAAACAAACCATACAGTGCTAAAAAAATAATTTTACCCATTTTGTAAATATTTGGTCTTTTGATGCAATGAGAGTGTAAATTTAATTTAAAATAAAAATAATAATTTAAAAACTATATGGGATGCAAAAGTCTTCATAGAATTAAAATTAGTACAATGTTAGAGAAAATTGTTTTTAAAATTTCGACAAGTATAACTTTATTAATAACGTAGTTATTAATAAAGTAATTTATTAAGTAATTATAAAAATTTCCTGCGGGATTGCATTTCCTAGTTTGGAGGGGTAAGGGGGCGTACGAGTGTCTCGCTTATTTTGCCATTACAAAATAGAAAAGTTAGAATAAGGGTGGCAAGTAGCATGAATTAAAGACTCGCTCAAAAGTAAAAGCAAAGTTTAGGTAATTACACAAGTATCGGCCCTAGCTAATGAAAATGTGAAGCCAGAGATGCTTAATGGTAAGGACAAGGCACCAACACAGATAAACAGAATTTGGGTGATAACTTGATTAATTTTAACAAATATGCTTGCTGAATTTTGCACTAACTTATTATGTTTTATATCCTAAGATAATCGGCGTATGAAACTAGAGTGCTCTAGTGTCCCAAACGTGCAAATAAATCATGAGTCTTTTTATAAATTTTAGTAAGAAGGAATATATTGTTGTCTTGGGTGGGCTAGCCAGCGCACTTAAGGGTCTGAATGATATCCTTTGTTACTTTTAAAGAATTAAATCGGGTTTTAAAAACACAAATTTTTTATTGTGTTCTTCACTTAATAGGAAGTCAATTTTAAATAGTTTTACAAAATAATAATGGCTGTATTATGATGTTCAATTTTCAAGCTCAACATAACTCCTGATGTTTTATGGAGTCAATATTAAAAAAGTCAAAAATAAAATAAAACAAATTTGGTGTAAGACTTCACTAATAAATTTCATTAAAATTAATGTGTTTTTGTGAAATTTTTGTCTCATAATCCCTAAATTTCAGTTTAAAAATCATGAAGGAGTGTATTTCTATATATATATATATATATATAGAAATATGGGCAGCTTAACATCGGAACTATCCTGTTTAGAATATATATTTAACTAGTAGGTGTACCATATCACCCGAAGAAGTAGTATTGGATAATTGCTACAGAACCTTTTTTTTAAAGTAAAGAGAAAAAATGGAGCTGATGGTTAACCTAAAACCAACCGTTGTGATGAAGTGAGGACAGGTTCTTTCAAAGCTTTATCATCTAGAGCAACCTATTACTAAAAATAAAGATGAAGCTAACGAAATTTTAAGCATTGTAATCGAGCGTCTTTATAAACTCGCGGAAAACTGCTCTGGCCTTTAAGAATTTTTCGTTTTCCATTTATTTAGCGGCAGGCTTCACTTCTTTGTAGGTGGTGAAAAATTATTAATAATATATTATTAAGATTCTGGAAAGAAAAGTAAACTGCAAGTTGTCATTTATCTAGCTAACTAAACATTTTTAGACAAAAAAATATAAAATCCACTTAAAGCTAGAAACAAAATAAATAATGCTTAAATTATTTTATTAACGGTCTTGTTGTAAAGGTCATTGATCAACATCCAAAAGTAATTTATTTCTTCTTATTTCAGGTAATGATCAAAAGAAAAGAAAAATAAATGTGCAGGTTTTACTTCTTTCTTATTATAAATTTTGAAAAAAAAGGGAACTGCAATTTGTCGTTTATCCGGCTTCACAAATTTATATCGTTGTAGTAAAAATCTACAATTTTATTTTAACAACACACGCCACATTAAGTCATTTAGACTATGCTTTTATGGTGGATAATGGAGCTCTGTATGATATATGTCGAAGAAAACTGGGTATTTAAAGACCAGATTATATAAATTTTAACAGGTCAAGTAGTTTAAGATTTAACGATGCCTTATGTAGATATTTAACAAAACCTTTATGCAAAATAGTAATTTCTATAATAAGAACATGTAAAAAATACATGTGTAATTCTATAAGGATTTTCTAATTTATGCGAACTTATATACTCAATATACAGGTTTTAATACATATTTTAAGGTTATTTTATACGTTTTTACTGTAAAAGCTAGGCTTTTTGTGGCTTTCATTGATTAACAGGAACTAATGTTACTAGCTGCTTAAACCCAAAAACTGCAGCGATAAAAGCAGTAATTTTAGATCAACAAGTAATCTAAATGTAAAATAATTTACACTGCTTTTGCTGACAAACACGGCAATATTTTTTAAAGAGTCAGATTAGGTGTTAGAAAATTAAGGAAATTGAAAGTTGGAGTTGGTGCAGAGAACCATTTGTGATTAAGTAGTTTCTTTTTGATCGATATTTTATTTTAATTTTTAGTTAACCCAAACTTACAAGATTATAAATAAGTTAAATAAATATTATTTAGGCATAATTAATAAATATACACCCCAAGTTAAAAAAAAAAATCTGGCTTAGGTATTTTTAAGTATAAAATGAACAGGTGTGTTTGAAAAAGGATCGGCTTTAGCGATTACTCAGTAGACATAAATTTAATGGTCAATGATCTTAGAAAAACGATTAATACTAAAAATATATTACAAAAAAGAAAACCATATCCATAAAATAACTAATGTTACTTTACTCAGAATCCTTCTCCTACTTAAAATTTGCAAAATACCTGCCCAATAAAATAAAGAAGAATATCAGAACGTTGAAGGCGAAGAGCACGGACTTCATTTGAACCCAAAAGAAAAGTGGAAAGACGTATTTAATAGGGCATATTTTTTATTAAATTACAGGTAAAAGAGGGCTGCTTTTATTGTCGCAGGTATTACATCACCAGCTTAAGAAATAAACAAAACGCTTTTAAAAACCCTTCCAAGTTCTCTAACAAAGGTTCAGTCAACCTGTTGCAACTAGAAAGGACGCCAATGTCAATTTTATTTTAAAAAAATGATATAGGACAATAATGTCTTATGATGGCAAAGCAAATTAAATTTAAGGCATCGAAACCCGATAACAATTTTCCTTTTGGACTCCCGCCTAAAATCAAAAATATCGATAAAAGATGAAAAAAAACACGGTACTATTCAGACCGAACAGACTAAGAAAGAGTCTGAAATATAGTTAGAGAACGAATACAATATTGTAAAATTTTTCTTTCCATGATCATTTATTTATTAGTCAAAACTGTGCATCTTTACATTTAAGCAACAAACAATAATAAAGTAACTATCCTTAGTTTTAACGGAAATCAAATATGTTTTACAAAACTATTAGTATTAAATTTAATTGTAAACAATGGCTAATATATACGTAAAGGTTTTTTTATTATATTTATAATCGCATCACAATTATGTTGCTTGAAATAAAAATAACCACCTAAGTTTTTTTTAAATAATAATCTAAATTAA
Source organism: Listronotus bonariensis (assembly GCA_014170235.1). Classification (NCBI taxonomy): domain Eukaryota; kingdom Metazoa; phylum Arthropoda; class Insecta; order Coleoptera; family Curculionidae; genus Listronotus; species Listronotus bonariensis. The sequence continues at coordinate 163,806 of JACEGR010001178.1, forward strand.
ATATGGACCGTGGATTTTTGGTAAGAATTCTTCTAGTACTACTACTACTGCGGGTGCCAAAAAATCAATATTCTGGCTTAGATATAATGAGTATGATATAAACATGCCTATTTGCACAACGATTAAATTACGTAATCACTAACTTGCAGAGTTTCAAAAAATTAACTTAAAAAAATATTTATTAGGTCACATATTGCACGAAAATGTGGCAATTGAAAGATCAAATCTTTAAAGGATACAAGCAAATAAAGACAAATCACACACTATAAAAGAAAAAAAAAAGAAAAATAAAAGTAGAGTCTTGGAAAACAAAAATACTACTAAATGAAAAATACTTGTATTTGGAATAGTTTTGGTTTAACATGTAAACAAATTCGGGACACCATTGATTTTGTGCTTTCCTGCAATAAAAACATAAAAAGTACGGTAATAACCACATAGAAAAATTGGGAGCAAAGAATAAAAAAACGCAAAAAATGATGACTGAGAGTGATGACTCTGAAGTTAAGTTTTTCTGACAATGATGAAACATCAGAGACATACTAGGCGTATTGTCTACCTTTACTGACAGAGTGGAAGACCTCCATGATATAAGTAATAGAAACGCTAAATCTTTCTAAAGAGTTTAAAAAAATATAAAAGTACCAGAAATAAAAGAGAACATGAAATTATAAAAAATAACCGTTAAAAGTTCCTAAAGAAATTAAAATAAAATTGCTTTTGAGACACAAAAATAAAATATTCCACATAACGCGAAACTAGCGAAAAGTTAAGGACAAAGAGCCAGATCTATAGGCTTTAAACTGGCATAATGGCGCCCGTCCAAGTAGCATGAAAGTGGTAACACATTGTATTTTAAAGACGCTTCTAAGTTCAACAAGAGAAAAAAGATTTCCTTAAGAGAAATAGAAATAAAATTGAATTTAGCGCAGAGGAAAAAAAACTTCATAAATATGTAGAAGTAAAAGTTGTGGTCAGAAGTGTTTTAAGTAGGCTACCCTTATATAATTCTGAATGTGTGAATTTTCCACAAGAAAAGATCAGGTGTTGAAAGTATAAATAAAAAATGGTTATTTTTACAAAGATAACGTAATATTAAATGGGTTAAATAAATATTATTTGGGCATAATTAATTAGTATACATAACAAGTTAAAGAAATCGGACTTAGGTATTTTTAAGTATAAAATAGCTTGCCCTGACCGGTAATTTAGTATTTAACTTTTAAAAAACTCAAAATTTAATTCTGATAAGCTGTCATATCAATAAAAATAATAGCAGAGCTTTTTAACTTGGCAGTTGTAATGTCCCTTTCTTTCTGTTCTCAATATTTCAAAAATGTCTATTTTGTATTTCTTACTTCTATGATAATTCCTTGCTTTCATCTATTTCTTTTGTTATATTTTAACAGGCTACCCTAGTATTAAGTTTCCGTTTTCCTATTAATTTAATCCTGTTTCTCACTGGGTTGCTTCATTTGTTACGCCTGCTCTTTGAGGCGATGTTCATTCTGTAAACTACTACTTCAAACTCTCCTTTTTTTCTTCGGGCTTGTGATCGGCTGCGGCGAATTTTTTCTCATATCCTGCAGAAAACCAATCAGAAAAGTAAGTCTAGTAGTTTTAGATTCAAACATGGTTAAACAAGAGGACTATAGTAAAAATGATAATGGTTGTTTTGGAAGTAATAGTGGAATTTTTATTTCCACAAAAATAAACTGTACAAGATGCAGTGTAAACACCACAGGTTGTGATGGGCCTAGCAAAGAAGACGATGAAAGACAGAAAGAAAATAGCATAAATACAAAGAATGTAACTGGTAAAACGCGTAAATAGGTATACGAAATCAGTTTCAGAAAACAAGCTTATCTTAACCCAGTCAAAAAAGTATCAGGCAGAAGAAAAACTGTTAAAACTTTATTTGCTCCAAAAAGCTCAAATGACCACGAAAAAGAACTAAATAAAAGAAGCAGACATTCTGTCAGTTATAATCGTGAAGTAAATTAAAAAATGGGTCTACTAAGCCACAAAATATTATTTTTTAAAATATCATCAAAAAGAATGCCCACAAAGAGGCTAAACCATTTAGTAAAAGAAAAAGTTTTTTGTCCAAGGAATCGGATAACAATGAGAAAATTAAAAAATCGTTCCAGAACAATCCCAAAAAGTAGAAATAGTCTTGTTACAAATAGTGATGATATGAAGACAAAAAATCTATATTAACCAACATAATATTTTAATAATATCTAAATTGAACCCCGTCGAATTTCCACGGGTTCATAATAAGAAAAATGAAAATGCAAGAACAAAACAAAGAAAAACAAAACGCATACATAAAATACGGAAGATGCAACATGCCACGTAAGGGAAATACTGCTTATATAAATTTTTCACATAAAGCCTTAATATTAGCTACCATCGTACATCGTGTCCAAAATTTGCATAATTTGCGCAATCTTGGCTGTGTGTAATATTTTGGGTAAGTCATGCAGCAGTATTTATGGATTGGTGAGGGAAGATAAGTAAATATATAACGGCACAAAATCCTTTGTTTAACTTTTTCTTTCTGAAACACATAACATTGTCGCTCCTTTCCTTCACTTTGCGCCCCTCCTCTTGTATTATTTGGTTTAAACTACTGTCTTACAATTTAAAAACATCTGGCAAGCTTAATCCGGCACTATAACGTGGTATAGCCGATACTAAAAAAAAATACAAAATCAAGTCGAAATGTACTTTTTTCTTTAATTTTCAAGAAAAGTTTTTTTGTTTTTATATAAAATAAAAAAAATAAATAAAATAAAACAATAAAATAAATTACGTTAAAAGTTCTCAGTAACCAGCCCATACATTTAAAAAAAAGTCATGTAAATTTGTGCAGTTTAACTCTCATGAACTTGCTGCAAAATGTGGCTAAGTGTTCTAAAAGTAACATATCTGGATAAAGATAATAGCATAACAAAGCCATCTACCGACCCCCAATACCACTAACCAGATCTAGCCCTTTATATTTTCTTTACCACACGTTATAGCATTTGACAAACGTGTCAGTAACCAGATTATTTTACAAAAAAAAATTGTAAATCGGTAGAGTAGAAAGTGTGTGAAGTGTGAAAATTATTGCTTTGCGTTTTAAATATATAAATTTTTATGCCAAAAAATAAGCTATATGCGAAACAACAAATAAAAACGTTAGACAATATACAGGATTAGCCCAGAGCCGTACGCAGTGGGATATGCAATTGCCCCCAAGAGAACAAAAAGACCTCTTAATGATGGGTTGTTTGCTGGAGGCGGCGATGGCGCCTAAACCTCTTTGTTTACTTACCTGAAGTCCTTTTTTTTGGTTGTCGCCTTTTTGTCCCCCCTTCTTAAACTACTTCGTAAGGCCCTGGATAAGCCATTCAGATATAGGTACACAATATGTGTACAGGCAATGCGCGGAAAATACAATTATCATTTTAATTTATATTTAAAGTGACTAACAAACCAAAACGTAATAAATTTTAACATAAAGAGTGTGTCAACTTAACAACTGTTTTAAAACCTAATTTTTTTAATTGAAAGTATCTAAGGCGGAAGCAAAAACATTGATTTACACCAAGTTGTCAATATACTATTTCTTTACATAATATGTGAGGTGAAGATCTGTATAATCTAAATGGGTATTAATAATCAAAAGGATTTTTTAAACTAAAAAATATAGTTATATAATAAAAACGTCTACAGAAATACTAAGGAACTGGTATAGATGAGGTTTTTCCCTAACTAATTTATTTTAGACAAAATGACATTTTTTAGAAACTAAATTCAAAATTCTCATGATTCTAAAAACTGGATTCTAAGGCATACACTAATATTTATTTTTCAATTTAAAGAGTTATTTAATATTTTTGGTCTAGACAATAAAATATTATCAGGGTCCCCAATAATATTACATTACAATGTTAAAATATTTAGAGGTTAATTTTTAAGTCGGATAAAAACAGTGTTGTGTAGGTGCATTACTACAAAGTCTTTATAACTTCTTTATCAATAAAAAAAATATATAAAAAAGTGATTAATTATTTTAAAATGGTAGATCAATGTCGCTGTAATGCGTTAATATTCTTACTTATTAGGAATCAGATATTTAATTATAACATGTACCAATCGTGAAAAAATCTAAATAAACCTGTTTAGGTACTGAGTTTACTTTTTTTAGTTCTACTATTGAAAGTAAAGTGGAGTTTAGAGAGATGGCTAGTGGTGATCCTTTAGAACTATACGCTGTGTGCGGTGGGCAAGTTATTTTCTTTTTTCCTCCTACTTTCATATCGTCTACCCCGATATCCCATGCCTTGATAACTTCTTCTGAGTGCAGTCAGAATTTAAAGCCAGGACCCTTCTTTGTTGCGTCAAACACTCTGTTGTTTTTTTTTCTAGCCTTCCTGCAGAGTAAACATTTATAAATCTACCAGGTTTTGCTGGAGGTCCATTTCCTTCAACTACATCTTCTACTATTACACCCTTTTCTATTTTTTTCACGATGTACGATGGTATAGGGGGTAGCTCATATTAGGGCTTTATGTGGACAGAATGTCTGATTTTTATATTAAGTTATTTTTTGTGGTCTTCCGAGATTTTTAAAGCTATATAAGTTTTAACAGTTTTTCTTCTGCCAGATACTTTTTGACTGGGTTAAGATAAGCTTGTTTTCTGAAATTGATTTTGTATACCTGCTTAGGCATTTTACCAGTTACAATCTTTTTATTCGTGCTATTTTCTTTCTGCTTTTCATCAACTTCTTTTTAAAGCCCATTAAAACCTGTTGTTTTTTTATTGCTTCTTGTAAATTCTACTATTACTTTCAAAACAACCATTATTATTTTTACTAAAGTCCTCTTAATCCCTGATGTGCGAATCGGAAACTACTAGACTTACTTTTTTGGTTCTCTGCTGGACATGACAAAAATTCGCCTCATCCGATCACAAGCCCGAAGAAAAAAGAAGGGTCTGGAGGCGGGTTAGCAACCCACCTCCAGAAGATACTTATCAGTTGTTTACAGAACGAACGTAGCTTCAAAGAACAGGCGTAACAAATTAAGCAACCCGGTAAGAAATATGATTAAATTAATAGGGAAACAAAAAATTAATACAACTGGAGTAGCCTGTTAAAATATAACAAAAGGAATAGAAGACAGCAAGGAAATCATATAAGTAAGAAATACAAAATAGACATTTTTGGAATATTGAGAACAGAAAGAAAGGGACATTACAACTGCCAAGTTTAAAAGCCCTGCTATTATTTTCGTTGATATGACAGCTTATTAAAATTGTAATTTTAATTTTTTTTAAGTATAATACTTAATTCCTGTCAAAGCAAGCTATTTTAAACTAAGGAGATATGATAGAGGTTACACAATCTTTATTAGTCGACGGTGTGATTCACCCCTGAAATTTAAGAGTGAGCGCTAGAAAGACTATTATAACTAATATCTAGTTTTGAAAATCGCTTTACCCTTATCATATCTTTTGAGTTAAAAGAAATTTAATATACATTAAAGAAATAAAAATAAAATTTTGTCATATGAACGGATATAGCAGAGATTTCAAACTTGGGGGTGAGCCTCACCCCTGCTAGACGGTTGAAGTTCAGGGGTGAGAGTAGAATTTTTTTCCCTTTTTATCAAAATTTGACGGGTGCCAGCCTTTTTCCTTAATTGACCTGAAGTGCCCAAAATAAGCTTTGTTTCGTTTTTAAATGGCCTAAACTTGTAACTGTTTATGCTTTGTCGAGTGATATTTATGTTATATTAATAGGGCTAAAAGACTGACTTTCAGAATGTGATAAAGCATTTCATGATAATTAAAAAACATATTATGGCTGCTTATGAGCTTTCTATAAGCGTTATATTAGAAATCAGAAATATAGATATTTTAACTTACCGTGACAATGGGCAAAGCATTAACCACGACCACTTTAATTAAAACAGCTACTGAACACCAATACAAAAATCTGTGGCAGGAAAAAGCCTTCAGCAAAACCATTAACGACGCTATAATCCAGGTCAATCCCACGATGTATGGCAACGTTATTTCTCTTGTTATTTTTCGATTAAATGGTTGAAATTTTTTGACTACGCAGTATCGATCCACTGCCACACACATCATTGAAAGGGTGGCGCATGATACAGGAAGCCCCTGAAAAGAAGTAACACACTGTTAACACTTATTTATTAAATTATTTATATGACAATACATACAAAATTAAAACGCCATATATACGTTCTAAAAGGCGGTATTCTGTAATTAATATTTTTTAATTGAATGCCTTAACAACTGTAATTAATTACAACAACGGTAATAGAATGCATTAGGCTAGCAAATAATTACTATTTTTCTACTTACAGAGAAAAAATGTAATAAAAAAAATACAGAATTTGTAATAAAAATATGCCAAAACAGGTCCAGTAAGATTTTTCAGTTTTAAATATAAACAAATTTATTGCCAAATTACTTTTTGATAAAATGGTTACTGTAATACAAGGTCCAGCAATAGGATTGGACGTTTTTAATGGGACGCTGTAAAGGGACCAAAAATATATTTCAACTTATTGTTACTAAAAAAATACAATTTTGGAAATTAGTTAAAACACATTTAGTTTGCAAAGTCACATTCTTAAGATGGCCACTGCCTTCTTAAATGCACTACTCCAAATTGAAGTAGGAATGACGCATAACACGCATGAGTAAGTTTATGTTTATTGAACGTAGCGCTTAACGAATTCTTCCTCAGAGTTGAGGAAGTGTTTGGAGACGAAAAGAAAACATTATAGGCTTTGCATTCCTTGTTGCAACGTTAGCATGCACTGGCAAATTAACGTCGAAAGTTACTCTGAGTTTGCACAATCGACTGCGTCAGGATAAACAATTTTACAGCAAAGATCCGGTAATTGTTTGGCCAATTTGCCATTGTGACACAAAATCTCCAACAGTAAAACTTAAGTTTTACCACTATTTGACGTTTTTCAAATAGACAATATTTGCATGGCAATCTTTGCAAAACAGTTTAATCCTATTGCCGGACCTTGTATATCGTTTAAATTTAAAATACCTGCTGCATTGACCTTCATATACAACAGAATAAAGTTATTTTTAATTATTAAAGTTGCTAAAAACTTCGACTGCAATTACTTTTGAAATACTTATTTTATTTCAATACATAGTGACGGGGTATAAACAAAAAAATAATCTTAAAGTAACAATAAAGACCAGTGCATAAGTAAAACAAAAAGTTTGAGCTCGGAACTGTCTCTTGGAAAAAAAAGCAAAAAAAGTAGGGGCTCTATTAACTTGCCTCACAATTAAAAAAAGCTTAGATTATAAAACAAAGGGCAAATTTACTACACATATTGCGATATTGAAAAACAGATGTGAATAATACGTAATACTTGATAGAAATGAAACTTTTCAACTTTTAAATTGACTGCAGGCTTGCAAAAACCAAGCAAGTCACAAATATGTAACTGCGGTGAAATTATTAATAGATTCATTAATGTGTAAATATAATAAAACTGTAAATATATATTTTGTATATAAAAAGAACAAACAAAATATAAAGGTTAAGAAAAGTTAAACAAAATGTGAAAAAACACAAAGGTGTACTTTTTAGAATAAAATAGAAGATTTTATAAAAGAAATCGTTTCAATAAAAAAAAGAAGAACATATGCTGTTTACTTACTTAACATAATAAAAAAAGACAATGTATTTTAATATTTGCTAAAAGCGAATAATCAGAAACATATTTTAATAATAAATGACTAAGCAAGACTGACAAGTTAACGTATTAGGAAAGGTCTCAATGCAGGCGTTACTTGCTGTTGCGAAAACTCTCTATTTTGTTACAAAGTTACAAATTTACATCCTTTAAAAACATCAAATAATCTTTTTACTAACTTCCAAAAATATTCATCTATTTTTAAATTCTTTGTTTATTTAACCCCGGTTTATGTCTCCTTTCGGCAAAATACCGCTATCGGAAATAATCATTTGAAGATCACCGCCGCGCTTCTCTCGCTTTATCATAAACGCGGCCGCTCTTTTGGTTGCTTGCGCCACAGCGATATCGGCAGGCTTTGTCGGGGCTTTGACTAGTTCCGACAATAACGTTTAATAATGTCACGCTAGATATTAGTTCTTTTAGTTGACCAATAGGATTTCTAAATTATGGAAACCATATTTGTGTAAATTTGTTTCTGTATTTTTATTGGTTTAACCATTTCCTTCTCCTTTAGACCCACCTCTATTTCAGTTTGTCTCCCCAAAACTCATATTTTTAAATTCAGTGTCTACTTGAGACCTCTAACGTAAGATTGTTATAATTTCACCCCAGAGTGTCTATTTGGAGACTTCTAATGTCACCACGTTATAATTTTACTTCGGAGTGTCTACTCCGAGACCTCTAACATAACATCGTTATATTTTCGCCCCGAGTGACTACCCGGAGATCGCTCAAGTAACAAGAGGTTACAAATTTCTCGCTCAAGTTTAAGGAAAAGAACACCAGGATTATTTTCACCTCCAAAGTCAAAATATTGTCACTTATGTAACAAGAGGTTACATTTTTGCTCTTAAGATAACGCCACGGTTCTTTTAACATCTTTTACCCCCAAGAATTCACGTAACAAAAAGTTACCCACATTTTCCTTCAAGTTTCAATAGTTGTTTTACTGTAACAAATTTGGCTTAGAAATTTTCTACTTATAACAAAACCTACTCAAATATAGAACCGCCCTGTGGACAAGCCACATCGAAAATAGACGTGGTTAGTTTATAGAAACCGCCACCCCTAAGAAAGTTGGATTGGTGTTTAAAGAAACCCAGTTTATATTTTTCTTCACTTGCCTAATCTCTACCTGCTAGTGTTCAACACATAGAAACCTGTTTTAAAGCATCGAGCTAGCACGACGTGCCTATTTTAGAAAAATATAAGCACAAACGACAAAATGCGCTTAGCAAAATAAAAGACAAAAATGAATACAGCATAAAAAAATATTTAAGAAAAAAAAAGAACTCTAAAAGAAATAAAATATTAAGCAATTTATAATTTAAACAATATTTTTCAGATAGGCCTTTTAGGTATTATAGGGGTACAAGGTAAAATTTTTAAATGTGTTAAACATTTTTAGTATTAAACCTAGTTTTATTTTATTAAGATACTATGCTTGTATCAAGAAAGCAAGTTGTTTAGGGTGGCCACTATTTGCTCATTCGTACGCTGCTAGTTTGCGAATATAAATTTTTAGCCTAACCCACTAACTGTCTTATAATAGAGAAATATTGCAGAGTAAAGTAAGGCACTAATAATACCGGGCTTATTTTGACATCTGAGCTTAGTTTTTAGGTCGTGCCCTATTTTGGTTTTATTTTAACTTCGGAACTGTTCGTGTAACCGAACAATTGTCGAAAACAAAATTGAGAGGTTTTAAGAAGTAAAACCTTGATTTTTCAAATGTTTTTCTATAAGTGTGTAACAACACAGAACAATAAAGAAAAACTTCTAAAATGTTTTCCTCTTTTTTTTTAGGTTAATGATACTGTCAACATGACTTGCAATAACTTTGAATTATTGGCACAGGCACTATTTAAATAAGGCGCGCTTGTGGCTGCTTCGGTTGTATCGGCAAGCGTCGATCTCCGGAGTTAAGCAGTGGAATGCGCGCCCATAATTTGGATGGGTGTCCGGCGACAGCGGTGTTTTGGGCAACGGCACACGGTGTTTCTGCTCGGGGATGCGGACCGAGCAACAACCATCCAAGTTATGGAATGAATGGTGTGTGAATGAGAAGGAGTAGGGGTCAAGGTACAATAAGCCTTCAGGCTGCAGTGCACCACCTAGGGGGCGGTCGTCGGACCTGGGTGGGATGACCCCGAAAGGGTGAAAAAAAACTATTTAAATAAGGCCGGTATAAATACCCGAGCCTAATAAGGCAACTTGCAAGAATTCTTTAATAAAACCGATATTTATGTTGCACAATAATCCTAAATAAACAGGCATTTTTAAAAGCATAATACTTATTCTTAAAAGCAAAAATGCCTTTTATTAGTTTTATCTTAAAAAATTGGTCGTGGGTGCAGTGTAAAATTTATCTACCCCATAAGGCTAGCTGCGCACTGATAATTTTTTTATTGACCAACATAAAAGTTGCTTAACCAAAAAGTGGCTTTTAAATTTGTGTTTTGTGCACTTGTCTAATAAGTTGCTGTGTTACCATGGATTTTGCTGAAATAATAGTTATATTGCTTTAATTTTGAAAAACAGAAAAAGAAAAACCAAAATCGGTATTCAGTTTGAATCACCCTTAAAATAGATTAAGGTGTAATTTTTTATTTGCCGTGATTAAAAAGTTGCAAATGGGCGGTATGGTATAAAAATAAATGGGTTTCATTTTCCTAATTTTTCAATTGCCGAAAAAAGTTGCTAGTGCGCGGCTGGCCTAATAGAGAAAAAATACAATCTTTAGCTTTAAATAACATAAGGACATAAGCACAATGAAATCCGATTACAGGAGAGAACCGTTGTGGCTAAGTTCAACCTCTTGTGAATTGCCAGGAAAAGCAAATAAAAAGACTAGTTGTTATTTGTTTTTTTTTAAGCTTTTATGTGATTTTTGCAATAAATGACGTAATATACTTTTAGCAGTCTGCTGTTATATTTTATAAAAGCCTTTGTTAAATTGGGTATGTAATTTTAAGATGCATCAAGCACTTAAATTTGCTTCGGAAAAATATCCCATTTATTTAGATTTTGATGTAGCAATTATATTTTTGTAATACTAAAAAAATATTAACCTACTCTCAATTTAATGAAGTTAACTATTTACTCAGGGATATTTTTTTGTCTTTACTTACTTAATCATAAACATTATTTGCTTTTTACTTATAAAAACCTCTAAAGTATTTTGGACAAGTTTTGTTACTTCTTAAAACATAATATTTTATTTGACTTGAGTAATTAAGTAATTTTAATTTTAAAGTGACACAGTTTATTAGTATATTTACAAATGTCAAAACTAAGTACCACGTAGTAAGTTAGAGTCGACAGAATAGGTCAATGATCACATGTTTTAAAATTCTTACAAATGCTATTTCCCAAAATTAATTCATTTTTATTAGTTTAAGTATGTAATTGTGTTATTCTACTTTGAAATTTTTAGTGTAAGGAGGGATAACGTACAACCTAAATTATACATTTACTAGGAATTTAAACCAATATCCATGGCACCATATTGCCAGTATTACCCAGAACACATGTAAAAATAGTGCGCCATCTAGGCGGTCAAAGAAAGTAACAGGGCCTCTAAATAATTGTAATAGAATCGCTGAAATGTCTAAAAGCGCTTGCCTATTTGTTAGTTTTAGTTATGTAATGGTGTTGTTACTATATCAGCATTTTGGAATCATTAAGAGTTAACTTGGCATGAGTGCAGAATGCAGATCCCGATTAACATCTGGATGCTACCTGCATGTTACTTCTAGTGTCTACTTAAAGATCTCTAGACGCAAACAAAGTTAAAGAGGGTCATGTCGTACAAGCAGAGTGGGACTTCTATTTTGCCGTGGTCATTCATAAAAAAACCATGGTGAAAGGATCGAAGCGGAAAAGACACTTTAAACACATAAGGCATAAAAAAGGTATAAATACATATAGGTACAAAAAGAGCACAGTTTACAAATAGTTCTTGTGAAGAATGATGAAAAAATATAGCAAATATAATTTAAAATATCTAAATATCTTCTTATTTTTTAAATCCAACTTTTAACAAAATTTACTTTGGTATATTTTATTTTATAATAACAACTTTTTATATTAAATAATACAATTTTTTTGCAAATGCCTATTTTACAACGTGGCAACCCTGTGCGGTTTGTTGTTTACGTCGTCGACAAGTATTGATTTTATTTCTGATTTTTTCTTTAAAATAAAATTAAAAAATAATTTAATATTAATTATTAAATCAAATAGTGCAATGTAAAAAAATCCCACCTAAAACGGTACAATATTCGCTAAAAAATATTGTATTGTTTTAAAGATCGCCATATTTTAAACTTAAAATTAGTCGCTACGTTGCCGCATTTAAAATAAATTAATCCGATCATGGATGGTAAATTACCGTGTATTATTAAAATGTTCGAAGCAATACAAGCAGAATTTAAGGAGTTTAAAATAACGTTAAAGACAAATTTATCCAAGAATCAATTAGGATAGTAGCTAAAACGGGTATGGAACTTCCAAAAAAATGTCTAGACCTACAAACTACTTAGAAAACAACTTTTTCAACATACGCACATGTAAATAATAAAAAAGGTAATATACAGATTAAAAATATTCCAAGCGTCATTAAAAAACCAAAAGAACGACAAAGGGCTGAGAAACCCCAACAAGATATATACAAAAAAAAACCCGCAGATTTGAAGATTGGAATTAAAAACACCAGAGAACTAAAGGTGGTGGCATTATTATTAAATGCTCCACTAAGGAGGAAATAATAAAGTTACAAGAAGAAGCAGAAAATACGCCTCATATGGAATATGAGGTCCACCCTACCAAATTAAGAAAACCTAGGATAATTTTATTGTAGGCTGTGAAAGGATTATGACTAAAAAAAAATTAAAAGAGATATTAGAAAACAGAATTAATTTATTAAAGAAGATCATGAATTTAAAGTTAATTACATAAAAAAATATAGAAACAGTAAAACTAGTACATTTTATGCTGAATGTTCTCTACAACTTTTTCATAAGTTCATTTATTCGAAAAGGGTGTTTCTTCAATGGCAGCGCTATCCAGTGTATGAAGACATCAGTATTCCAAGATGTTTTAAATGTCAAAAATTTTATCAGAATGATGAATGCAATAATAGAACAATTTGTGAATACTGCATGGGAGAACATGACTTTCGTGAATGTCCAAAAAGCCTGAAAAAGTGTGCAAATTGTGTAAGTGCGAATAGAAATTTGAAAACAAATTATGAAACGTGTTATGAGGCTAGTAGCTTTCAGGGTTTCAGCCTATTGATGTGCTCAGAAGTAAAGTAGATTACGGACAACAGTAATGGCTGTACAACTAAAAGCAGAAGTTTTTAATAGTCTTGAGGACCCGGATGATAATATTCCACGCCCACAATAAAGTATTTATGCAGATGTACTTAAAACGCAAATAGAAGTTAATTACAAATTTTTAAATTCAATACATGTAAATATTAGAAGTATTAAAAAAATAGGGTTTTTGCATAGCTTTGATTTGCTATATTGTGATATTATTGTTTTGAGTAAATGGTTTTAAATCTCTTGTAATTAGTTTAATATATACTTATAATGTACATTATAATAATGCCTACTATAAAAAATGACGAAAGGCTAATTTATACAAAACAAAATTTAAGTGTAATTATAAATGACCACAAACTGTCTAAATCTTTTGTAACATTAAGTAGGGTTACCTTTACAAAACAAAATGTAACTTTTGCTATAACTCGTTTGTACAGACCTTCTTCTACTAATGATGAATAAGAATGGCTTTGTACCGAATGCTTTGTTGCTATCCGCAATAAACATAAAGCCATCTTCTGCGGATTATCATGAAGACATGACGGTCGAACTAATTGAGAAATGGGAAGAACAGCAACTTTTGCCTAATATTATACCAAATTCGGTGATAATAATGGACAACGAGTCATACCATTCTCGACAACAAACCAAAATTTCAAAGACCAGCACCAAAGAGGAAGATGTAATAAAATTTATAAAGAACAAAATATAGAAATACAAAAAAAAAACACCAAAAACTTGTTTGAAATAATTAGGAAACAGAGAAAAAAAATCGTCATTGACCAATTTTTAGAATCTTACGGTCATACCATTTTGCGCTTGCCTCCATATTATTGTATTTTTAACCCTATTGAAATGATCTGGGCAGCTCCAAAAACTAAATTAAGAAAAAAAATCCCGAATTAGGCAAATCTGTGCTGCAAAATATACAATTAGTAAGTGAGAAACTTGACAAAACCGAGATATGAAAAAATTTTGTATTACACATCAAATAAAAAGAGCAGGAATACTGTGTTTTACCACGAAAATGGCCAATTATTATAAATCCAAATAACAAATCAAGTTCTGAAAACACTGATAGCGATAATGAAAAGAAAAAACATTTTTGTAGTAGGTAAGTACTCAATAATCTAATAATACTGTTTTATGAAATTTCAATTATGCCCTGTTACAAAACTAATATCCACTCAACTGGCTGTGTATAAAATTTTACTTTAATTAAAAATTGACATTTTTTAGGTATCTAAATTAATAATTAATTTAATATAACTGTTCTATTAAATTTTTATCCCTTCGCCCATGCCTAACAAAGAATCGCCTTGTGTCTGCGTGGAATTCGGTTTTTGGTTGTCTTAATTGAGATTGTATAGAGTTTAACTATCTCCAACCGTTTTCAAGTAATAACTAAAATTATTCTTGAGAAACTACGACTGCATACTATGGGTTGTTCTCCAATGCTTGACCAATTTTCACGGTTCAGTAACGGCTGCCAGATATTTGGTATGTCGACACTTGGCTTGCTAAATAATTTCTTGTTGTTTAAAATTACAGCCGCTTTTTTAAATTTCATTTTCTTTTAGTTGTTTTATTTTATGAAAAAAAATTCCTACGAACACTGTTCGTCCTAATCAAAAATATCAAAAATTAAATAATCGTCGGCACTTTTTTTCGTCTTTTATTGTGTTGCCACCGCCGTTTGGAATTTATTAAACAAAGTTAAACAAAAATGCCATCATTAAAAACGGGTTTATACCCATAACTTTACAAAAGCTAACTTAGCCTCTATTAATAAATACTTGAAAATCTGCTACAATAGATGCACTGGTAAATACTATTAGTGTGACAATTTCTGTGCCATGATGAGCAATTTTCATTTGGCAAAAATTCCCACCATACGGTTGTAGTAATCGTTTTAAGAATGGTTCTTAGCCTTACCTAAATTTACAACCCAACAATTTCATTGTTCTAAGATGTGAAAATCCATGTTTTCTGCAAAACGTATACCTTGAACGGCCTTCCTACTTCTACGACTTAATATTCTCATTCTAGACCTCCTTTTTTGGCCGCGTTTGTATCTACAGTCCTTTTTTACAGTAGACATTTCAAGGAATATGGCAGTAACATATCGGTCTTAAATTAAGATCTGGATCCTGCACCCTGCACTCATATTGATTTACCTCTTGGTAATACCAAAAATTTAGGAATAAAAGCAATAGGATTACATATTTAAAACTAAAAAAATGCATTTGGGATTAAAAGAAATTTTAAAATATATGTATATTGCAAGATTACTTAGAAAATAATTATTGCAATAGTTAACCTTATTGTAGAAAGCACCCTTGTCAACACTTCCAAACTGACTGGTTTTCATTTCAGTCAATGCTTACTGCGTTGTACCATAGTTTTAGCACATAATTTAAATTACCTGAATTTTATTTTATTCTCATACAGCAAGAAGCAACTTAAGCAAGTTTGTAACCAATACCTTGTATGGGTTTTCCAATACAATCGCTCTACTAACGGAATCTTTTCATTTTAGATAGACAAAGACAAATGCTAACCTAGCTATCGCATTTTAATAAATAGTCAAAAATAAGCCAAAATGGATGCACTGATAAATACCACCTTTTTGGCAACTTTTGTGCCATGATGGGCAATCTTTGTGTCTTAAAAATTTCTCATCATACGGTTTTGGTAAATGTTGTATGGGTCTTCCTTGCACGCACTTTAATCAAATACTTGTTTTCCAAAATGTTTACTTTTAATTTAATCTTAGACAAAAAAAAACAAAAACTACAACCACATCTCATCGCTGGAAAGTTTAATGGACAATGGTTAAACGGTATTTTATCATTAAACTAAAAGAATCGATTATAAATTAAATTATAATAAAAAATAATTGAAGCTGTTGGCAAAGTTGGGTTAGGTTTAGAGTTGGAATCCCACGCAACATGTTTTTTTGGCTTAAAGTAAAAATGTATTAAAACGAGTATTAGATTAAGAGGCGTGCAAGGGGACTCTTAGAACACTTACCAGTGCATCCATTTTGGCTTATTTTTGAGTATTTATTAGGTAGCATTTGTATTGTGTATGAAAAGATTTAAAAAAGAGCGATTGTATTGGGAAAACCAACACAAGGTATTAGTTACAAACTTGCTTGAGTTGCTATTTGCTGTATGGGAATAAAATAAAATCCAGGTAATTTAAATTTACGAGCTAAAACGTTGGTAAAACGCATTAAGCATTCATTTTAGTAAAATTAAAAATCAAGCACTAAACTAATAAAACTAAAATGAAAAGCAGTCAGGTCTTAAGTGTTGACAAGGGTGCTTTCTACAATAAGCTATTGCAAACAATTATTTTTTGAGTTATCTTGCAATATGCATATACTTTAAAATTTCTAAAAATCACAAAATGTATTTCTTTTTTTTTTAGTTTTCAATATGTATGTAATTGTATTGTTACTATTTCAAAATAGGCATAAGTGCAGGGCCCGAAATGTAGATCCCAAATTAAGATCGAGATGTTGCTGCCATATTCCTTGGTTACTGTAAAAGAACTGTAGATACAACCACGGCCAAAGAAACAGGCCTAGGAGAAGATAAGGTGGTAGAAGCAAGACCATTCAAGGCGTATACGTTTATGCCAAACACATGGATTTTTACATCTTAGAAACCTTGAATTTGATAGATCGTTTATTTAGGTAAGGTCAAAAAGATGTTTAAAACGATTATCAAAACCGCATCATGGGAATTTTTACCAAACAAAAATTGCTTGTCATTGTACATAAGTTATTAAATTAATAATATTTACCAGTGCATCTATTGGGGCAGATTGTTAATTATTTATTAAGAGGGCTAGGCTGTTGTAAAGTCGAACCTATACCCCTTTGTAATGATGTCATTTGTGTTTATCTTTGTTTAGTAAATTTCAAATAGCGATAAAAACAAAATGGAAAAAAATGACGCCAATGATTATTCAACCTTTGGTATTTTTGATTATGTGAAGTATCCTTCACTGTCAGTCAAAAACATGTGTGGGTCAATCTTGTTGCCTAAGGTTATATAGTATATAAAAGTGTTAAATTATTTCAAGAAAAAGATATGATAGGTATAATAAACAGTCTCTGATAATTATTTTACATCTTTTGTTTTCTTATTCAACTGGAAAAAAAAAAAAACAAAACCGTACTGCAAATTAAGAAGGTTACACAGCGAGAAGTAGATGCAGCAAGGTGTCAAATATGGTGTAGATACGACTTTATTGTTATGTCTAGAATAATAAAAATTGGTGAATAGCCCGATATATTGAAAAAGTTTATTGAATATATTGATAACAAGTTTAATTTATAGCACTCAGATATATGGCAGCTTTATTAAAATTTTAGAAAAAGGAAAATCAATCGAAATGGCTCCATTCTAGATAGAAACCTTATAAAAATGGCCGGTAATTTCTCAAAAATCTCATAATTTTTACTGGTATCATTTTTCCTACTTAAGAAAATAGGTTATCTGGT
This sequence comes from Listronotus bonariensis, assembly GCA_014170235.1. Lineage (NCBI taxonomy): Eukaryota > Metazoa > Arthropoda > Insecta > Coleoptera > Curculionidae > Listronotus > Listronotus bonariensis. Next base: position 181,412 of record JACEGR010001178.1, read on the forward strand.
GCTGAGAATAATATAATAAAACATTAATAAAACCTTAAGTCTATTGCTTTAAATAACGTGAATCTATTTGAGGCGAGTTTTGTAAACATACTACTTGCTGGTAACAAAAAAATAGTTTAACCAAAGTTACCTTATATTTTTGACAAGCCATAAATATTAAATACCAAAAAACGCCAATTAAAAGGCTTCGATAATAAAAAAAAACAGGTAACGCAGTAAGTAAAATTGTTTCTTTAATAACATTAAAATATGCGCATAAACAGTTTAAATCTATAAATATTTCTTTATTTATTTATGTAGCAAAGAAAAAGTTATTATAATTATATTTAATGTTAATTTGGCCAAAACAAAAAGCACAATAAATTAAAAGATTTGGTATGATTTAGTCATGCCATTAAATAAACGTTAACAAAGCAAAAACCGTAAACGTTTAAATATTAGTAATAAAAAAATATAAAGTATCAAAGGTATTTAAAAACTACTAAAATTTACCTTGCTTCCTTATCTTACTATTGAGGGATATATTCATATAAATAGATATATAGTTTTTACAAGCCCACCCGGTTAAAAAAACAGCTTAAAAATTATTAAAGCGGTTACCAAAATTTGTTAAGAGTTAGAAATTTAAAGTCAAGCTTTTATTGATAAAGACTGCAAGTTGGGGATCTTTAAGCGATCAGAATAAAATGGTATTGGTTTTTTTTCCGATTTTATATTGTAAGCACAGATTTTAAAAAACAAGCATTGGGTTGGGGCAGTGAGATGAGTCGGTAATTTTCACCGTAAATTACAAAATATTCATTACCGTAATTAACCAGGAAATTACGGGTTAAATTACCGAAAGAATTTGGTAATTAATTTCGCTTTAAAATTAGATTTTGTAATTAAATAAGCCCAGTGGTAAAGCTCATTAAGCATAACAATAATTATTTAATGCATCAAATTTGTAAATCGTATGCGAAATATTTAGAAGCAAATATGAAAAAGTCAGAAAGTGAGGTTATTTTTATGTACTTTTGTGGTTGGCGGTTGGTGGAAAGTAAACGGTTAGCTCCAAAGTGACAGGTGCTTTGTTAACGAAGTAAAATATTTTCAGGAAGATGGGTCGTCATAACAAAACTTAAAAAATTATGTTAAAAGTGTTTTTGTGATGTCGTAACAAATATAATGTGTCTTACTGCATTACTGCAAGTATTGTAACAAAAACCAGGTATTAAATGTTACAAGCATGTTCAGCCATATCTTTAACAAATGTTACTTTATTAAATTAAATTAAAAATTAAAGAAAAAAGCAAGGCCGATACAGTTTTAGAGCAAAAACAAACAAGGAAGAAACAAACTAAGCAAGAAGATTGGGCACATTCTCATAACGAGTAGCAATGCAAGTGCTAGTTCTTCCAGTAGTTTAAGTTTTAATATTAGTGAAATTTTTACAAATTTATCTAGCAGTTCTAGCTAAACTGAAATGCTCAACCTACAGTGGTTTTAACAGATTCTAATAAAACTGTATATTTTGTAAATCATCAAGGACAATATACGCTTGACAAATTTGTTGATAGAATGAATCACACCACACAGGTAATTATAAGAGTTTAATAAATACAGGATGTTCAGAATTTTAATTCTGACAACTTTTATAAATAAAAAAATGTGTTTGTGTCGAGAGGAAAACATATCATTAAAACCATCAGAAAGTCTTATACGTTAAACTCTAATTTTTAACAAATTCAGGAAGAAAACTGTGAAAAGAAAACCGCTCTTAAAACACTAAAATTGCCACATGAAACGAGATTTGGATCAATCTAGTCACTGATACCAGTTGAAGATATCTAGTTAAGTAAGAGTGTCAAACAGTATATTTTAGATGACAATTTTTGAATTTAGTGAAATTGCGACAGAAAATGTATCAGCCCCCCACCCCCTAACAAGCGCTTCAAATCAACGCAACTTTTTTACCTATAAAGAAGTCCCTATGAAAAAACGAAATTAATAAAAAGATCCGATAAATTAGTCTATAAGCAAAATTTGAATCTCTGTACATCAATCACTCTTATCTAGTAATATTGAAAATGATTTTGACCTTAAAATATTATCCAGTAAATACACTACTGACGAAACAGAAAGGCCCATTTTGTGTGTTGAAAACTAAACTAAAATATTTTTTCTAAGTATTTTAGCGATATTCTTGGTTGTGGAAAATAAAAACGTAAAAAAGAAATGCGTTTAATTTCCATCTTTATTAAATTATTTATTAACTATAACTAACTATAATTATTACATTATTTTGGAAAAAAACGGTAATTTACGGTTTTTTTGTTACCGAATAATTACCGGGTAATTTTGTTGTCTGTCTATCTTAATTAAACTTATAGCGCCCTTATTAGAACCTTAGAAACACAATGGTCAAATCCAACATCAAATAATAATATTAAAGGGCCTTATTTCAGATATAAAAACCTTATAAAAAGGTCCGGCAAATTTCTCATTCACTGTTTGAACACTTCGTCCAACTCAAATTTACCATTTTTAAATGGCAAAATTCCTTGGAAAAGAAATTTGTATTTGAAGGTGCTGACCATTGGTTGCTAAATTTATTTCAGGATCGTAAATTTATGCTAAAAATTTTACATGTACATGTAAACTGTTGTTAGCATGGTATAACAAAAAAAAAAGATTAAATGCAAACTAAAATGTTCGGAACCTACATATTACAATATTATTAAAGGTTTTAAAGGAAATATATTAATTATCTTTTATATTCAAATTAGAATTATTAATTATAAATTAAATTATAGCAAAAAAAATAATCAAAGCCGTTAGCAAAGTTGGATTACATTTAGAGTTGAAAACCCACGCTTCTTTAAAAAAAAGAATGAAAGTTAGAGATCTGAGAGTGATCAGATCTGGTACTTGTTTTTTTCTGTCTACAATCAAATTAAAAGTAAAAATTTTGAAAAACAAGCATTGGATTAAGGTGAGGGAAAGACTCTTAAAACACTTATTCAAAACCGTATGATGAGATTTTTTATCAAACAAAGATTACCCATCATGGCACAAGAGTTGTCAAAATGGTGGTATTTACCAGTACATCCATTTTGACTTATTTTTTAGTATTGATAAAAAGGGATAGCTAGATTGAATTTGTATTAAAAAAGTTGTTATAAATATAAATAAAATATGAATAAAATCTTTTTATAACCAAACTTTTTATACAAATTTATGGTAGTTGTAATAAAACTTTAGAAATAGAATTTTCAAATCTATTATCAAACAATACAAAATGACTCCACCTCAAATTTAAAGACCCTACAAAACGGCCGGAAAATTTACATTTTATTGAATGAACATATCATATGACTCGGTCATATCACGATTTTTGACTAGCATATTTATATGTTCTACTAAAGAAAATTAAGTTATGTGTTGCTGAAATTAAT